>CM068960.1:89331380-89347417 GCA_035128595.1 Eptatretus atami
TTGTGGACATGACATAATAAATTTAAATTGTTTTTCTTAAATAAACTTATAATTCGTATTCTTTATGTGAAGTAAGGAATATTTTCTCAGTCTTACGTCTTACAGGTGACTACGTTGGGTGTTGCAACAGTGATGAACTTATGTTTCAGACGTAATACCTGGTACATCTTTAGTTGGTGTGGGCAATGATGATTCTTCACCTTGACAGGTGATAGAGGGATGTAGAAGGGTTCCGTTTTTGAGAGTCCTACACGTGGGCTAGGAGAGTGGGAATGGTAGAGTGCGATGATCATGAAGTAGGTGAGTTGGTTCCTGGGAGTTACGGATGGACAGGTAGTACTCAGTTTGGATGTTGTAAGGTGGGGATGGGCCAGATCTGTACGAAAGAGCTTGAGAGTATGTCAGTAGGAGTCAGCCCTGGATTCCATGTTTTGGAATATGTGATTCCGTTACCCGTCATTGTTGGGGAGATGTGATACAAGCAGCAATGTCCAAAGGTAGGGACCAGGTCTGATCCAAATTGATAATCTGGGAATGAGGCTGTGTTGAGAAAAAGAATGATTTATGTTAGCTGTGATGATGATTCCATGACTTGCGATGATGGGAAAGTTAAAGGAAAGCTAAAATAGGGCTGGTAGTTACTAGGATCCAGTTTTGCACTTTTTTATGTAATGCTGTGATGATGAATGGATTTCCAATTTCCGCAGGTGGACATAGAAGAACACGCATGGAGTGTTATAAAATCACGCAAAAGCCCGAATGTCGAAGTAGGTCGGTGAAGATTATGACTGCGAAGGCAGCGAGATCGTGAATAGGCGAGTCCAACGTATTGTTAATGGGAGGAAGAGGATAAAGGAGGGGTGGGGGGGGTTTGATGGAGAACCTGGTTAATGGGGCAAGCTCCTGCAGAATTCTATCAAATTATCTGCCTCATCCATATACCTAAACAAGAAAAATGGGTTAGTTGACACATACCACACAGGAGCTTCCTATTTGTAATACTCCCATCCACACTGAGTTTGGTCTGGGTCACTTAAACACTCTAAGCTTCTCTGTCCCAGACCGGGTTAGTGGCTCTAATTGTCCGGTCAGGGATTTTATCTTGTAGGTTGGGGATTTTCTTGCCGCCAATCCAGTGTCCATAGAGAGGAAATCATGCATGACAAATTGCTATCGATGCTCTGTCGTGGCAAAATATTGGCACCCTTTCACATTTTTTTCAAATAATGCACCATTTTCTCGAGAATTGTGAAATTAAATTCTTTGGTATCCACTATGTTTTTGCTTTGTTTTGCATGGCAACAAAAAGCTGAAGAATTACTAAATTTAAGCTTATTACAGAAATCCTAAATGTCCACAACAATATTTGGCACACTTTAGAAGTGTTACAAATATTAGATTTGCAAGCCAGGTAGATTCCTCGTTACTTCCTGGAATTGAACTTACCTGTGGTGGTTTGCAGGTGCCTGCAATATTAAAAAACTCACTCATTCATCCAGTTGGAATGGAGAAAAGGAGTCGTTCTGCTGTTTTGTTCACGTGTGTATTGCCATTAGAGCATGGAAAAGAAAGAAAACCAGAAGAATTGTCTGAGTAGGTCAGACACAAGATTGTAGCCAAGGCATGGACAACTAGCAAGGCTACAGTCCATCTTCCAGAGACCTTGATGTTTCCTGGTGTTTCAACGTAATGCCATGTATCAGGAAGTTTAAGGCCCATGGCAGCTGTAGCCAACCTCCCTGGAACTGGCCTCAAGAAAACTTGATTGAGATTGCAACGAGTTTTTTCAAATGATGAGAAGCACGCTCAATCCTCCAAACAGATTCACGTGCCTCAGACATAAGGTACAAACCGTTTCAAACTCATCACACCATCCTGTTGCCAAACTCGATGAACAGGGGTTCTATGTAGGAGAACCCAGGAGGACCCACTGATGAGAGAGATAAGAAGCCCACTGGAAGTCCAGGAGGATTCAGTTGATGTTTGGGGGTTGCTGTGGCTGCCTCTAGCACTGGGTACCTTGATCGTGTTGCAGCATCATGAAATCAGGAAGAGTACCAACGCGCTGGTGTTGGCCTCAGTGGTTAAGGGGGCGGCTTGGGATCCTCCGGAGTCCTGAGTTCAAGCCTTGTCGAGCCGCTGAATTAATACAGCCAGGGGGTTGACTCAGCCTGTCATCCTTCGCAGGGTCGGTGATGGGTACCAGTGTTTAGTAGACTGGGGGGTGCATTCAGGCGACAGTCGTGCTTCAAGAAATGATAGCTACCCGCGCTAGCTAACGACCACCAGGAGATTACCAAGGCATTTTGGAGCGCAATCGTTCAATCCGTGTCAGAAAGCAGGGTCTCCATCGAAGGTCATAGGTCTTGCAGCAGGACAATGACCCAAACACACTTCAAAAGCACCCAGGAATGGTTCAAGACAAAACGCTGGATCTCTCTGAATGTACCAGCAATGAGTCCAGATCTAAATCCCATTGAACACCTGTGGAGAGATCTGAAACAGCAGTTGGGGAGAAGGCACCCTTCAAATCTGGGAGAACTGTAGCAGTTGGCAAAAGAAGAGGCGCACCAACCTGCCAGCAGAGAGGTGTAGGAAGCTCATTCATGGCTATAGGAAGTGCTTGACTGCAGTTAGTTTGTCCTAAGGCTGTGTGTGCTTCCAATATGAAGTTGAGGACGTCTAATTTTGTCAATGCTATTTCTTTTTATTCTGATTTAAAGGATATATTAAATTCTGAATCAAAACAAGTCGTTAACAGTGAAATAAGAATTTGTGGAGACCAAAATACTTTTTGTCAATTTCAACTTATTTTTTTGAGAAATTGTTTTTTTTTTAAAAAGTGCATGGGTGCCAATATTTTTTGCCACGACAGTATATACATGAAGAGTTCCTCATTATCCACTTATCAATACTCAACAGAAAACCAAATACTGCATTGGAGTCATCAGGAGGAACCTGGATAGGATTGGGGTTTCATGTGCTACTCCATCTACCCCCAAACCATCCTGGTACGCCAATGAGCTTCCAGAAACTTTCTGGAATATTATTTTTCTTTAGACAGATAGATAAAGAAGGAGAGATAAAAGAAAAGAAAAGCAAGAAAATAATAATGAACAACGAGAATGTGAAAAGGAACAAAGACGTCGTGAAGACCTGGGCAGATAGATTTCAGCGTTACTTCCCAGGCCCCCAATACATTATTATTACACACACATAACACCATACTGAACAACTGTTTTCATTGGGTAGAATGAACCCATCACAAAACTAACTCCAGTTCTCATCTCCCCTGGAAAACTTTTTTTAAGTCAGCTGAGGCTGGCTGGAATTATCATTCTACTGATGCAAGTATAGCAGGCAGGGACGATGCCTTACTTGTCCTTTGGATGGTGATATTGTTGGGGGTCGGTGGCGAGGACGACCGCTAGACGGAGCAGTTGGGCGCGTCTCCCACCGAACACCAGAATTGGAAAGGTCGTCACCCCGGATAACTCCGGAGTCGATGGGCTGCTTAAAGGACTGTGGTCGCCAATATTTTTGACGGCGTGAGGTAGGGTCCACTTGTCTAATTCCAATTACCTAAGTACCCACGCCCGTCCAACTACTGGGGAAGCACACCCTCGGCCGACTTTGTCCGAAACCGAGTCGCTGTTACCGAGACTCGATCGGCGTAACCGAGCGAAAGTTACCAAAGCCGCGCCGGACCAAATGAACAAATTTACGGCACAAAACGGCCTTCCTAGTTCTCAAGCCCGAACCAATACTGGGCCAATGAAAGAAACGACAGGCAACGGAGCTGGTAGCATTAACAGGGGTTTATTTACAGTAATCGGGAAGGGAGACCCAGAGCAGACTATATCACGAATAGGCAGGAATGTACAGTGAGCAAAAGACTTAACAATTTCTACTTATAAGAAACGGTGCCACCACAGACACACACACACACACCAAAAGAAAATGGACCCCACCGGGTCTTTATTTTGACCCTCGCAGCCAAGGGGATAGACAGGCTGGAGGTCAGAGTTTGACTGGGTACCTGGCCCGCCTCGGTGCGGTTACACCGACTCCAACCCATCACGGTGGGACTCGAGCCCACGATCCTGGCTGCCACGAATGACGATCGAGAACCACGGTCCTGGCTGCACACCAACCACTACCACGAGGACGCCTGGAAAGACTGCAGACCAAGACCGCAGACGACGACAAATGCAGACCAAAGGGAAGAGCAAAAAGCCCAGACGACGACGACTACCACGCACACCAGAGCAATGGCGACCCCTTTTCCTCCGACAATTCCAACCCAACTCAGCGAACACCCAGGGGAGCCAGGATTCTTATTCTTCACGGACGGGGTGGGGTGACGTCCCTGAGGTAATCTTTGCCTGATTGGACGGGTTTTCGTGGGGTGATGTGCTGGCCATCCGTGATTGGACAGGGGGAACCCCATCTTTCCTGGGCGGAGTCGGTGTTCTGAGGTGAGGAACCTCTGCCCACGTCCGTGGTCGAACGCAACGTGGGCAATGGTGCGAAGAAGTGAAGGTTGATTTGTTGGTGTTGGGTATTGCAAAAATCTAACTAGAAAAGAACTCGGGCGCACAGACATCATCAACCCATTAAAGCATAGGGGAGGGTTCTAACTTATAAGCACATACTTATCGAAATAACTAATGCTTAAGGGACTGCTGTCTGTTTGTGTGCAAGAGGCTTCCAAATTCGTAACAATATGTCACCATATGGTCTGAGGTGAGGGTGCTTTGGTATTGGGATGTGGACGCTTCTGGGATAACGGTCCATAAGCTTCGGTTTGGTGGCATACCATTGGCTGCAGGAGTTAATTACTCTGCACAATCGAACCCCCTCTACCTCCTGTTATTTCTCCCCAAGGGGTGGCATTCACGCTTGTGGCCTTACAACCAATCATCTTTGCGGATTTTCACAATCTGGTGGTTCCTCAAGTTATTCTACTGTGACATCTACCTCCTCTCTTTCCCTCTGTTCTTTATCGGTTGTTTTCCCTTACCTCAACCTCCTTTTCCTTCACAATACAAGGAAATTGGACAGAGGTGAAGGTCATTTGGCTCATCATGCCTGGGCTTCATTCATATCCAACAATTCCAGTCTGTGTGCTCATCATCTATGATAATCCAATGTACCTCCCTCCCCTCCCACTTTTTTTCATTTGACTTATGATAAACTGAGGTGGAAATGCCAACAAAAGGTTGTCGGGAAGTTTAACGAAAAGCAAACAAAAGCACAAAAAATAATAGAACGGCACTTGGTAGAGCACATCCTCTGCAGGCTGAACAGTTTACGTTTTGTTATTCCACTGATAAAGACGGATCTGGAATCCGGACCTAAATCAAATCTAATCGACTCATCAAAGTTTTGTCATACTCGTCCAAAGCTTTTGAAATCCATAATTATATATTATACTAAGACCACGTGAACCCGTTGGGTTCCTGTTGTGACAGCGTGTTGATAAAAACAAATCATTTCAAAAAAAGAAAAAGATAGCTCCAGCGAACTATACGCTGAGGTTGTTTGCAGATCAAATTCTCCCGAAGAGTACTTGACTGAATAAGGAATTGATTTTTTAAATAATTTTTTCGTTGCCCGAATTTGAACGAAACTTGACACTGCACACCGCAGGAGAATGGTGAGTAAGGTGGCCCTAAAATTTTGCGCTATCGTGTAACCGTTTTGGACTGTATTCGGTACATACATATACATGCATACATGATGAGAGTGTTAAAGTAATATGTATAAATATATTATATAGTTTTTTGGCCCGACGTCTCTCAATTGTGAAGAATCACTTTTAAAATAAAAAAATTCTCAGATCTGGAGCAGATCGGTTCTTTTGGCCAATAAGAATCGATTCGTCCTTGTCACACACCCGATGTGTCCACCACGTTTGTCAGAATCCTTCCACAACGTTGAGATATCCTGCAAAGAGACAGACAAATGGGTGAAACATAACTCGATCCCCCTTCGGTGGCGGAGGTAGTGTTCATAATGAAGGAAGGAGGGGGATTAAACCCCAGCAATTTTTGGTGGGTTCTTTCATATCCACCGATACATTTCTACATGCTCCCTCATATTTTCTCAACAGGAACAGTGCTTGCAGCGATTTGACTGATAAAGAACATTGAAAAACGAGTGTTTAATCACTATGTTTTAATATACTATAATAACCAAAAATAGGAAACTTTAAACGACTCAAAACTCTTCTCCTTAATCCTCAGCTTCAACTTCTCTATCATCTTCTGTGCAGCAAGGTCATCACATGCCTCTCCTTGCAAGAAACTCTCCTCATTCGTTCATTCCTTCCCCACATACCAGTGCATAAAGGCTGTTTGGCATACACACAGCTCGAACTTGTGATCAAGACATGCCCCTGCCTGCTGCAATATCTGTTGTTCCCTCCACCACCCAAGGTGAAGGAGGTTATTTTTCACCCCTTTATGTCTGTCTGTCTTGTCTGTCTGGTCTGTGTACAAGATATCTCAAAAAGTTGTGGACGGATACGGATGAATTTTGTGGACAGGTTGGGTGTTGACAAGGACGAACTGATTAGATTTTGTGAAGATCCGAAATCTGGATTTGCTACTGAAATTTTTAAAGTGATTCTTCACCATTGAAGATAGGGCTCAAAAATTATGTAGTACTGTTTGTTTCAAAGATATTTCAAAAATGTATTGGTCCCGACTGTTCTCGCGATCAGGCATTGGTATGCGCTCAGGTATGCGCTCTACCGAGTGCCCTTCTAGTCTTTTTTTCTTCTCTTCTGTTTTCCAGTACATTTCAAGGTTGGTGGGGGTCCTTACTACTTCAATGTCCCGGGGGCTGTTAAACTTAAATCCGACTCTGGTACGCGGCCGTGTACGAACACCTCTTACCATACAGCAGTTCATGGTAGCGGTCAAACGTTCCACCGCCAACTCAAGTCTTCCCTGAAAGCGCATGGCAACTCCACGCACTGGGACGCGACGCGGGCGACTTTCTCCAAAAGAAGACCATGGTTGCTCCACTGGCAGAGCTGGTAGTACGATGATGCATCGTTTATCTCACAGGATAGTTATTCTCAGCATCCGATGACACTCATTCTCACCGCGCCCACAGCATCTGCCAGCAAACTTCGTTTCGGCCGTGGACAACGAAGGGCAGGACACGTTCACCTTCGTGAAGCCCAGACTTATTATTCCTCAAGAGTTTTATACTTCTCGTGCATCCACAGTGGTCGTACGACGTCACACATGCCCGGAAACCCTTTCATTAGTAATACAACGCTCCGATAAATCACGACCGTCTCCGTGTCTTGTGTCCCTCATCCCTACGTTGTGGAATTTATGAAACTTGCATTAAAATTTTTTTAATCAGGTTATTAGAGACTTGTGTTCATGTTATAAAGCATAATTTATAATTCCACAGGCGAATCTCAAACGGAAGGAAAGGTTGTCACGTGGAGAGGTTGTCACGTGGAACAGATTGTCACGTGGAGTTGTCAGGTGGAGGTTGTCACGTGGACAGGTTGTCAAGATGGACAGGTTTGTTCAACGTGGAGAGGTTGTCACGTGGAGAGTTTGTCAACAGTGGACAGGTTGTCACGTGGACAGGTTGTCACGTGGAGAGGTTGTCACGTGGGAGAGGTTGTCACCGTGGAGAGGTTGTCGTGGAAGGTGTGTCACGTGGAAGGTTTGTCAGCGTGGAAAGGTTGTCACGTGGAGGGTGTCACGTGGAGCAGTTGTCAACGTGGAGAGGTTGTCAACGTGGAGAGTTGTCACGTGGACAGTGAAGGTTTGTCACGTGGAGAGGTTGTCACGGGAGAGGTTGTCACGTGGACAGGTTGTACGTGAGAAGGTTGTCACGCTGGACAAGGTTGTCACGGTGGAGAGAGTGTCTGTCCTGGACAGGTTGTCAGTGGACCGGTTGTCACGTGGACAGGTTGTCAACGTGGAAGGTAGTGCAGTGGGATTGTCAACGTGGACAGGTTGTCACGGAGAGGTTGTCACGTGAGACAGGTTGTCACGTGAGAGGTTGTCACGTGGATCAGGTTGCATGTGGAGGTTTGTCACGTTGGACAGGTTGTCACGTGCGCTTTGGCGGTCCCAGCGTCACGCACGAGGCTCGATGCTGCGACTCACAACGACCACCGCCATCAGCAAGACTCACCATTTCGCAGTCATTAATTGATTAACACATTCTAATAAAAGCCATTATTATAACGATACATTGTCATACCAATTATCAAAAATAATTAAAAAGCTTAATGGAGAATATGCGATGGATACAGTGTGTGTATGAATGTGAATAATAAAATCGAAATTCCTTTAATGAAATTCTCATCAAACTTTAAAGGAATATATATATATATATATATAATATATATTATATATACCTATATAAGCCTGGTGTTGGCGCAGTGGTTAGGGCAGCGGCTTGTGGGATCCAAGAGTCCTGAGTTCAAGCCCGTTCGGCCGCTGATTAATAACACAGGGGGTTGACTCAGGCCTGTCATCCTTGCCGAGGTCGGCGAAATGAGTACCAAGTATACTGGGCCCGGTGTATACCCTCCGGTTAAAATAGGTGTAATGCATATCCGTGGCGACCAGGGTTGCGTCAGGAAGAGGCATCCGGCGTAAAACATGTGCCAAATCACTATGGCGGATCATGCGGATGATCCGCTGTGGCACACCATAGCGGGAGCAGCCGAAAGAAGAAGAAAGAAGAAATGTATATATATAATATATATTAATATCTTATGTAATCGATATCTATCAGCGAAATCGTTTCGCAAGCTCTACTACAAGGCGCCTACGTGTCAGCGTTTATTTATTTATTTTTAAATAAACATTTAGCTTAGAACGTTCAATAAATTCTCAGAACAGTGTAATAAATTAACAAAGATCCAAAAGTTGGATTTTCACTTTTCAAAACCGGTTATAAGTGTAACACTCCCCCCCTCCCTCGTTCCTTTCTAGATCCGTCCTGTGTTCTCGTGCTCATCACTCATACTTTGGTGGTGTATATAATCATATAGTAGCGTCGGCCGGTTCCACATTTATAGTTATAAGAACCGAAAACGGAACCGTTTGCTGATGTAGCGCCGGGACTAATTCTAAACTGAAGATAATATCGAAATATTCGCGATCTCGATAAGTATAAAAAAAAACAACCGAAAACCAAGCAAGTTGCTGAGGGTCCCCCCCCCGGTTTGAGCTCGCGCCCGTCGTTCACCTCAGTCAGACGAGCTGCTGCCCATGGCCTTCCTTTCTTTGGACAAAGAAGCTTTACAAGGCGCGTGAGGCGCTGTAACAACAACTGGCAAGTGAGTTACAATACGACAAAATAAAAATTCATTTCTGCAACGACTTTGAAACGGAATTTATGCTTAAATATCAGACTTTTAACATCGACTTTCTTTCATGAATTACTTGGAAAAAAATGTTTTTTTTAAAAATCTTTTTCAAATGTCCACCCGAAATGCTTTGTATTCCGATGGCGATGGCAACCGTTTAACCATTGATGTGTGAACGTGTCCACATTTCTTCACGAATTGGTGATTTTTTTTTTATCTAATTTTTTTTTGAACCGCGTCGCTTCAAAACATTCGGGAACCAAGCGGTCGATTTCCCGCCAAATGGAGCGTCGAACAATTATTTAATTAATCCTCGCGGTTTTGTACTCCTTTGGCTTATTATTTACATCGAATGAGGACTCGTGCATTGGTTGACCTAGAATGTTGTGAAGTTAAATTTTTATTATCATTATTTTTTTTTAAAAATAGAAACGATGGATATAAAAGTTGTGCACTCGCGAAGCAAAGGCGGAAGTAGTACCAGCTGTGAACAATCAAATGGACACGTTTCGGTTTGAATGTTCCAGTTTTTTTGATTTGAATGTTGACTTTCTGCCTTGGATTGTTCAGCGTTTATCGCTTGTTGTTTCCTCGTCTGCACAAGCAAAGGCCAGCGTGGTCCACGCACGGAGGAGAAAAAGGAGAAACGATGAAGTGTGTCCCCGGTCAGAGACACGTGCTCTCCAAATCTTGTGACTGACCTTCGCTGCTCAACATCCCATTGTTTACTTTAAAACCGAACTCTGTTTTGCGTTCGGTTTGCGTCACACTTTATTTGGGAATAATTGAAATGTATTTGACGGCTCTGCTTTTTTGTTGTGTGTTGTCGTCTTCTTGGTTTTAATGCAACATTCATGTTTGATGTCTTTGGGCCTGAGTTTGAATTCCCGACACAGCTGTAAACGGGTCATCATGATTTTTCATAGCAGCGTGATTCATCAACGCGTGAGACCTCCTTCGGATGGACGTCACTGGGCATCAGCTCTGCCGACAGTTAGTGGACATTAAAGATCCCACGGTGTATCCCTGGCACACGAACCAAATTACAAATGGTGTTGAAACTGGTGGTATGTACCTGTTGCGGGCGGGGCATCGGTGGCGAAGCACGACAGCTACGAGGGAGCGTTGAGTCGGCTCCACCCGACACACCGGAATTTAATGTCGTGACCCTCGAGAAGTCCGAAAGGCACGGGTCCTTACGCTTGCAGGAACCATGAATCGCAAATACTTCGACCCGCGCGGGGTAGGTAATTGCAAACTTTCAATAATACTAATTACCCATGCGGCAAAGCTACGGGGAATTCACTCCCTCCGACAGACCTCGAGCGGGACGAGCCGTTACCGTGTGTAACCCCGAGCGGAGGTTACCCGAGGCCTGTCGGTCCAAATGAACAATTTACTGCTCGCTATTTCTCAACACGCACCGTGCTAAGCCAATAAAAGAAATGACAGGGAACGAGCTGGGACATTCAACAATAGAGAAAATTTATTACAATAAATATACATCGGAGGCAGGAAGCACGTAAGGGCAGAGTTATCGGAATACTCAGGCAGGCATATACAGTGAGCAAATGCACTTAATCTACACTTCAGAGACGGGGCCCAGACACATCCAAATCTCTTGAACACACACCCAATAGAGAGGATGGACCCGTCGGGTCCTTATATGCCATGTGGGCGCAGTATTGTGTCCATCCGTGCACGGTTGCTTTCTTAGTTCCCACCTTCGCCACAACACCTATTCGACCTTCACTATATTTTTGTCTGAGAGACCGGGAGGAGTACGCCGCTGAGCGAATCCTTAAATTCTACAACTTGGTAACCGAAAAGCGGATGGGTACTTCAACTATGCTGCAAACAAACTGAAGGAAAATGACTCCTCAGACGGGATATCTGCGACGTTACCAGATACTGGTTTGGACACACACTCAAGGAATAGTCAGAGCAGTTTCCTCCAGTTTTGCACTGCTAAACAAACCTGACTGATAAGATCCTCTGGCAGTTGAGACACTCAACACAAGCATTGACTAGTATTAACCAAAGTTGATATGAATCAACATTACTAGATATTGCATCTACGCAGAATAAATACCAAAAATGACAGTGGCAATCTGTACAAAAATTGGGAATATGTCGGTTGAGGTGTGTGCCAAAGGAATGGGATGAAGCAGCGAGTAGTCGACCATAGTCTGGCTCTTCCTTAATGAGCAGACCTACGAGTATACTGAAATACATCAAACGATACGTGGGTCCCCATTTGCCTCGTATTTTTAGCGTACAGCAAACATAAGATAAATTAGTTGTCTGTGTGTGCGGGACGACTATCACGTCCATCAATTGTATAAGCTAACACTTATAAGATGCTAGATTTTGACCCTCACTGAATATAATTGTTGTCCCACATGCCCCGAACAAAAGATTTATACTGCCGAAGGTTAATTACTCTCTATACACCATGAGACCTACACGTGCTTTCACCGCTCGCACCGATTCACCTACAATCTATGTATAGTGTTACACCCAGAATAATGACGTTCATCATGACTGAGAATGAATATCCTTATCTGAATCACATACACCAGCAATAGCATACATTATAAGGTTATTTAAGAAACAACTCTTGTGAACTTATTATGCATGTCCACAAAAGATCGATTGGCATGGATTACGCATAATATCATTATCGTCGTCGTCAATCACTCCCAATGCACTGCCTCTATATCATCAAAATCAATCCATACTGACATCCCGTCAGAGTCATGTGCGTCGAGGTGTGATTCAGCATGTCAGCCAGTTTGCCGTGGAGACATCTCCTTCATAACTAGCACATGGATCAACGGTTTACCATCCTTCCTCTGCAACCAATGATCCCTGACTGCCTTCAGAATCTGTGTTATGTGGGAATATGCCGGGATCTCCAAATCCGTACTTGGTGGTTTACTCTCCGATGTGCTGGGGAAGAGCTCAGCTTACATAGTGGTAATGAGCCATATCCACATCCCTGAAAGGTTACATAGACTACTTTGGCCTGGCACAGAAAGGTTCGTTTATACGATGAGTCGCAGGGATCATCAACTTTTGACACATTTGACGCTCTACCGTAAGTGCCACACGTGAGGTCAACGCAATCAATGAGCGTCATCAGGAATATCCCAAGCATCGCCAGTTCTCAGAGTAGAGGATTATTTGGAAAGCGCAGAAGGAGTTTCAGAGCAGGTTTAAGTTTGCAATTCCTCGAAAAGGCACTAGTGGTTGTCACGTGCCACTATAACGCATGTGAGTGCCATAGAGTTCTGTGCACGTTTTCCTGGCCAAAATCTGTGAGCGAGTTCAACTGACATTACCATCCTCTGCTGTTTGCCTTTGCCGTGTGTCTAACAGGACAGTTGTACATGAACAGAGGCAGATTGTAATAGGAGAAATACATCTGTCTGGATTTCAACTCGGACATAATTGATATTTTCTGAGTCTAGCATACTGACATGACAGTTATATAACCAGAGTCAGTTTCTTCCTGTGATTTCAGGCATGGTAGCTCCTACTCTAATGTTTGTTGGCCGATCCAGTAAGCTGTGAAAATATGCGAGTGCTCCTCACATACAGAAGTCACTGCCTTCCATGCACCTTGATGCAATAAGTCTATCACCATCCAGAGCCCGAAGCAGAATTTGATGAGCTGTAATCTTGTTCTCATCATTTGACAGGATATACCAATTTCCAATCAGGTGTCTCTCGTGCTTCACCTGTAAGTAAATAGCTTTTTCCACAGCCCTGACGTCGCATCTCCATGCGACGTTCACTGAACAGGCAAATATGATCATTGCTAAATACCATAATAAAAAAACATCTCCTGTTTTTCCATGGATGTCCATTAACACTTGTAAGAAACCTGACTAAAATTGCTTGTATTTTTCAGGTAAAGAAAGCAAGCATTGCCATCATAAAGAGTCAATGGTTTCATGGTTGGGTGTAGCATTAGCCATCAATTAACTAATCCTTGACAGGTGTTTGAAAGCCTTTGCTTTGTCAGTCTTAGCAAGATAGCATCAGCCTTGTAGCGATGTTGTAGGTACGGGAGTTAATGCATAGCAATCTTTCATATCGATCTTGTACCCCTGTTTTGTGACTTAAGAAGAGTTGAAAGGCTAACATACCCTGTTGCTTGACTGTAGACCTTATTATGCGTTGTCTTGCACTTAGATACCTTGCTCATTGCACTCAGATTTTTGAGGTTCAGTCTCTCCACAGGCCAAAGAATCTTTATATTCTTCAGTCGAGCTTGCAATAAATCATCCTGCTGGTTCACCAACAGCTTTCAGCCTTTAGAACAATCGTGCTGAAACAGCACAGATGCAGGCACCCTTCCTGATGAGACGTATCCGAACAATGATCATTTGTCTCTATATTGATAAGTGATTAAGAAAACTCCAATGGCACTTTGGCCCTTTCCCATACTCTCTGCCTTTTGTACCTTCTGTCGGACGTGTAGTCAACGATGCTTTGTTCCCTCTCCACTGTCCAACATGGAGCCATTCCAAGTGCAGCATCAACAAAAGAAACCTTGCATGTGTTGTCCTAACCCATCTCTGGTAGGCCCGATGTTGGTGAGTAGTCCAAATGTACCTGCGCACTGGGTTCCAGCACCGCCATGTGACTTAGCGTGCCTCATGAAGGTTCTCCCCATGGTTTATCCACTGGACAACGATGCCAGGGATAAAGGAGAATGCGACACTGATAGCTCCTCTCTTGATCAGTGATACTGCCCTGGGTGAGTGTTATATTAGCAGGAACACAGACAAATATGTCAGATACCTTGCATAGTTCTGCCACCGAAACTGAAGAAGAGAAACGTCATGCGAATGATGTGATGCAGCATACAAAAGAAAGTTTTGTCTTACGGCTCAAGGTGTGATAGAATTAAACAGACGTGGTCCATGTATGACAACCACAGCTGGCAGTCTTCCCCAACGTGCCATTGCGACTCCTTTTGAATTCTGCATACTGCTCTATGAATCATACATGGAATTGTCCATCAAGACAGAATTCAAAGTATCTTGCTGTGGAATCTACTAGCGACTGTAGCCATACTGATGATTGATCAGAGAAAGACGAGAACATATCATCAGTGCTTTTATCTTGAGGGTACTCCTCTATGAGCAATCTTCAAGACATTCCACATAATCTTGTGACAATGTAGGGCTCGTTGTAGTGCTTCCCAGACAACACACACCAAAGATCTCCCACTGATTAGTCCTGCTTCTAGGAGACCATCTGCTAACCCAGACCACCATCTTTTGGCAATCACTTCATATAAGCGCATACGAGTGTGAATGTGCCAATTAAATTATGTGGCTCTCATACTTGCCTGGTGAGTTCCACACTAATGGTAGGCCTTCATGCAAACTCCCAAGTCAAATGTAGTAATGACGTAAGGCTGTCCAACTTTCTCTGGTCGCCTCTTCAGCAGCACGCAAGCATTCTTGTGACAGTTTTGTACTCCTGTATGATGGTTAATGACTGGAATGTGGATATGGCTAACTTACCACCTTGTACGCGAGCTCTACCCGGCACATTTGGAGAGTAAACCACCAAGTACGGATTTGGAAGACCGCGCATATTCCACAACCACAGATTCCGAAGGCCAGTCAGGACATGGTTGGGAGGAAAAGGATGTAACCTTGGATCCTCTGTGGTATGAAGGAGATGTCCTCCCACGGCAGCTGGCTGACATGCTGAACGTCACACCTGACGACAATGATCTGATGAGGATCAGATAAGGATGCATTGATGATATAGAGCAGGCATGGGAGGATATGAAGCGATAATTATATTATGCGTAATCCATGCACAATGCATTTGTGGACATGACATAAATAATTTAAATTTTGTTTCTTCAAATAAACTATAATTCGTATTCTTTATGTGAATAAGGAAATTTTCTCAGTCTTACGTCTACAGGTGACTACGTGGGTGTTTGCAACAGTGATGAACTATGTTCAGACGTAATACCTGGTACATCTTTAGTTGGTGTGGACAATTTTGGTATTAATAGAAAGGTAGTAAAATTTGATATCATAGAAATATTTATTTTTGTGTCAGGTAAAATGAGCATGAATATAACATTATATTTCAGATATCTGATTGAATCTGAGTTGTCAAAAGGAAAAGCGAGGTACCCTCTTCATCACTTCCTGGGACAAACATAACGCTATTAAATTGACAGATGACTCTATTTTGAAAATCTGCATGTGATAATCTTTCATTGAATAATAATTGTTAATGTTAATGCTTATTGGACAACTGCAGAGATCTTATCAGTCAGGGATTTTTATGTGCGAAACTGAGGAAAAGTTGACATTTTGAGGGTACCGTCAGATATGGTGTGGAAAATGGTAGTGAGTCCCAGTTATTCTCTGTTACCAGTTGAATTCATGCCAGGGGACCCTAAGCTTTCAGAAATATGGGGTCGAAGGGGGGGGGTGGGCCACGTGGACCATATCTGCCCATGGCCTATTATTGAGCTTCCAGCTCGAGGAAAGTGAGCGTGGAGGCCAAAGCCTGTGCTGGACCTCTCCGCCTCGTGCGGTCTTCGACGATCTGGCTCAGTGACGGGACTCAACCCGCAGTTTCACGTGGCGTCAAGGACGAAGGCACCAGAGTGGAGGCGGCAGACGCG
>CM068960.1:89357222-89379253 GCA_035128595.1 Eptatretus atami
TTCTCCAACTCTGCCCACGATCAAAAGAAAAGATCTCCTCTTATCCTTCTCCCGCCCTTCCCCCACTCCCGGCGTTGCTCATGACTCATGCCCTCGTGCTCCATCCCCCGCTCAGCCACGGGTGGGAGGGAGTTTGGTTGGAGCATCATTGAGTGCAACGGGATCGGCAGGTTGGTTCTCCTCTTCCAGAAGAGGGGAGAGGATGTCCTATGTTGTTCGTTCCGTAACTATTAAATCGATCCGCAGCGCATCTAATCGATTTCTGAACATTTAAACATGAAAGTGAGCTATCTAGGGAACAAGCACTTATCGACATAGCTGACTAAAGGAACCTGTATGTTGTGTGCAATCAAATTCCCAAATTCCATAACAATATTCTCACGCTAGGGCTCGGGTTGATCGCGGGTTTTTCGGGCGGAATCGGTTGCAACCGGAAGAGAGACGAGCGGATTGTTCGGTCGCGTGTGGAATAGAGGATGGATTCGGGATTCCGAATACCTCGGACGTCTTTTCCTTCCACGCAAAAGGTCCGCCTGTTTGGTGTTTTGGGCGCGAATTACCACCATTTGTTGGTGTCTATCAGACGCATTCCACTCTGCAGACATCTGTACCTGGTGTTGTGAAAGGGTAACCCTTCTCGTGGAGATTCGCTGGTTTTTCCCCTCATATTGGCACCTTCGTGTGACTCGTGTATAAAGAACTCTTCTTTGTCTTTGTGGTACCTTGAACGTCTCCCATTGCCTTGCGTGATTTGGTGAAGCTCGTCTGAAGAGTTCAGAGTCGATTTCTCCTTGGATCCTTCAACAACATTCCTGCAGAGTTCCAGAGGGCTATTCAGCTAAGTACCTCGGCAACTTACCATTCCTTTGTAGCATTTGAACTCCTTTCAGAAGTATTCCCGTCACTTATATGTTCACGACTCTGACCGCTGGCTAACGCTGATGTTGTGGCCTCCGTTTCTCATTTGCTAACCTCGGAAGGATGACGGGCTGAGTCAACCCACCTGGTGTTAATTCAACGGTAGGAGAGGGGCTCCAACCCATGACACGAAGATCTTAAGCCAGCCGCCCAAACTGTTAAGCCAACACCAGGCTCCAGCAATGAATGTTCAGGTGAAATAAAAACAAAATATTCCCCAAATATCATTTTAATTTGCAGTGTTTTTTTTGTTACAATATGGACAGGAACAACCACAAAATACATATTTTGACATGAAGTTTT
Organism: Eptatretus atami; assembly: GCA_035128595.1. Taxonomy (NCBI): domain Eukaryota; kingdom Metazoa; phylum Chordata; class Myxini; order Myxiniformes; family Myxinidae; genus Eptatretus; species Eptatretus atami. Next base: position 89,358,444 of record CM068960.1, read on the forward strand.
CAAAATTGTATGGGGGAGCATATCCCTGGACCCCCGCTAGGAAAATCTCATTTTTTCCTTTTTTATCCCCCGCCGCGTGGCGGAAGGGGGATATTGTTATCACCCGGGTCGTCCGTCCGTCCGGCCGGCTGTCTGGACGTCAACATTTATAGCTGTGAGTGCGATAACTCATAAACTGTTCGCCATATCGATTTGAAATTTGGGTCACACATGTACCACCTGAAAAGGAAGAACCCTATTGATTTTGGGCGTGGCCGGATCCAAATTGGCCGACTGGGGCGGTCGTCCGTCCGGCCGGCTGGCTGGCATGGCGTCAACATTTATAGCTGTGAGTGCGATAACTCATAAACTGTTCGCCATATCGATTTAAAATTTGGGTCACACATGTACCACCTGAAAAGGAATAACCCTATTGATTTTGGGCGTGGCCGGATCCAAGATGGCCGACTGGTGTGGCCATCTTGAAAAAAATGTTTTTTCGCCATATCGATTTGAAATTTGTTTACACGTGTACCACCTGAAAAGGAAGAACCCTATTGATTTTGGGCGTGGCCGGATCCAAGACGGCCGACTGGGGCGGCCATCTTGAAAAAAATGTTTTTTGTAATAAATGGAAAACCGCTTATTTGATTTCAATTATTTTTCAATGGCGAGGGATTCCCCATCCCTGATGGTATATTTATAACTTCTGCAGTTTCACCCATGCTTATGTTTCCGGGCTTGTCTGTCCATGTGTCAATGATCAAAAGATCATCGATGTCCATCCTCTATAACGTGTGATCTGTAGGGATTTTATTTTTATTTTTACCAAACTCATTACAGAGGTGTATTATGATGCAAAGATAAACTGATTCCATTTTTGGTCGAAGGGTCAAAGGGCATGTGACCTTCAGCTGAAAGTTGCAGATTTTCGTTACCGTGACAACATGTGACCCGTGACCGTGTGACCGTGACAACTAAAGGTACTATGATGTATGTATGCACTATGATGCAAAGATTAACTGATAAGATTTTGGAGCAAACTTCAAGGGACGAAAGTCAAGTGCCCATTAATTGAAAATCTGTCACTGTAATAACTTATGAACCACTCAAGTGATTTCAACCACACTTGACACACTTATGGACATAATACAATGATGAACTGATCCAATTTTAGATTGAACAGGTCAAAGGTCATGTGCCCTTTGAAAATAATTTTGCAGATCACAACTCAAGTTAGAAGCATCTGATGTCTCTCTTCGACTTCTCTGTTTTTTGTTTGTTTGTTTCTCTTTGTCTTTCTCTCTCTTTTTCTCTTTTTCTCTTTCACATAACATTGTGTTGACATCTAGCATGGGTGGATACACACCTGTCAACTCTCCCGTTTTTGCCGTGAGACTCATTACTTTCTGTTGAAAGTCACGTTCTCACGTTCTTTCGATAAATTGGTTCGTGGGCGCCAGCTGTGACCACTATTTTCGTTGTGTCTGTGTGTCTGTCTGTCTGTTTGTGACTCTCTCCAGAGCATAGCTCCGTGAGCGTTTGATGCGGTCTTGATGAAACTTGGACACAAGCTCGATATCATGGTCTAGTTGTGTCTTTTTGTATGAGGGGCGTCCCACGCCCCTTGTGGGCGGAGCCACGCCCACTTGAACTTTTTATTTATTTTTATTTTTTTTTCTCTTTTTTTTCTCGCAATTTCATTTCCTAGAAGCTGTGCGTAATGTCCATAAGTACAACGTATAAAAAAATCCGATTTGATTTGGTCAATTTTGACGAAAGAGATAGGTTTTTAACGGTAGGGCTTCCTCAAAAGCTTCCACTAACTCAATCGTACCTATCGTGGCATTGTTCAATAATGCCCGCGAACCATCGTCGCCTCCCGGCTTGTTCTCACTCTTTTAAAAAAAAATTCTCGGCACCAAAAAAATATTTCTACCGTTATTGCATTGCAACTGGTTTAACTGATGTTCTAGTCTTGAATACTGACTTAAATCCTCCGATTGCTTCGCGTAGTTCCGCATTTTCTGTATGAGACGGAGTACGATTGGTCAATAATTTTCGATGACCATCCTGATCCAATGAAATGTCTTGTTACTGGGGGGGGGGGGTTATTTTTTCACACGAAATCGCCACTAATACTGGGAAATACTATCAAAATGCTGAAATAATACATCTTAATTACAAGGTGATGCTGTGTTCTAATTCCTGTATATCATTTATTTTAGTCCATGCAGTGGACTAAACAATAACATGACATAAAAACCTATCTTCTGACTGGAAAAATAAATATGGATGAATTTGGCACTAGAATACAGGAAACTGCATCTAAGACACACCAGAAAGCAAACATTTTCTCAGGGAGCATGCCCCCACCCCCCTACATTTTTCGGGTGCTTCACGCTCTCAATTCTCAATAATTTTGCAGCCTCGTTGGACACATTTTACATTCTCACTCTTTTTCATAATTTGGGCTTGATGGGTCTGTGGAAACATATCCATTGACTCATTCATGTCAAATTATATTTTCTAGTTTTATAGATGATTTGCTACTCATTGAAGAGTTTGTCCATTTACTCCACCGAAAAGGATATTAGGTGACTTCATTGAACTTTTCGATGAAACGTGATGATGGACAATACAGAAGTCAACATAAAATTATATTTAAACCTGGGATCCCAACATCATGAACCAATTGCTCAAATGGGAATGCCAAAAAGGCCAACCCCAAAAGTGCTCAGGTGGGGTTTTCATTTCAATGTTTGCATCATTTTGGGCTAATGAGGAATCTAAATCATTCGCATTAATACTGTTACAGGCCGGGGGTCTCGGCCGCCAACCGACCGCTCTGAACGGAGCCGCCAGTCGAGTCGGCCCTGCGACCCGGATCGCCCGGAATATGATCGCCGCCCGGATAACTCCGAGCGACGGGTCCTTGTACAAGAACGAATACGCCAATCGGCAGATCACGTTGGGGTAGGGTCGATTGTACCTAAATACCCACGTGATCCAACTACCGGGGTATCCACCCTCGACGGATCTCGTACGGAACAAACCGCCAAGGTGAGCTTGTCCGTGCGCGATTCCGAGCGGCGTAATCGCGAGAACCGTCGGTCCAAATGTCCCCTATTACGGCAAACCAACGGCTTTCTAACTCCCAACACACGAAATGTTCAGTCAATGAGGGAATGGACGAAGCGAGCATATTTACATTTACAAAGGACATTTATTATAATGAAACACGTATGCAATTAACAAGCAACAAAAGAACTACAAGCGTCTATGCAAATTATTAATGTACAGTCACTTACACAGTTTACTTACGGACTCGGTGCCACAACATTCATTCGAAAGAAAAGCAGGAAAAAGACCATCAAAGGCAATGGGGTCAGACTGGACCTCTTGGTCTTTATTGGCGTGGGACTTGGCAGACCGAACGAGTCCCACGAGACCGTTGCAGGTTACCTGCACCCTCGTGGTGTCTGGCTTGGGCGACACGATGCTCCTTCCCACAGCAGCTAGCGTAGCCGCGTCGAGCTCGGCCTTCCGTGTGGCAGGCGAGCTCTCTCCGGCTCTCTCCACACGAACGCGCTTGGGCGACCCCGATGCCCTCCCACGGCAGCTAGCGTACCGCGGTCGAGTCGAGCCGACCCCGTGTGGTAGCGAGCTCTCTCCGGCTCTCTCCACACGAACGCGCGGTTTGCGCGACACAGCAGGCAGCTGCGCCCCCAGCTCGCGTCTCCTTCGCGACGCCCGGACCTCCACGCAGCTCCCCGGCCTCTGGCCTCCTCCCGACTCCCCAACTGCCGAAGCAAAAAGCTTACTCCTCCACGGGACTCAGCACACGAATCTGCCACGGGACTCCCACGAACTCAGCCCACGACTCAGCCCTACCACGGGACTCTTTCCACGAACTCCTCTTACGAACTCTTTTGGGATTCTCTCATGGGACTTTCACCGCGACTCTTTCCACGAACTCTTTTTGGATTCTCCTCGAACAAAGAAAGATGTCCTCTTTATCCTTGTACCCCTCCCCCGCACCCGGCGTGACTCATGCCTCGTGATCCACCCCCCGCTCACACGGGTGGGAGGGAGTTGTTGACGTCACCGCAGGGTTCTTCTCCTCTTCGCAGAAGAGGGGGAGGGACGTCTCCATTGTTTCTTTCCTAACTATTAAATCGATCCGCAGCGCATCTAATCGATTTCAAAACATTTAAACATTGGGAGGTGAGCTATCTAGGGAAACATGCACTTATCGACATAGCTGACTAAGGGAACCTGTATGTTGTGTGCGATTGAATTCCAAATTCGTAACAATACATTTGAATGGCAATGAGAGCATTGGTTGAAAGGATAGAACTTGTGTTAATTTCTAAATGAAGAATATCTGTATTTTCTAGGCATTTCTTGGTAGGAGAATGTTACAATGGTTTTAAATGTTGCAGTTACATTCCCATTGTTACAATGAATTGTAGCCCATGTTATAAATTTTGCTTGTTGTGTGAAATTTTTTTTGTTGCTTCATTAAATCGGTTTGGTTGCTCTGAGGGGATCGTTTTGGACCAATGGCTGTTTTGGTTGCTGGTGGTTATTTTAATCATCATTGCTATTATTATTTTTTGACATTGCTGCACTTTGTACACAGACGTGGCTTTTTGGGTATGAACTCACGGACACTCTTCTGGTCATCTGCGAAACCAACTTCTTCCTTTTGTCCAGCAAGAAGAAGGTCGATTTCCTTCGGCCACTGGCCAGAAGCAAGGGCAATGAGAACGTGGACAGCGTCCCCCCATTTCTGCTGCTTGTCCGAGAGAAGGTCAACACATCTGGATTGATAGTCATATAGAGTGGTAGCAAGGGTTATTTATTTGTTCATTTATTTATTTGGAGAATTAAGTAAAGGGCAGATAAAAGCAGTTAAGTGTACTTCATGATAATCACTGCTGAGCTGCTTGTTTGTGTAGGATACTTGTCCTTTTATTTGATTGTTGAAAGTATTTTTGGGCTCATAGAGTATTTGATAACAGTTTCTTATATCTTTTAATGGATTTTCAATTATTTGAAGTAATGCATATATTTTTTAATTATGAAGTTGCTCTGAAATACTTTGGGTCAACTTGTCAGCCTAAGAGATGCAAGTGGCCATACTATGTCCTGAGGTGCCATATGTCTGTTGTTTGCAAAGGGGGGTGATAACCAGACCAACTTTGAGAAGCTACTTGATGGCATCAAAGCCAGCAAAGGTGGGGTGAGCATCGGTGTGTTTGCCAAGGACAGTTACGCTGGAAGCTTCTGCAGTAGCTGGAAACAAGCACTGGATAAAAATAATTTAAAAAAGGTAGGGTTGGAATTGTGAATTTAGATAAATGAAAAATGACATACCGGTGGGTTGATAATCACCTGCTGCTGATATTTAAAAACTTCCGATTGTGAAAATATTTGCTTTGGACAAGAGCCCGATATTCGGCTTTTTTAACACATCGGTATCGGCATTTATGCCACCAATGGGCCCTGATGTTTTATACCGGACTGTTTGGTGCGTATGCACCCCTTCCCAAATTGCAACGGTCCACATTTTTATTAGCGTTGATTGATTATTTTTAGTCAGTTTAATTCGCAAAAAAAACCCTAAACGTTGGCCTTCCTTAATCACATCTGACAGTTTTATTATAACCTGCACCATCTACTTAATTATTATTATTATTATTGTTTTAACTTGATGTCTCCTATTCTTGGTTATTGGGTTTCATTGAACGCTTGTGTTAATACACCGTTGATGTAAAAGCCAATCCCATTCAAGTATTTTATTTATTTATTTTTAATTCTGTGAGCATGCATGACACTGACAGTCGCATGGGAAATTAATCACACACGCCGAGTGTTACCTGCATGCATGCCACTTGACACATTGTGCACGTAGGTCAGACCCGGCCGGCTGTACATACATACGCAGGCTCGGATTTTCGTGAATCTAAACGGCAGCGTATGCATAACCTTTACACGTAGGGCTGGTTCCAGGAGACCGACCCGGCATTATTTTTGTTGTGCTATAATGATGTTGTATACTTTTTTCTTTGCATGACCTTCCTTGTATGCTCCTATTTTAGTTACAAATAATTCAATGGTATAAATATAACAAGCTCAAATGAGCTAAGATCCTCGTCCTCTTAATGATGACGTCATAAAAACGAATATGATGTCATTGTGATGTATCAGGTTTGCGATAAATTATAATTATCTGTGCTAATGCCCGGCTTGATTCCCGCAAACAGAATTCAAACAGTTTCGTTTCGGACTAACCCTAGTTTCGGAGATAATGGTATAGGCGATTTCCATTAGCGGCGATATTATGACATCAACTTTTTTTTCTAGGAAGAATTTCCAAAATCAGAGATGGCTACTGCCTGCGCGTGGGCTTTCTGCATATACATGGCAAGTTTCACGAAGATCCGGTGAAAACTCTGGGTTGTGAAACAAAAAATGTAAAAAAATAGGAATGACGTCATCAAAATTGATATGACGTCATAGTGATGTATCATATGTGCGGTAATTAATCTCTGCTAATGCCCTGTCCGATTCCCGCAAACAGAATTCAAAAAGCTTGCCTAGTTTCGGAGATAATTTTTTGGGCGATTTCCATTTGCGGAGATATTTTGACATCTAATCATAACTTTTTTTCTCGGAGGAATTTTCAAAATCGGAGATGATTACTGTCTGCGCAGGGTATTTTTACATATATATGCCAAGTTTCAGGAAGTTTCGATGAAAACTGTAGGCTGTGAAACAAAAAAGTCCACAAGAAGAAGATGAAGAACAACAACGTGAGTAAGACTTAGAGATCTTCCACGAGGATCGAAAAAACATTCATTCAGGTTTGAGGGAAAAGTTTCATTCTTAACACTGCCCTTCCTTTCCAGTCCTCGGGGCTGGTAGACCTGAATTAATTTCTTGATTGATTCTCTTGGCAAAGGTAAACTTATTCTTTTTATTTTCATGATTTTATGTGTTTCACGAGCTTTGCAAGTTTGTGGGTCTTGCTGTTCGTTTGTTAGCCCACCTGGAACATAGTTCCGGGGAGCTTATAGGATGGTGCGTCGTCCGTCCGTCTGTCCACAAACATTTGCAGCTTCTTCTCTGAAACTACACACACAATTTCAATGAAACTTGACCACAACCTTTCATCACCCATGATCTCTCAAAGTTTGTTCACCCTCAAAATAGGTATTTGTGATAACATTGGTTCATCTTGCTGATTCTGTCCCACATTGACTTCCTCCTCAGTATCATTATTCTACCAGGTGAGCGCCCAGGGGTATTGCGCCTATTTATTTATTTTTAACTTGCATGATGAGACGCTCATCGCTTTTTGGTGTTTGGCGTACTGTTCTGCAAATATTGGACCTATTTTATATTATTTTGTTCCATTCTATTTTTTGCATTGTTTGGTTATCTTCCAAAAAATATATCTTCCAAATAAAAGGATTAATGAATCACGTTTTTGAGCAAATACTCCCTCTCCCATTAACCAACTTTGTACACAAAATAATAAAAATAAAAAATTTCAAAAGTTTACTTCATGTTTCTTGGATCTTCTGATGACACCTGGAAAGGTGTAGTTTTTCACAAAGTTGTGGGTATATCTTCTAAATAAGAGAATCAGTGAATCATCTTTTTTGAGCAAATATTCCTCCATGAGCTTCAACTTTTAAGAGCAACAAAAACTTGTATATAATATATTGTTATGGATCTCTGCCCGCAGGCGTGCGAACGACCGCGTTTAGCCAATGGCGGCTGTCTCGCCCACCGAACGGACAATCCAGTCGCGGCTTTCCGGATCAACGCCGGAAACCAGCCACGGGTGTGTTTTTAAGCACACCACAGCCTAGTCAATATTCCACCCGCACGTGACAGGGTCAATCGCTGAATTGTCGATATACCTAATTATTCGCGCGGGCAGACTACCGAGAGACTGTACCTCAACGGGGCCGCTGGGACAGCTAGCGCTTAATGCGCTCGCCTCCGTTTTGGGATAACCGAGCGGGGGTGTTTCGCGGCCCGTTGGACCGATCATTTACCGGACTATAAAAACAACTATATTCGAGTGGCAATATGGCAGTTCAACAGGGGAAAAGACACAACGAACGGGGTACATTTAAACACAGCACATTTATTTCACACATCGACAGCATAAGCAAATGCAATGTACACAGCATTATGGGGATGATGGTAATGGGGGAAGGGGAGAAGGACGAGTAGGAGCAAAACAAAGCCTACATACAGCGATTCTCATAATTAATTTTATGGTACATCACAATCCTTAAGTGTTTAGCTTCAAGGCGGTTGGGACTTGTGCTCTAGAGAACACATCGCGTAGCCAACCAAAGCACACCCCAACAACACATGCCAAGTAACACTGGTGCAAAATCGTGTATCGTGTCGATTGAGAGTCTTTGCGGTTCTTCGTTTCGCGAGGACTGCCTAGCCTTCACCTGGCTGGGTGCGATCTGTTCTTCCTGGATCTGACGACCCATGCTGGGAACAAGCAGAAGTCCACCCGCTTAATTACCTACGACGCAACACGATTACAAGCTAGCACCCCACGGTTACCTTACACGTGACTACTGTTACGACATCTACTACATTTTAAATCGTGAACTAGGCGAGACCACCACGGACAACGGTCGCCGGAATGAGCGAGATATACCTAATGTTGTAGCTGGCACTCCTATCTGACCTCCTGGCGACCATCGACCTGCAGCCCCTCTCAGTACCCAGAGAGACTCAGGAGAGCGCCACTCTCCTCACCATTCCACTTCATCCCATCTTGTTTCGCAAACCGTCGCATCATACTCAGCCTTCTTACATACTTTTTGCAATGTAACGTGTCACGATCAAGCGCCGGGGTTTTTGCACCAACAGGTTCTATCTTCTATACACCTGGCGTCTCCCCTCGTTCCTGCTCTTTGCGCGCGGTTTCCTGTGATGGTAAATAATCGCAAAGGACTGGTCCTGACTATAAATTGCATACTTGCGCTGCAGTCTTACTTGTTTGTGGTTTTTGCATAAAGCTCGCGGCTTCCGTTGATCCGGGCAAACGGGTCGGGGCTTTTCTTCCCCCCCCGCTTCTGGTTTCCGACGTGTTTTTTCGTTGAGGTGGACGAGAGGGAGTGGAAGGGCTCCCAGTTTTCGTAGCCGCGTGTTCTCCGGTCTTCCCGACGAATGCTAGAGGCTGGTGCTCCGCAACCTGGGCTGGAGGTGTTCGCAAACGGTGTTATGGTGGTTTCGGGACTTTGGATGGGGTTCTGTCTGTAGGCGATGGGCAGCGTGATCTTTGGGGTTTTTGTGAGTGGTCGTGAGCGTGGGTGTGGTTTGCGCGATTCTGGCACTCTGTCGTTGTGATTCAAACGGTGGTTGTGCCGGAAGGGGTCGGGTGGGGTTCTTGGAGGCAAAAGTGGGTGTTTCTTGGTGTGGGTGGCGGTGGTGTGTGTGCTGTGAAGCCGGCTTGAATGAACGCAGCGGGTGTTGGTTGGGTTAGGTGTTCTGGGTGTTGGAGAGGGCGGCTTGGGAGTACGCCAAAGATCACCGCACTGGATAGGGTGAACACCGGGTTTTAGGCAACGAGACAGGCGTAACGTCACAAACAGCCACTCGACAGCCTGAGGCTACACGATCTATATGGCCGGGCCTCTGGTGGTAGGGCCATCGGTGGGCGCGAAATTTCGTACTGCGAGACCACAGACTTAATCTTGCCTAACCTGATATCATTAGTTTTGACCTATTAATAGCTGCTACAACTAAGTGTCTTGGTAATGCTTTCCTCTAAAAAAAGTTGGAAAAGAAATTGGAGGACAAATATTGCTTAAAAAGAATGATCACCGCTGGATTCCTCTAACATATATTTATAGAATGATTTAGTATCATACCCCCACCTACGTTTTGCTTCTCAACAAAAACTAAACCGTTTTTGTTCTCAAACGGTGTCCTCAAAAACTAGAGGTAAGACTTCCATGAGTAGATACAATCAAAGTTATCTGAGTCTTCATTGAAACTTTGCTTGTATTTAACTTGTTTCTCATATATTGAAACTTTTGGTGTACAAGTCCTCCTGAGTTTTATACATTATTCTAGCCAGGGGTGGGAGCGACGGCCAGGAGTTGGTATTTGCCTGCACCTATATAATAAGTTGAATATTTTTCATTTAACTTTATCATGTATGAGACGTCTGGGCTGGTGGAATGTTGAATGGCGTTTCTGTTTTCTGTCAATTTATTGGAGCACATATCTTATCATATTAATTTTTGGCTATCCAATTCTACTATGTTTGCAAATCGAGAAAATCTATGATTTACGATGCTGTGGGAACATTCGCAGAGCACATGGATAGTACTTAGAAGTCTAGGTCCTCACTCGGCCCAGATAAGGCTATGTGGGTATCAGCCCGCCGTCAATTGATACGAATTTGCCCCACCAAGATAGTCTTTCAAAGTGCGAATTATTCGTTTTGATGATGCGGAAGGGCTAGTGTAAATCTTCTGCCACTGTGTGAGGCGCTCTACTCCTTTTACGTATCGTGCTATAATTATGATATCGGTACCAGACGCGACAGGAAAGTGCCACACCACCCAACCACCTTCTGCCGAACGCCTGAAAGGAACCAACCACTTCTACGCGAACGCAAACCAGCAAACTTCATCCTACAGATACCAGCCATAGGTCTAACCAACCAGCCATATACTCCACACGCAACCCCAAAACCTTTCTCCACTTATTCGCCATTGACGGGGCGACCTAGCCCACCTTGGAAGATTCCTTCGGGCTGGGACTAGAAAGATTTTGCGCCGGTTCACAATTCCAACAATTGTACGAGGATCTTCTGGGTCGGGTGACGGCTTTGCTATCTCCCGAGGAAGCAGACGGTGCCCAAAAGTTGTGGCGAAGACTGACTTGAGACCGCAGGCACGCGCGCGAAGCCTCAGTCACCGCCATGGGCAATCTGTTCTGGAGGGCTACACAGTGAGGATCATTGGCAAAGGCCCAGCCGCATCCGGTCGACAATCACTCGTGGACAGACAAAGGGCCGTGTATGATACAGTTGTTCACGCGATTCACAATGGAAAATAATAACGGTGATGGAATTCGAAGCACTTATGTACTTTTGGCCAAGAGAAGAATCAGGAAGTTCCGAACTTTCCAGGCTCGCAGCAAGTCGCGTGATCCCGCTCGAGCAGTCACCGCCTGTGGGTAAGGGGACAAGCGGCTCTTGGCATCCGGGATTAAGGATCAGGAAAGCGACCGTTAGTGGCGCGGAAGAAGTCGTGGGGGATCAGAGTATCAGAGGTGATGAGTGCTGAAGGCCAACTCTGGTATCGTGCGGGCTCTGTAATAATAAGAGGCGTAGCGGCTAAATGCCTAAGCGCTTTAGAGAGTCCGGTGGACGCTCGTCTGACGGTCGTTGTGTGCTGTCTCGTTTCCAGTCATTTGCGTAGTCCTCCGGATGAGGCTTGCCTTGTAGTCTGGTTGGGAGATGCTTATGGACGAAGGGCCGGAGGGGTTTTAGACTCCGGGAAGAAACGCTCGACGAACAACATGCTCGTGCGGCTCGCATAGTCGTAGTCGGGATTCGATAGTGCGAGCCGGCATGAGCGAGCTACCAAGGTACAACCCTCCTAGCTCCCGCTTGTTTCTGTGGAAAAGTTCGTGTACTCCGGGAGGAATAACAGGAGTACGTCCGAGGCATGTCAAGTGAGGTGTAACGAAAATCGGTTCCTCTATAAAAGTAGGAGCATCGGACCTAAAAAAATCGTCGAGCGATCAGGGGACCCAGATTGCGTTTGGATTCTCCTGGTCTTTGGGCAGGGCTAATTGCGACCACGGGGATTTGGGGGCCGCCGGGCAATCTACGAACAGGTACCCCGCGCTGATCGCATATCACTATGAACGTATTATCAATTGTGAGTCCGACGTGGCGGTCTTAACGTCTTACGTACTGCTCGTTGGGTATCGCGGTGTAAGTGATACTGTCTGCGGGTTCGGTGTTCCACCCCAGCGAGAGAAGGAGTTATATCTCAGCGGAACGCGCCCCGGTAGTATGGAGTCGCTGCAATGCGCTGTGGCCTCCTACACTGGTCTCTGCCGTGCGAAAATGGCAACAAAGCGACATGGCGTAGAAGGTGGCAGATTCCTTGATGCGCACTCTCTTCGCTCCTAGGGAAATGATAGTCCTGTGGTGGTTCATATTCCTATCGGGCTTTCGCTTAATTGTTATGGAGAAGTTTGGGTGCTCATTAACCTACCGATAGTTATAGTAGCGGAATCTGATGGTTAGTGGGCTGGACAAATGGTAAAGACTGTAGTTATGGGATATTTTGTAGCTTGGTGGGTATCCCCATATGTTCGGCGCTTTGATGTTAGAGGTGTTATAAAAATTGATAATTAGCGTTCGCTGAACCTGAATTTCACACACTGCACTTCAATTTCGTTTTTTATTACGAAAATTGGCAATATTAATGGAGCGGGACGGTATCTTACTGGCATGCTGATTGCATGTCTTGTGGTTAATTTATGTTTGTTTTATGGTAAATAAACTGCTGCATTTTCGATATTTAAATGTTTGGTGACTACAATGTTTAGGCAGTTACCAGCGAGGGGTTCTTCAAAGGAATAAGTATTTACCTTTACACTCTATCTCGCATTGACATAGCACATGGCTACGGGTTTTCGGCTATCTCTGGTGACGGAATTCCACCATATCAGTGGCGAGGGTGTCTTCTTGTCTTGCCTGCTTGTAATTATTGCGCGATAAATATTACAAGGGATAAAAGGGTCCATGCGATGATGGTTCCTGTTCGCAGGACCGGGTGGGGTATGGGCACTACGTTATGCACGACATGTGCGTTGGCATGCGACTTGGCTACTGCGCACTCGCGTGTGTGCTCTTTTCATTTAGTCGACCGAGTACAAGCGGGTTAGATCGAGCGACGTGTAACTATAGCAGTGAATTCATGTCTCTTAAGTCACTCTTCGTTTGCATTGGGAGGCTGGCTTTTACATCACTCAGGAGGTGTTTACTCTCCAGCGTAAAGCGTGACATTGAACCACTTAACCACGAATCGGGCAGATAAGCAGCAATTCCGTAAATAATAATTTGGAATAAATAGATTGAGTTTCTGGGTCTAGATATGGAACATCGTTAGCAGAGTGGTATGAAAGGGACGGAGAAGGTTGTGCGGTTGTGTCATTGGGGAGGCTTACACTCCTGTTTGTCTTTGGGCTCTTGCAGACTTGCTGCCTTTGGACCTGGAAGTCGGACATATGCAATTGACGGGTCTCAGTGGTGACAGTAATGGACTGGCGCACGGGATTTCTGCAGGATGGGAAGGGTGATAAAGCTACGCCTGTCACCGCAACACAGTGACCCGGCTGGGCGAGAATATTCAGATAAAATCTATAGTGTGACCCATTATGTGACTGGCATACAAATGCTGGATAACCTATATATAGATATATGATGTTTTAATAAATAAGCTGAATATCTAGGGTCATCTTATTTGGGTTCTAGAGCAATTAGTTTGGAAAACTATTTCGCCAGTTTACTATTTAACATTTATCATGCAGCAGTCGGCCGATAGGTTTAGGAATTAATTAATCATTTCTTACAGTACATTAGTGTGATTTCTATTTTAGTCCATCTTACTAAACATCCATCATAGATTTTTTCCGAGGCAATATAATGTGTATTTTTATAATTTCTATTTTCTGAATCGGCAAGCTGCTTGGCTTGATCTTCTTCCGAAAGCGATATAGCCTCGGGCTATGAAGCTTTCTCAGGTTGCCTTGTCTTTGGGGTCAACACTCCCGGGATTTAAGCTCATCTGAACCCACCACCACCACCTTTGCTGCTTGGTGCTAGTAGCAATTCTTCAAGTTGCAGCTTGGATAATCACCCTTTGCAAACCCAAGGACCCATATGGCACCACTAGGGCATAGCTCAGCGGCCTATTGCATTCTTTCTCAGTGCTACACAGGTTCGACCCAGGTTTTCAGAAGAATCTCAACTTAAAATTAATGCATTTAATATGAATTCTTAAATATAGACCTTGTTTAAATCCCACTACATAGAGCTACCATCGACCTTTCCAACAAAGAATCAAGTCCCAAAACAGCCAGCTAGCAGTTTGGACGTGTCCTCCACAGCTACACCTTTAATGCTTTATCTGCCCTTTACTTATTCTCCAATAAATATGACATATATCGCCGTTTCAAGCTACACATCATGACTACAGTCGATCTCCAGTGCGGGACTTTGTACGAGTCTATCTCTCCGCAGGGCGGGACAAGATAAGCAAGGGGGAGAGGCGAGTGTGCGCAAGTCTCATTGGCTTGTTCTGCAGTGGAGGCGATATTTAACCCTGGCTTCTTTGTGCTGGACAAGGGAGAATGGTTGGTGTTTTCGCACCGGGTACCTAGAGAGAGGTTGTTCGTTGTTATCATATCCCACAGCAAGCGCCTACTGTCGTGGTAGGAGGTAAAGAAAAGGGCGCGAAATGGGGAGAGAAATAAGCTAATCTATGCAAGCTGACTGGCCATTTTATAGGAACAGGAAGATGGTATGCGAGTTAAAAAGGATTGCAGGCGGTGAGAATCGAGAGGTTTGTAGACGGAAAAAAATTTGCACCACCCAAATAAAATTTATAACCAGGCTATATTTACATAAGTGGTAAATTGGAACCTATAAGACCACTGCCTCATTCGACTAGGAAGAAGGATATGCTGTAGGCAAACGACTGAGGAGCGGGCAGCGTGCTGTTGCAATTGGAGGGCGCAGGTGTGGTAACATACAAGGTTGTATCACGAGCCGCTTGTGCAGCGAAGCATGGGTTCTTGCCTCATCTTTCTGCCGTTATCGGGCGCTTTGTCTTTACGGGGATTTTTGTGATCTCTCGCTGACCGCACAGAGTGCACAGGCTTGTCTTTTAGTACGCTATTGTGCGATAATATGTCTCTGCCTGGCGGTGCTTCCCCGTGATTGTTCTTGCTCGGCTCTCCCTCAATGGTTCTGGGTATCGTGGCGTTTGTTGGTAATCGGGATTACGTCTCGTCTGGCGTTCGTGGGGGTAGCTCGGTCTGGCTTCGTAAATGGTGAGGTGACAGAAGGAGGAATCCGGAAGAAAGTCCACTGGCCGCCAGGCTAGCGAAGCCGCCGCAGATCTCTGCGTCGAGTGGGAGGCGGAGAGAGCTCGCGGACCACGGCAGAGGAGGTTCGCCATAGGATTTTTTTTGAACGCAGGGAGTCGCGACTTCCTCAGTTTTTCTTTTGGGTTCTGTGTGAACGTGTGTGTGTGGCGCCGTGTCTTTAATCTTGCGAAGGAGAGAAGGAAATGATGGATAAACACTGCTACAGGGTTAGTCCAAGATTCTCCGTTCGTTCGGGTGGAGGGTTGACTAGGGGGTGAAGGTTATCTGAGTCCGCGCGGGTGTAGCGCGGAGGCGCGTAATCGCACGCATAAAGCGGATCTTTTCCCATTGTTCGTGCGAATTACGCAAAAGACTTGGGTTTGTTGGGTGTACAAGGAGTTTTCGGCCCTCGGTGAAAAAGTCAGAGAGGATCCCACATTTGTTTACAGTTTAATAGTAGGAGATCGTATGAGAAAATGTGAGTCATTCTTGTAGGTTAATTTTTGCTTGAGTTGTTCGTGTGCGCTGCGTAAGTGGAATATCGTGTGGCGTGTACGTTATTGTTGCCTGCTATTTGTGTGGTAAGAAATGAAAGTTATGCGTGCTGTTGACAATGTTCGGGTTGGGTGGGAAAAGTAAGTCCTTTTTTTTGCTTCCTCGCAGTTGGTTGTGCGCTGCGTCCTTCCTTCGTTGGGTTCCATCTTAGTTTTTCGTAGGGTACGTAGTGGGCGCGGGGCGCCGATAATTAATCAGGAACCGTAGAGGCCGACGATAACCGCTCGTTATTCGATAGCACGGAACGGGTCGCTTAAGCGGCCCCGTATCCGAATCGACCTGCGGCGAGGTGCGGTCGCCCGTTTACCATCCGCGTGGGTACTTAGGTAGTCGAGTTTGGCGAAAACCCTATCACGCGGGTGGCCGATTGGCACGATCGTGGTGAGGCGAAAGGCCCACCCGTGACTGGAATCCCGGCGTTAGTCCGAGAGGGTCAAGACAGAATTGTCCGTCCGGTGGCGAGGCGGTCGGGATCGCGAGTCACGTGGCCTGATTGTCGCACGCCGGCCCTGTTGCGCGACTAGGAACTGGCGCTATACGACTGTGTGTACAGGAGTTGTGATTCATACAGTCGCCTCGGTCTCCAGTATAATTCAAGGGACGGTCAGTGGGTGAGAGGAGGCGACCCCCTGATTCTCCTCCAATTACGAGCGAGTAATAATGTGATACCTTACGTGGAAAAGAGTGGCATCGTCTTCAGAGGCGACGCGCGTCGGGGTACATAGGAATGGATGTACGAAAATTGTTAGACATCCATGGTCCCAGGATGTAAACCCTGAGCAGGACATTTGAGCAGGAACTTACTCCCCACCAAACGGCAGAAGCTGAAATAGTGCGTGCCGCGGTGTTTAACACTCCTCCCCTCTCACCAAAAACCCCGATTCCTGGCCGAATTCGCTCAGCGACGTGCAAGTCTCCGCTAGTGGCCCAGCTATTTCGCCCTAGTGCTGCAGATTAGTGAAATCGAATATGCAACAAATTGATACACAAAATGGATGGAAACTCACTCGAAATGAATAACGAAATTAAAAGGAGTGAACAGGCGATGGGAACAAACACAACGAATATGAAATCGATAATGCAACAAGATGGGAAGCAAAATGTATGGAATGAAAACAATATGGAACAAACACAAACGAAGTTGAAAACGAATATGGAAACTTAATCCAAGGAATGAAGGAATGAAATAAGCAAAGAAGGAAAAATGGCGGGGTGAATACGTCAGCAAATGGGCCGGAGCCTTGCAGGCGGGCATGAGGCAACAACAAGCGAGTGCGTAATGGCGACGCCAACCGTGTGGAGCGAACGAGCTGGGAGGGGGTGCAAAACGTTGTGTCAGCGCCCCCGCGGTGAGGCGCGGTGACCGACAAAATATACGGAACGACTGTAGTTGTGGCGAGAAGCGCCATAAATAGCACGCTAGGTTGACGGATAATATTAGTACTGTGTACACCGGAGTGCTGAATATGGTTAAATATTATTTAGGTACTTTGGGGTTGTTGAGGATGACTGTGTCACGAATGTGAAATAATAAATGTGTGGAGTGTGTGCAGAGAGTACTTTCAGGAACCGGAATGTCGAATGAGATCGTTGATAAGCATGGGAAGGTAGGTCACCCGCCCAAAGCAGACCCGACAGTGGGAATGGAAGACGGATAGACAAATCTAAGGGCAAGCCGGAGATCCAAGACTTAGAAGCCATTAGCAAGTGTCGGAGTGTGCGAGATGAGAAAAGAATGTGGAAATAGGATACTGAGTTGTTACCAGAGAAACCACTGATAACAGGAGGACGGAAGACCGTCAAACGTACTGGCGAGAGTGTCCTTATATGAATAGTGAGCGACGAGGGTGAAGGATGTTAGTCAGGACCAGAAGTAATGACCACAGGGAATTACTGTTGCTGCCACGGAGAAGAAAAGGAGCAACAAAGAATCTGTCGTTGAAGAATGGGGTTGATGAGGAATGTAATCCCAACCGGAGACTATTAGTCAAACAGAAAGACCAGTGAATAAAAATGAAAGAGTATGAATTTGAAACTGACCAACGACAAAAGGAAAAAATAAGATTAGAATACGAGGAGAAGTTGAAGGAGCAACGAATGAAGCATGGAACAGGAAGGACAAATGAGAGATTGAAGGACACAACGAGATTGGGGAGGGAAGGCGAGAGGAACAATGGGATAAGAAACAGAAGGAAAGAAGCCGAGGTTGACCAATTGAAAGAAAGGCAACGGCGAGTGGAAGAGGGAGACAAAGAACTAGTCGAATGAAACACAAAGGAAATTAACCACATGAAAAAACCATGAAACTGCAGAAGGAAGGGCAAGGAGAAGAAACAAGGAAGAATAATGAGACAGCAGCAACTGAAACACAAAAGCGAGATTAAGCCAAATGAAGCCAACCAATGAAACTGGAGAAGGAAGGAGCAGAGGA
The DNA here is from genome assembly GCA_035128595.1 of Eptatretus atami. NCBI lineage: Eukaryota > Metazoa > Chordata > Myxini > Myxiniformes > Myxinidae > Eptatretus > Eptatretus atami. The sequence continues at coordinate 89,376,583 of CM068960.1, forward strand.
AACGAGGAAGAGTAATGAGTAGAACAGCGAATGAAACACGGAAGGAAATGAGCAATTGAAAGAAACGATGAGATTGGAAAATGAAGAGCAGGAGAAACTGTGGGAAAGGAACAAAAACTATACGAGTTTGAAATAATGAACTGAAGGAGAGAGTAAATTGAAATCCAGAGAGATGGAAACTCGAAAGAACAGAAACTAATAAATGTATAGAGACGCAGGAGACAGAAAAAATAGAGGAGAGACTGCATGATAATGAGGGTTAAAGGCAGAAACACACACACAGAGGTAGTGGAGGATAATGGGGGTGAGCTCGCGGATGTGTTGTGACCCGGTGCGAGCAGGGGATGGCCGCCTCCAGGACAACCGAGGGGAGTGGAGTATGCCCCTTGAGGCGAATCACGACCAGGTGGGTTCGGTCGTGCTTCGCGGAGTTGAGGGACTGAGTGCTGTGGATAGTGCCGCAGTGCGGTTGGGTATAGAGGCCCAGGGAACCTTGTGGGGACACGACATCCCCAGTGTGGTTGTGCAAGGGGTGTGTTTGGCGGTGTGCGGAGATGCGTGCTTTCCGGCACGCATGGTGTGAGTGAGACCCCCTGTGCAGGTGAAAGGTTGGGTGTGAGTGAGAGGGTCCGTGTGAGGAGACCGTGTGTGTGAGGTCTCTGTATGTGAGGGAGATGTGGTCGCATGCGTGAGCATGCAGCCGTCCCCTGTGTGAATGTGAATGTGTTGGAGGATGTCTGTGCAGTCGTAAAAACCAGGTGTGCGTGGGTGGAATGGCGACGACGGCGAAGAGAGGCAGCCGGTAAGGCGTAGCTGTTGTTGGGGACGACCGGGTTCACACCAGCGCGGCGCGAGGTCTCGTGCTGGTGCAGCGACGAGACCCCACGTGCTCGCCTTGCGGGAGTGGAAGCCGGTCCGGAACGCGAGCAGTGGATTTGCCGATCCCTGGGAGGCCAAAGTTTAAGGCAGGTAGACAATTGGACCGGACGGGTTCTCCACGCGAGCTTTGTGTTAGCTCCAAAGGCAGAGCACATGTGTTCGCGTGGGGAGCCCTCTGGAGTGCGAGGTTCTGCTTTTGGGGGTGCGCAGCGTGACGTCATGGCTGCACGTGGGGTTTGGAATCCGCGCAGGAGGGGTATCCCTGGCGGATGGTACGTCCAGAGGGACGAGGTCACGTGCAGTGGCATGACGTACGGGCAAGGTGCAAAGTGCGGAGCTGCGAGTTGCCGCCTGGTGTGCGGTATTTGAAAATTTTTTTTTAAAAGCAGCCTGGCTTTCGCGGTGCAACAGGATTCCCGGTAAGAGGTGAAAGAACCCTTCCAGCAAGGATGAACACTAGATGGGGGAGGTTAGTTGTTAGCTAGACGGCTCATGGGGCAGGGGTCAAGTCCTCATGGGGCCTGTGGAATAGGATTAAGGTGAGGATTGTAGTGGAGCTTTAGGATGGAAATAATTTTGACATTGAGAGCGAAGTGAAGATGTGGATGTGTAGTGGGGAAGTAGCTGCTCGTAGTGGTTAAAAGGAACGTGCTATAGTGTAAGGACGACGGGGTAGCACGAGTTAGTTAGGAGAGGTAGTAGCAGGATGGCAGGATTCAGCGGGTGTTTGTTGAAGAGTGAAGTTGTGAGGTGAGTAACGTGGTTGATGTGAGGCAGCGGGTTGTGTGAGTGGAGCGAATGTGGAATGCATGGTGAGAGTGATTGGGGGATGACTCGCCGAGGGACCCGGGGTCAGTAAAATGGGCAGTTAGTGGGGTTAGTTAAATTGAACAAATGGAAGTCGTTTTGTTGTCATGGTGGGGAATAGGCTAGATACCATTTGGAGGGGTGCAGGAGCCTGTTGAGGGCTGGGAGCGTGGCGGGAAAGGTGAGTATGCTGAGTGGGTAACTCGGCACGGGATAGTCGGCCGTGGTAGGCCAGGCCATGGGGCGGGGTTAGGTAGTGGGCAGGGTGGCGCCGCATTGGTGCGGGTCCCGGAGCGCGTTAGCGCTGGGCAGTGTGTGGGACAGGGTGGACCTCTGAAAGGGGCCGGGGCGCAGCCCTGCCACCGTGTGTTTCAGGGGAGTTGCATGCGGGGCCTCCGGTGTTTAGGGAGCTGGTAGGCTCGGAGGAGGTAGTGCCGGGGTGCATGTAGGGATCTGGCAGAGGGTCTGCCTGCCAAGGGGAGCCACGGTCCCAGCCATGAGACAGTGTGAGGGCACGGGAGAAATTGGAGGGCGAGGCCGAAATTGTGAGGACACCAACTACGGCGCGGGAATTGGGTTGTAAAACACGTGTAAGCGAGAGGCGCTTGATTGAAGCCCGGGGTAGTTTAAAGTTATGTTAGGGTAGATTAGGACAGTGTACCCTTCCGCACCATTATCCTCTCGTCTCGTTTGGGCCGCTGGAACTTCCACTTGGGTTTGAAGATGCTGAGTCTGGGGGCCATCTTGAGGCTTATTGGGCCCTCGACACAGGACGCTAGCTTCCTTAATTCTCCGGGGGGAAAAAAAGGGGGGAAAACCGGTTTGGGGGTTTTTTTTTGGGGGAGGTTAAAAAAAAAGGCTAGGAGACATAGTTAGCCGACAAGGACGTAACAGGGGGTTAGGGGACGATTATAGTGGGGGTATAGAATGAAATAAAAACAACAAAAAATAAGTTGGGGCTAAATTGGGTTTTGACAATTTTATG
>CM068960.1:89436010-89463398 GCA_035128595.1 Eptatretus atami
GGCAAAGACTGGTCACTGTGCATGTGACAACAATATCCCAACCACTCCACAAGTCTGGTCTGTACAGTGGGGTGGCAAGAAGGAAGCCATTATTCAAAAATAACCCACCTTGAGTCCTGTTTGAGGTTTGCAAAAAAACACTCCGGAAATTCTGAAGCCATGTGGCAACAAGTTTTGTCGTCCGATGAAACCAAGATGGAAATATTTGGCCTAAATGTAAACTGTTATGTTTGGCAAAAACCCAACACAGCACATCACCGAAAGAACACCATCCCTACTGTGAGGCATCGTGGTGGCAGCATCATGTTATGCGGATGTTTCTCATCAGCATGGACTACGGTGCTTGTCAGGATAGGGAAAAATGGATGGAGAGAAATGCAGAAAAATCCTGGAGGAAAACCTGCTGCTCTCTGCAAGGAAGCTGAAATAGGTACGGAAGTTCACCTTTCTGCACGGCAACGACCCGAAGCACACATCCAAAGCTACACTGGAGTGGCTAAGGAACAAAAAGATAAATGTCCTTGAGTGGCCGGCCCAGTCAGAGCCCCAACCTAAATTCAATTTAAAATCTGTGGCATGATTTGAAGATTGCGGTCCATCAACACTCCCCACACAACTTATCTGAGCTTGAACAGTTTTGTAAAGAAGAATGGGCAAATATTGCCCAATTAAGATGTGCAAAGTTGGTAGAGACCTATCCCAACAGACTCTCAGCTGTAATTGCTGTCAAAGGTGCTTCCACCAAGTATCAACTTAGTTGGGTGGACACTTATCCAATCAAGATATTCTAGTTTTGTAGTTTTAATTGATTTTTTGAAATGTGTAGAATTTGTTTTTCACTTGGAAGTTTTGGGTTATGATGTGTAACTAAAGGTGGAAAAAGTCTGATTTAATGCAATTTAATTCCAGGTTGTAAGGCAGCAAAAGGTGAAAATTTCGAAGGGGGGTGTCGACTTTCTATCGGCACTGTATATCATTTTGGCCCTATCTCTCAATGGTGAATAATCATTTAAAAACTGTAGTGTTTGAAGCCGGATCTTCGCCAAAATCTAATCAGTTTGTCCATGTCACACAACCAACCTGCCCACAAAATTTCATCTGAATCTGTCCACAACTTTTTGAGATATCCTGCACACAAACAAATAAACAAGCAGTCATAGACTGGTACTTACGAAATCGTCAACTTGACCTCTGACCTTGTCTAATAAAAGCTCTCTCTAGAGAAGGTAGCGACGCAAACCAGAAGTTTCTACGATGATTCTGTACCAAACCATCAAAAATCGAATGTTTGACCTCACTGTGACCTTGACCTTTGACCGATTTTGACCAAAATCTAATCAGCACTAGCCATCACCCTCCTGAATCACGTGGTGTAATTTGACATTGGTAGCTTCTTCCGTTCTCGAGTTATCGTGCCTACAAACAAACACATAAACAAACACACACACAAACAGATTACGGAAGTCATCAATATACTTACGAAATCTTTAGATTTATTGGATGGAGAGAAATATCTCTTATTGGATGGAGAGAGAAAATCTTTAGATTTCGTAAGTAACAAACAGACAGGGGTGAAAACATAACCTCCTTCCACATTTTGTGGTGGAGGTAACAAGGTCAGATGTAGGCTTAATGATAGGGCCCACCAACTTGCTACAGGAATGAGAGAATCCATGGGAATCTGTCTCTTATCTTGACATTTCACTGGTGTGTAAGGCCTTGTTTTTCACCGCCTCAAAAGGAGCAAGGTGTGAATCGGGAGCACCAGCACACATTGTGGTGCCATGCTCCATGAAGCTCCCTATGAAAGTCATGTTGCAGGTATTTGACAAGCACCTCATCTTCTCTAGGTCTGACGAAAGATTCGGTAGCTGCCGGGCTTTCGCAATAGTGATACTGTATATTGTTTTACATTTGGTCGAGTCATCGGCAAACAGTAAAGATGGTTTTCATGAGAATCAGATATATAATTGATATTGGTCCTTGGATGCTCTGTTGGTGGAACCCCAGCCAAAATGGAGAGATCAGGGGATAAGACAAATCACTTTTTTGTAAATATAGTATTAAGACAGGGGGTAGAATGGAAGCGTGGACTTGCCTTTTCATACCAACTGTCCTTATTCTCCCCTCGTTGCCTCCCATATACTTATCACCTTCGCAATTAAATTGATATTGACTGTCTTTATTCCCACTGTCTATCCCATCAATCTGTTTCATATGCAACCTACTATCTACTTTATGTTTTTGCTCTTTCTTTGTTTTCTCTCTCTCTCTACAATATCAAGGCTTTGCAAAGAGCATCAGGGCAACTCTTGGATATTTATTTATTTGTTTTAATTTAATATGCAAGATGTTGGCTCTTGGAAGAGTGGGGTGACAGGTGAAAAGACAGTGTTCTGACAGGGAATCAGTGGGGCCACATTTGGACACAAGAAGTATGAACACTTCTTGAACACAAGAAGAATGGGCAAACAAAATTATTGCGTAGGTGAGGAAACACCGCAACCTGCAAGTAAGAGGATTCTTTCAGTCTGCTTTGTTCAATTTAAGCATATGTAGGCTGATTTAAAAATTTAAAATAGACCAAGTTGAACCAAAAAAAACAACCAAAATAATAAGACCAAGTTGCTCTATGAAAGAGAATTTTCAGGGTCGATGTTACCATTTAAATTTTAAATGGTAACATCTTCCCTGAAAATTCTCTTTCACAGAGCAACTTGGTCTTATTATTCTTGAATGCAAACAGTCCTGGCTATCATATTCAGTTTATCCTTGGGTAATTTTGATGTCATGGAGGCTTTGTTTTATTGGGTTTCATCTTACCAAAGTTGAATGTTTGTGCAGGGCATAGTGAAGCAGGCCACGCTGGTGCTCAATACCAATCGCACAAGCCCCAAGATGAAAGACCTGTACATTCGGCCGAACATCTCCCAGAAGAGGCTGCAGGGTTCACTGGAAGCGCACGTCAATGGTACTTGCCTCTCACTTAAGCTTCCCAGCGGAACCTAATTAATGTTGTAATTTCAGTATCACCTGCTCGTAAAGATGCTCCTTTTAAAATAACAATAGTTTTCTCTTTGTTATTGTTTTGCCATGGTTTTCCACCCCACCTGTCGCACATGACAGGATTTAGGTTCACATCCTCACGAGGAGACAAGGTGGACCTTCTTTACAACAATATAAAGCATGCTGTTTTCCAGCCATGCGATGGAGAAATGATCATTGTGCTGCACTTTCATCTCAAGGTTTGGTGGGATAATGAAAAGCTTCAAATATCAGTTGACATGAAAGTACAGTTGATCCTGTTCTGATAAACTTGTTTAATGAAGCACTTTATAACGGACAGCACATTTGGTCAGTCTTGTTGAGCAAATGCATTTCAACTCGATCTAATGAACGATGAAATGTGGAATTTTATTGAGAAAAAAAAAATCAAAATCTGTTCAGCTGTTGGGAAGAAATTATTTCAAACCTTTTTCTGTCTATGGCCATTCCCCCAGATTTGCGGATGTGCTAATTCCCCAAGAAGAATTGGCGTATTTTAGTACGATTTGTATTACCGACCCTCACTGGGAGCAGTTATACGATGCACATTTACATAGAACCCCTGGGACTATGAATTTTTTAAATCCCCCTAAAACCACCCCGAGTACAACCATCATTTTTCAACTCGTACTGACTAGCGGAATAGGAGTGCCTGCAAGTAAAACAAGAAAAACGCAAAAAATAAAATTTTTTTAGTGCTTTAAATTTTTATTTTTTTTTTAATGGAACACCATTATCTTCCAGCTTGTTACAAAAATGGATGAAAAGGTCCAGTTATTTCAGCCTTTTGTCTTTGTAATGAACTGATGTAAGTGCAACTCCCCCTCACTCCATCATCCCCTCACCTCCCCCCCCCATGAGTTTAAGACACTGTTTTTAATACAGATTTAACTTCTATGCATTTCAGAATGCCATTATGTTTGATAAGAAACGGCACATAGATGTGCAATTTTACACGGAAGTGGGAGAGATGACCACCGACCTCGCCAAACGACAGCACCTGCAGATCGTGATGACCTGTATGCTGAGCAGGTAAATGTTTGCACCATTTTAAGAACTGCATGACTTTTGAAAAGGAGAAAGTGAGTATTCTGCCTGGCAGGTCAGTAAAGTGAAGTTTGATTTCTTGAGCTTATTGTGCGTTTGTATTTCGTTTTTTTTTTTTTTCAGGTAGAAAGAGAGCTGCGGTACAAACTTAAGATGGCATTCAAACACTTCACTGAGAAGTGGAGCATTTGTCCAAAGAAACATTGGAGTTTGAGACCCATTCCGAGAGCTTGGGTAAGGTTATCAAAATGAGAAGATTGTCAAACGGCTTATTTACATTGACATTCAACCATAGGATTAATATAAGGATTGATCCACTGTTATGCATAGACAACTGATTACAGACATGTAATTCATTATCTTATGACATTACATTGTTCAAGGTTTTGGTTTCAAGTCTTTCTTCTTCTTCTTTTTTTGCTCCGCCCCCCCCCCCCCCCCCCCCCTTGGTCTTGCTATACATGTAGTGGACAAAAAAATGGAAACACCTGGGGACATCATTGATGAAGGACATGAATGCTATTGAAAGCAACAGCTTCCACACTGGTGGGGCCCATGTGTTAATTAAGCAAATAACATCCCAGCATGCTTAGGGTCATGCATACAAATGCTGCACAGGCCTGGTTGCCTATAATTATGGCTCGCATGGCTGCAAGAGGAAACCCCAGTGACTTATAAAGATGGGTGATTGTTGGGGTGCATTTGACAGGAGCTTCAATGACATCTCAACTTGCTGATGTTTCATTTGCAACGGTGTCTAAGTTGATGTCAGCATGGAACTCCAAGGGAAATACATCATCAGCAAAGGGCAACAGTGTGTGGAAGCGCATACTCCAGGATTGTGATATATATATGCATTAATTTGAAGTGCAAAGCAAGGCAGGCGAGCAACTGCAGATCAATTGACTAAATTTAAACCTTGGGCGTGAGCAGCCAGTATCATAAAAAAATGGTCCGTTGAGAAATCCACAGGGCGGGATACCATAGTCGGGTGTTGTGCACAAATCGCTAATCACACCTGGCAATGCATGTTTGTGAGTCCATTGGTGCAAAGAGCACAGGCAATGGATTACCGAGCAGTGGAAAAATGTGAATAGGCCAAATGAATCATCCTTCACAATGTTCTCGCCAAATGGACAAGTGCACTTGTGGCGCCAAACCAAAACCCTGAGTGCTTGGTTCCAACAGGGAAGGGTTCTGGTGGTTCTGTAATGTTGTGGGGTGCATTTTCCTGGCATGGTTTAGGTGCAGTCATTCCTTTGGAAGGAAAGGGAAATACCGATCGCTACTTAATGGTACTGAGTGATCAACTTCACCCATGTTGCAGCATTTCTTCCCCCCCGGGAGGGGTGTCTTCCAGGATGACAATACCCCCAGCTACAGAGCTCGTGTGGTCACCCATTGGTTTGATGAGCATGATGTTGATGTTATCCCATATGTCATGACCTTCTCAGTCACCACATCTGAACCCAACTGAACATTTATGGGATATTCTGGAACGACAACTGAAACAGCGTTTTCCACCTCCATCAAACAGGTGTGAGTTGATTGATTTTTCTTGTGGAAAATGGTGCTGCATCCTTCCTGCAGAATTCCATATGCTGGTGGACTCCATGTCATGGTGCAAACAGGCCGTGCTGGCTGCACGTGCTGTCCCAACGCCCTATTAAGTGACTTTACATTGGTGTTTCTTTCTTTTTTTTGGCCACCACCTGCACATATTTTAAAGATTTTCATTATACAGTATTTAAATTTATTGCTTTAATTTTAATTATGTTCCATATTTTACTACTACAACTATCACTGCTTCCTTAATGGCCCCAATTGTTTCCACTTTTGGGATGGGCTACAGAATGTTTTTGGCCCAAGTCTTTGAACAAGTGGCTGGCCGTGCCTGACGTTTGATTGTGGTGGAAATTTTGAATTTGTTCAGGGTGACAGTAATAGGTCACCAACTCTTCGCGAAGGATATTGTGGGATCTTTGCCTTCCACAACAAATTCTGGCAGACGGGATACCCAGTTTTAACGTCCATCTGAGGGACGGCACATGCACTTATGTATTTGTTGCTTGCGAAACAACAGGATGACAGGTTATAGTTGGCCTGAGATTCGAACCAAGGCGAGACAGCTCAGAGGTGAGTTTGAATGCCAGCAAGGACGTTGGTCCGAGCTGGTGAGTTTGCGTACTTATAGGATATCCTGCTCACACTAAATACGAACTGTGATAGTCTTGAGAATAATTTTTTTATCAACTCTTGGGTGCTTTCATTGTAAATTTTGCATGTGCTATACATTTGACCTTTCAACTTCAATATTTTCTTAAGTATAAGTGAAGTTTTCTTTCTTTCATATTTTCTTATGTGTGCTGTACATTTAACCTTTCATACCTCTGATTGGTTCTGTGATTTTTCTTTCATTCTGTTGCTCTTTCTGGTGATTTAATATTTCAGTCTTGAGTTTAGCTTGCAAAGTCCAATGTACTTGTTTCTTTTTCACACTGGGATTTTCATTTGTGTTGCATGACCAGTTTGGTCTCAACTTTGAATTTTCATAACCTGGTGCTGTGTTGTAGGTTCCGGGGTGCTCCGTTTCGGAGCACTGTTTTCTTGCAGCCGACGAGTAGTGCCCTCGTCAATGTGACGGAATGGGTAAGAAAGTTGATTGCACCACTAATGGAAATTGACTGTGATAGATGCAATCTGCTAAATCTTGCCTTTTCCCCTCTCTTTGCTTTGCAGTAATAAAGCATTTAAGAGGGGCAGTCAATTAGTAACCTTAAAATGGTGATATAAATTTGAGAATGTAATGTGTGTAGTTGTAGACGACATATGTTATATCTATGGGTAAGAGTCATGTTTTGCCTGTTTTAGATCTCGCAACATTGAGTGTATGATGTCAGTAGAGCAGTTCCAAGGCGGCGGCTCCCTCAGAAGCATGCACAAGGGAGGAGCAACATTCTGTCATCTGTTTCTTGTGAAGTGAGCGTGTGAATCCCAGTGAATTTCCATCGCAGAATGAAAATGCAATATGGTGACGCATGTTTATAGCTGCAGCAGGTGTACGACTGGAACAGGAAGTATAAAAGTGGAGTTCTTTCAGTTTGGGTTGTGAGTTGTCGAGGCACCCACCTGGCAGACACTTTGCGGAACCCCAGCACGTTGTGAATGATATAGTGTGCTGAAACATGGCTAATATTCAGTGCGGAGACTACTTCATCCAGCGTAATGCGACGGTTTTCCCTTAACACGCGCTCAACTCCTGCAGCCATTTCTGGTGTGTTATCTGTTTGAGGCCGGCCTGAACGAGCAGCGTCTGCCACACTGGACACTCCACTTTTAAACTTCCTGTCCCAGTCATACACCTGCTGCAGCGATAAACATGCATCACCATTGTGCATCTTCATTCTGCGATGGATTTCACTGGGATTCACACCATCACTTCCCAAGAAACAGATGACAGAATGTTGCTCCTCCCTGGTGCGTGCTTTTAAGGGAGCCGCCATCTTGGAACTGCTCTACTGACATCATACACTCAATGTTGCCAGATTTAAAATGGGCAAAACATGACTCTTACTCATAGATGTAATGAGGATGACGAGTCCAAGTTCTTTCAAGAGTCTGGGTGTTACTGAAGCAGTCGTGCCAAGGGACACACTGGGTGGTTTGCTTTAGCAATCCCCAGCAGTAGCCAGGGGTGGACTTTGGAATTTGGCCAGGATCCCAGCACACAATGGCCTCCTCTTGTGAAATACACTGGGATTTTTTGTCTACCAGTAAATGCGAGGAAATTGGACAAGTGGTTTAACAATCCCCCGAAGGACTGCGTGCTCGTTTTTGCCAAGTCCTACCTACAGAGCACCAGCTAACAGTTCTTAGTTGTGGCGTGAATCAAATCCAGACACGACAGCTCAAAGTTGAGTGCGCTTCCTCCAAGCTATCCTGTCAGGCCAGCCCCGTGTTCCACGATACAACTTTTCAATTCTAAAATTGCTTTTATGCTAATATCTTGCTCTCCATCGCTCTCATTGCATGCTTGTTTTCCTGTCCACACCAGCCTCCCTTCATGATCACGTTGGACGAGGTGGAGTTTGTTCATTTTGAGCGAGTCCAGTTTCATCTCAAGAACTTTGACATGGTGATCGTGCGCAAGGATTACCATCAGAAAGTCATCATGGTCAATGCCATCCCATCAACATCACTCGATGCCATCAAGGAGTGGCTCAAGTAAAACTTTCTGCACAATTCAATAAAGTACAAAACAACATGTTGACACTGTGGCTTGTTTGTTCGCCTTTTTTAATGTCGGCTAAAATCGCTGCTAAACAGGGTGGCGTACATGTAAATGGATTAATTTTATTTCTTTAGTAAACATTTGCTTGGAGTGTTTAAGTGTCCATAACTCTAATGTTTCTTATACTTGCTTCTTTAAATTTAGGGATAGTTTTGGAAAAAAAAAAATTTTCAACTCAAGAAAGAAATGGAACCAGTGTGTGATTTTGTTTTACAGTCGTGTCAAAATACTTGACATGACGAGGTGCACTGCATTCTTTCTTTCTTTAATTTTTCCCCATTTATTCTGCAACTCTTATGCAATCTGAATAATTTAGCCTCAATTTTGATTCATTTGCATTCACTTTCAAGGGAGATCAACCTTTTAATGTAGTGAATGAAGGAACTAGTTATGTTCACCTGCCTATGATCAGCCAAATGTGCGTGCATAATAGACCATTTGGTTCTTTACATTTCCCATTTATACATTTATAGTGCATCTCAATGTTCATTATTTGGATGCTTGAACTGGCACTCGGTGTAATGGTTATGGCGTCCGCTCTGAGTCTCAGAGGTCAGCAGTTCAAACCCGGGCCGAGTCATACCAAACACTTTAAAAATGGTACGTGCTGTTTCCGTTTTTGACACTCAGCATTTAAAAGGATAGAGCACGGACAGTCCCCGTCGATTGGCCTCCATCAGGAGGAAGAAATTCCTCCTGAGGAAATGCCCCACTGAGTGTGAAAAGCGACGCCATTGTTGTGACGTCGCTGGTATCCAGTGTTCTGAGAAGTTACAGCACGTCCCCCAAGCTCAGTGGCTGTGTTAAGTGTTTGTTTTGTCAGTATGTCGATGTGAGTGGCAACTCCATTACAAGCCTTAGACATTGTATATAAATATGTATTTTTAATTAATTGTATCCGTAGTATTGATTTGTGCAGACAGTGGCGACCATCATACTCTCATTCCCTGCTTGCTGTCCCTGAACAGCTCCTGTGACATCAAGTACACAGAAGGAATACAGTCTCTGAACTGGACAAAGATCATGAAGACCATCACGAGTGACCCGGAGAGTTTTTTTGAGCAGGGTGGATGGTCTTTCTTGGATCCTGAGAGTGATGTAAGGCGAAATAGCTATTCGCTTTCTTTAATTTTTCTTATTTTTTCTCGTGAATCTTGTTTTATTTTTATATAAAAATTTATTTCATCAAAATGTATGCAGAAATTGAGGCTCACGGAAGAGCTTATTTGTAATTCCATTGGGTAAGCGGTTAAAGTGATTGTTGTGCGTAGCAGAGCATAAAGTAGTAGAAGCTTAGACAGAGAAATGCAATTAAAATGTAGAAGAAGAAGAAGAAGAGTGTGAAGAGAGTTTGCATGTAAGCCAGAAGTTGCATCATTGCATTCTCTACCTATGCCGTTGCAGGGAAGTGAACATGGGGATGGTTTGGATTCAGATGAAATGGCTGAGGATGAAACTTACTGCCCATCTGAATCGACTTCTCAGGAATCCGAAGACAGTGCTGAGGAGTACAGCTCAGAGAACGAAGAGTCTGAATCTGGTTTGTGCTGCACGTTTTTACTGGCCAAGATTATTTGAAATGTTTTGAACGTATTGGTATAGCCACCAGTCCGTACCGGTTGCCTGGTTCAAATCCGGTGAGTTGTGTCAAAATGACCGCGACCGTCACCCGCCTCAGACTCCCTGTCAGACCTGCATCTGAGGACTGTTACCGTATTGATTGGAGTCCCCAAAGTGCAGGAGGGCCACGCCGATATGCGATAGTCACTGACCTTAATCTTCGTCACATTATGCGATCGTCTGACGGTACGGGTACCTTGACCAATTCACATTTAACAGGATTTATTAAGCCACCAGGAGAACCAGAATTCACCCAGGGACCAAGTTAAGTTTATGATGTGTATTGGACATGTTATGGGGAGGAAACAAAAGGAGGCAAAGCATGATAAATGAGTCTACTCACAATAATTCCCCTTACCCAGTATGAACCCATGGCTCTACAAACAATCAATAGGTCCTTAAATTGCTGAAGCCTTATCTGCCCCTCCCCTCTCTATTGGTGGAGCAGTCCCTGGTTGACCCTTCACCCGATGTTCTGGGGATTTCGCAAGGCCTGCCTAAATTATGGGAAATGGCTTATTTAAGGGTTTTCTGTATGTTGAAGACTAATAATTATTTTATAATTGGGTCAATTTATTTTATAATTGGGTCAATTTTTTGATTGGGTCAAATTACAATTATATTTGGGTCAAAATGTCAATGGGCAAAGCAATCATAGGCATGAGACGGCCCGGTTTTGTAATCACGTGTGTGCGTGCGCGTGTCCATGCCATAACTTTACCATTTGAGCTTTTGTCATCAAATGTTCAACAAATCTTTATTTTGAAAATATGGAGAACACCAACTCCTAAATAAAAAAACATTTTTATGCCTCCACCGACGAAGCCGCCGGAGGCATTATGTTTTCGGGTTGTCAGTCTTGTGCGTCCATGCTTCCGTCTATCCGTGATAGGTTTTCGACTAATTAGATTATAAGGTCAGAGGTCCCGTTTGGTAAAAAATATTTTACTGAGCTAACTTGTAAACCACTGATGGGATTTTGACCAAACTTGGTATAAGTATATAATGATGCAAAGAAGAACTCATTTGATTTTGGCATCAAAGGTCAGAGGTCATGTCAAGTAAATATGTGATACTTGAGAACAGGTGAAGGGATTTAAATCAAACTTGGTACAAGTATGTATCACGATGTCAGAATGTGGGCAGAGGCATGTCGTGACTTTGAAGAGTGCCGTTCTAGTTTTTCTTTGGCTGTTGTTTTCATCATATTTAGTTCGAGTACAAAGGGGACAGGGATGGATTTTTACATTTTGGGATGCTTTCTAGTTTCTGATTATATTCAAGACATTGAAACAAGTCAAACACTGCAAATTGTGAGATTAAAATCTGTTGGAAAGAGCACTTGGTTTCCAGGTCAATACAGTATGTAATAATAGAATGATTGCTGATTATCAGAGATATTCTGCTGCATACCAGTGCAGCCAAGCTCAGCTGCTGAAATTCTCTAAGTGAACACCACTAGTGGAGCCAAAATCCTTTCCACATAATAAGTACGAATTCTATTTATTTTCTCAGAATTACTTTTTGCATTGTTTCTTTTATCATGGTCTATAAATGATGATGAATTTATTTATGTGGGTGAGTAACTTCATTTAATGCTAGATTAAATCTGCAAATTTGTCCTTCCACCTAACTTGAAATAAAGTATTTACTCTCCTTTTCCTTTTTCTTTGCACACATTGAAAAAGAGGAGAGAGTTAGTGTATGTAAGCCATGGGAAATTTTGTACTGATAATCGATTCGAGAAACCGAAACGTAAGAATATAAAGGCTGAAAAACAAGACCAACGCAACCAATTACAAACTTTCAGCCAACTGATACATCATCATATTATCGTTTGAGAAGAGTCTGTGTGTTTGGACTTCTATGTACTCATAAATCGCTGGATGGAATGAGTTGGGAACTGCTGGTTGTACCCTGGGGGTGCATGTGAGCATTTTTTTTCATAGTTCAGGGTGCGGGGAACACCCCAATTCTCTCCATGTAAATATATGGCATAGCGCCGCTCCAGGTGGGAGGGGGTGTATGACAACTCATCATAAAATACCCGTACACATTTTGGGGGAATTAACCTGTCCGTAAGGAAGGGTTCTTCGCAAGCTTATTTAATTATGCTGAGCTTCCCAAGATGCATATGTTGTGTTTTCTAATGATCTTTGTGAGTTGGGATCGTTTTTGCCTCCAGTTTTGCTTGTTTGCATGTGTGGTTTGCAGTTTTTCCATTGCAGGTAGATTTGAAACAATGTCTACATGGATGCCTCATTGAAGAGAAGACCATCTTTAAGGACCACGAACTATGATGTTCCAAAAGTTGGAGTGCGAATTGAATCGCATTCACTGCTGCAACTCTTCTCTTTCCTAGCTGATTGACATGAAACATCATCGATCATTAAATTAAATTACTTACCTTACTATTATTTATTTGTATGCAGCCTGTGGCTGCTTGGCTGCATCATTTTCTGGGGGCACGGCTGTGCTGCTGATGCAATGCCCCCTGTTACCAATAAGCTAGTACTCATTTTGCTGACCTCGGAAGGTTGACAGGCTGAGTCAACCCACCTGGTGTTAATTTAACGAAAGACAAGGGCTCGAGCTCGAGAGCGTAATGACTTTAGCCAGCCAACTTAACTGCTACAAGGAAACACCAGGCCTTTTTATTTATTTATTTATTTATTTTTGTATACCAAGTCGAGGCTTGTGTAAGAGCTAAAAGACTATATATTTTGTGGAAATCCACCAAGTTTTGCTTGAATCTGTCCACAACTTTTTGAGATATCCTGCACACAAACAAATAAATAGACAGGGGTGAGTAGCGTGTGAAGACTTTGATTTGAAAGCATCATGAAACTAGAAGGACACTTGGTAGAGTGCATACCTCCACCACACCCTGCGCCAAAATTTAATCGGCTTTGTCTTGTCAACTAGCCAACTCATCCACCAAGTTTTGTTTTAACTCGTCCACAACTTTTTGAAACGTCATGCTATTGCTATATCGTTTTTGGACCCATCTCTCAATGATGACGAATCACTTAAAAATTCTGGACCCAGATTCGGATCTTCACCAAAATCAAATCAATTCATCCTCATCACACACCCAACCTGTCCACCAAGTTTTGTCTGAATCTGTCCACAACTTTTTGAGGTACCTTGCACACAAAGAAACAGACAGACAGGGGTGAATACATAACCTCCGTCCACCGTAGGTGGGTGCAGGTAATAAACTCATGTGATATCAAAATGTAAAACTTTGGAGAGAGGTGAATACTTTTGCAAGGCCACTGAAATATTGTGTATCATGCATTTCTCAATCACTAAGCACTTCAATTACATTGGTATTGTGCGGTATTTTAAAGGTGATTACTTTGAACATAATCACATCGTCGATGCTTTGTGTTTGCTGCTTAGGGTCAGACGTCTCGCTGGGCAGTGAGGAGGAGAGCGGAAAAGACTGGGATGAACTCGAGGAAGAAGCCTTAACAGGTCAGAATTACTTTGAGGGGAAAAAAACAAACAAGTACATGATTTGGTTAGGATATGTCTGAAATGGTCAGGTCAGGTAAATGGGAGCATGTGCCGGAGCAGCGCGTCGCTGCGTCCACTTTCCGCCGGTACTCCAGGGGTCTCCGTGTGGCCATCCCCCAGGCAGATACCTGGCCCATCCCCATCCCCTTGAGATGCTGATCAACCTGCAGCAACCACGAGGCATGTGGTCAGCCCATTGGCCACCTGCACTCACGAGGCTCCCTGGTGAGCAGGAGCAGGAAATCTGGTGAGCAGGATCAGCATCAGGAAAATGAGCCACATGTCCATACAGCCACAGCTGACGCTCAAGGACTATGCAGGTAACAAATCTCATTTGAGTCTCTCTCAGCAACCGCACGTTGGACACAAAGTCTGACCAGCGATAGCCAAGGATTCTCCGAAGAGACCGGGTACCAAAGGAATTACGTCTCCGTCTCAGATCCCTGGACAGAGTCCAGGTCTCACATCTGGAAGCACCAAGGACCTGAAGACTCAGACTTTCGTCCGCACAGGTACTGGCAGTGCCACACTCCATGATCCAGTAAATCCATAACTCCCCATGCCCAACCCAGATGTCTGTTGCCCTCTGGCTCACAGCCAGCAGAGACATAAATATCACTGTCAAGGAAAGTGAATCTCTCTGTGACCTCAACATCCTCGCCACAAACAGGCACAGACAGGATAGCAGCAACCAATTATATTCATGAAAGCCTGGATCTTAGTTTTGACCCAGGAAACCCGTAATCCCAGCGGCTCCGACTCCTCATTCAGAACCTCGAGGGCCCCCAAAAGGACATCTAGAGTCTCCGCAAAAATGACTGCATCATCTTGGAAATCAAGGTCAGAGAGCTTGACATTCCCAAACGATGCACCACAGCTTGATCTCTCCGACATTCTCCCAGAATCCAGTCCATACAAGCGCTGAAAAGTGTGGGGGCCAGAACACACCCCTGATGAACTCCAGTAACAACTGCAAATAAGTCAGATGATATCACCACATCTCACAGCACTCTCAGTACCAGAGTATAGTTCAGACATCAGATTGATCAGTTTTGGGCACCCACGAAGACCAAGAATCCTCCAGAGGGCATCCGATTCACTCTATCAAACTCTTTACAGTGATCAACATAGGCTGCAAGTAGCCCCTGCTGAAACTCTCATCTGCATTCGGTGAGGACCCGAAGAGCAAGGATACGGTAAATCGTTGACCTCTTTTGGTGTAAAGCCTGACTGCTCTGGATGCTGGTGCTCAAGCAGATGGTGGCGAACCCTATCAAAACTTATCCGAGCAAAGACCTTGCCCGGCACTGAGAGCAGCGTCAACCCTCGGAAGTTGTTGCAGTCTTGGCGATCACCCTTTCCTTTCCAGAGAAGGACAACAAGGCTCCTCTTCCAGTCAGTTGGGATGATGCCTGTGTTCCAAGCAGAGAACAGAACTGCATGCAATGACACAAGTGCAGTATTTCCACCAGCCTTGAGAAGTTCAGCATGGATGCCACAGATCCCTGAAGCTTTAACCCATTTCAACCGGTTCACCGCAGTCTGTGTTTCCACAAACAAAGATGGATTACAGTTGATTGGAGGATCAGCAACAGGGATTGTAACACCCCTGACATGCAACTCGAGCTGGTGGATCAGCTTGGTACAGCCGCTCAAAGCACCCGGCCCAGCGGGCCTTCACATCGGACTCCTCTGTCAAGAGCCCACCACCCTCTGCTATAACTGCAGTGCACCGAGGGACGGGCTTGGAGGAATGCAATGCGTGAATTCCCCTGAAGCAGGATAAGAATCACTTGACCACAGGTGATGCTCTACCCCCTCACAGATTCTTCGCACATAGGCCTCCTTGTCCACCCTTAGCGCACGTGCAGTTTTACGCATCAGCGCCCTGAACAGCTCAGCTCCGCCATTCAGCCTGGCCATTCGACTCTGGTCAATGGTATCCAGTTTTCCTTGAGAGAAAATATTCCTCTTCGTCATACGGTGAGTTCCAAGATATCCACCGGTAACATCAAGGACGATGGTCTTGAAGGCACTCCACAACTCTTGAGGATTCCCAAAAGCACCCAGACCCCCAAATTCTCCACTCATCCTGTTCGCAAACTCCTCAGCTACCCTCTCATCCTTGAGCTTGCCAACATCCAGCCTCGGCTGGGATGGTACCATTCTCCTGGATTTAAGCTGCAACTTCAGAGTTGCTTCAACAAGCCTGTGGTCAGTATTGAGGAACTGAGCTCTCCGCTAGACCCTGCAGTTCTGGATAATCCTCCAGCGACCATCAACGAGCACATGGTCAATCTCCTTTGCCACACTGCCAGCGTTGGAATACCAAGTCCATTGATGAGCTTGTGGGTGCTGAAACCATGAACCAGCAACCATAAGTCCATGATTTCTTTCAAAGTCAAGGAACTTAGTGCTATTTTTGGTTGACAGTTCCAGGCCCTTAGGGACCGACACACGTCTCATAACCATCCCTATCAGTTCCAGTCGATGCGTTGAAATCCCCCAAGACCGGAAGAGTATCTCGCTTGGGGCACTGACCAACCACAGACACAAGCGTGGCATAGAATGCGTCCTTCACGGTGAGATCACTCGCCTCAGACGGAGCATATCCAGAGACCAGGGATATGACACCCAAGGAGTGACAAATCCTGTCATTTGGGGAAAAAGTGACGAATCCTTCGTCATTACTTTGGTGGGGGGGGGGGGGGGGGGGGACAAACAAGTGTGTGATTTGGAAAGGATGCGTCTGAAATGCTGAAACTGGGCACTGGTTTTGTAAAAATCAAACATTCTGTAACTGCAGTACACACTGGCTTTGTTTCAGAAATGGGTTGGCTTGTTTGGTGTTGCACCCTGTGCACATACAGGTGGTGGACAAAAAAATGGAAACGACAACGTAAAGTCACTTAATGGGTGTTGGGCCACCACATGCGGCCAGTGCGGCCTGTTTGCGCTCTGGCAAAGTCCACCAGTTTCTGGAATTCTGCAGGAGGCATGTCGCACCATTCTTCCATGAGAAAATCAATCCACTCACACCTGTTTGATGGAAGTGGAAAATGCTATCTCGGGCATCATTCCAGAATATCCCATAAATGTTCAATTGGGTTCAGATCTGCTGATTCAGAAGGCCATGATGTATGGATAACATCAGTGTCATGCTCATCAAACCATTGGCGACCACTCGTGCTCATCCCCACACGGGATGTTATTTGCATAATTAACACATGGGCCACACTTGTGTGGAAGCCATTGCTTGGATGTCCCTCGTTTACCTCGTTTCCATTTTTTTGTCCACCACCTGTAGCTCTTGCTGCTGAGATGACACATTCAAATTTGAAAGGATACAGAACTGTTTATTTGTCCATTGTCTTCTAATTTATGTAAAGATACATTGACGTCTCATTATGTCCTTGTATACATATTGTGTTCGATAGCAATGGTGATTTTCGGTAGCAGTGCTGCAAAGCTTGCAAAAACAAACCCATTCTGATTTGAAGAAGCAGCAGAACTGTTACAATGTACAGTAGAAATTGCAACATCCTGTGGAGTGGTTTGCTTTTGCCTGTTGGGGATTCCAGAAGGCTGATGGTGCACTTATCTTCAAGAGCCATCCTTTTTATTTCATTCCTTGCATGCATAGGTGATGCTTTCTTTCTTTCTTTCTTTCTTTCTTTTGTATACAATGTCTAGGCTCGTATGAGAGCAAAAATGATCGTTTGGACAAGAGTCCAAACTCTCATACGAGCCTCGACATTGTATACAAAGCGTATGAAAGTTTCGACAAAGGTGCATAAACTCATCCAGAGTGCTTTGTTTGAAGCAAGTTGAATGTAAATCTGAATGGATGCTTTTGAATAAATAGGCGTGTACTGGTCAAAGCAAAGCCAAATGGATACCAGGCAGAAACTTCTTCTAATCCGTGCAGAATGCTGTACCATATTTGGTCGCTTAGACTTGACAATGTTCTTTATTTTTATTTTTTATCTTCTTTATCCCCATGCTTTTTGAAAAAAATGGGGGGTGAGGTATTGTAATTGACTGTCTGTCTGTGTTCAGTCCCTCACGCTATCTCTTCCTTAACGGTTTTGTAAAAATTCACCAAACTTGGTAGTTATGATCAAACTCTGAAACACTTTACCTTCTCATGTCTTTCCAAATACTTATGACAATCCATTTTTCAAAAGCAGATTTTTTAATTTTTTTACATTTTTTTTTTCACTTCCTCAAAAACTCTTGGACTATTCTCTCTTTCTTCACTTTTCTATCTACACAGTTCTTTTATTTAAGCCTGGCATCGATGAGTATTATATAGTCTTTGACTGGAGCCTTCAACATTAAACATAAATAAATTTAATCTGCAACTGAGATGCTGCATTTTAACCCAAATTCACCAGGATTATCCAGTGATACCAATTCCTCATGTCTGATAGTATGTCTAATGCTCAACAAGCTTGGTCCAGATTAATTGAATTGTTCTTCAGTGATCACCTCTTAATGCAAGGTTTTGGCGAACTTTAACTGCTGTGACCTTGACTTTTAAACTACTTCCACCAGAGTTTAACCTTTTCTTTGTGTTTCCTGATAAATTTCCAACAACTCCAAAGTTTCATTACAGTAGGTTTACTGGTGTAGTTGTAGCTACCATCAATCATTCTTCACTATTTAAATTGCATGGAAAAAGAAAAATTTGAACCAAAGTTGTAAATTTGACCTTTGATTTGCACAGTTTTAAAGTGAATGGATTTCATCCTTGGTGAGTCTGTTAAGGCCAAACCCACCTGCCAAAGCTTGACCCTTTCCTGTTTAACTGGAATGGCACTCGGTGGAGCGCATACTTCTGCCAGGCTGAACAGTTTACGTTTTGTAGCCCACTGATAGGCCAGATCTGCATCCAGACCTCAACCAAAATCTAATTGGCTTGTTTCTGTCACCTATCCAACTCATCCACCAAGTTTGGTCATAATTCATCCACAACTTTTTGATATATTGTTTTGTCCCTATCTTTCAATTATGAAGACTCACTTAAAAAATTTGAGGATCTGGATCTGGATTTTTATCTTCACCAAAATTGAATCACTTCGTCCTTGTCACACACCTAAACTGTCAACCAAATTTCGTCTGGATCCGTCAATAACCTTATGAGATATCCTGCTCACAGATGGACAGACAAACAGGGGTGAATATGTAACCTCCATGCACCTTTAGTAACGATGGGGCGAGTTGGTAGGGAGGAACTAAATGAGGGAAGAAAAGTCAGAAGAAGATAAAAGTGGCAGAAGAGCAAGAATGAGGTTTTTAAAAGAATTACAATGAAGGTCGTTCATATCTCTTCGGTTGTGGTTATGTTGTTGACATTAGTTATTTCTTGTTCCCGTTGTTTATTTCTCAGTCATTTTTGCATGATGACGATCTGTCTTGTATAATCACAATCTTTTTGATTTTCTTATTACATTATAAACCCATTGATATTTGAATATTGCTTTGAAACACAAAATGAATGAATATCTTTTCTAGCTGACAAGGAAAAGAATGCTGAGGAGGAGATTTCATCTCGATCACGAGAGTGCGTGTCAAGAAAGCGGAAGCAAACCGCAAATGGAAGCCAGAGTAAAAAGGCAAGAAGAAGATGAGAGTTCAGTGGAATAGCTGTGCCCTCAGCAAATGATACTACCCACAGCCTTGTGCTGCATACGAAGGAAGAGGACGAGGAGGAGGAAGATGAGAGCCTGAGGTCATGTCAGGTACAAGATGATTGTGAATCACACAAATTATTGGGTTTAATTTTCAGGTTTATTTTCATTGCTGAATTGAATCACTCACACCTCATAATGGAACCTTGAATTGGCTTTATTAATGGAGATGTGTCATCTGAGCTGAACCAATTCGCCAATGTACAAATGTTGAGGACCTTCATGAAGGGTCCGAATGTGACCATTTTCAGGGCATCACATTGTCCATGTGATTTATGTATGGACTTCCTTGGAGTATATTTGATTTTATGTGGACAAAAACAATATATTTGAAAAGTGTCAGTACTTGCCTCCCCCTCAATCCCCTGCCATCCCCCTTTACTCCTTGTATGTCCTATTCAAACCTTTTTCCTTCTTACGATGTACCCATCTTTCGAACCTCCATTCCCTTCTGTCTTTCTTTGCCCCTAGCTTTCCTACCTGTTCCTTTCCTTTTCTCAATTTACTTCCTTACGTACATAAAATCTCTATAGCCAAATATAAAAAGTTGCTAAATTTGCAAAAAATTTTTTGTGTGTGTGTTTTGGGTTAGTTAATGAAGGGGGGAGGGGGGATTGAGAGTCTAACATTGAAATTCCTTTCAAGATCGTCTTTTTGTCTGTTTTTAGTGTGCACGTTTTTCGCTGTTTGAGTTGTACGTTTTGAATCCTATTTTTATTCTTTCCAATTAAAGTGGTTGTTGAGACCACATTGTTTTTCAAGTTTGTTCACTTGGCAGCTCAAAGAGTTGAAGGTCAGGGGTCATCTTCCCACCCCCTCCACACATTGTATGAGTGAACAAGCTCCATGCTTGGGGTGTGGAGGTCAGGTTCAATCATTCATGCCTACAAGGAAATCGAAATAATAATTGGTACACCCACAGTATTACCGAGATGCATTGACTCGTAGACCTATATTGATTTTATTCAGTTTCACATTGTCCTTTCATTTTGAATAACATGCATTGTGTGTACCATTCTTTTACAAAACAAATCACAAATAGATAATTTTGCAGACTGCTTTTTGTTTATTTTTTGCTATTATGGAAACATGGTTTTCTTTAATAGTATGCTGAGGTATTTAGGTTACACAAAATTGTTTTCAAGCAGTTTTTTTGTGACGAGCAAATACAACCCATTGCTTCACTGATGGGAATATTGAGGGGAGAGGCAGGATAGAGGGAGGGGAGGTGGAGAGAGAGATTAGGGGAGGAGTGGTGGGGGAGCTAGAGGGGGAAGAGCGAGGAAAGGGGGGGGTGGGGTTGGGAGAGCATGACTCACCAAACGTCACGATACACTCCGGGAAGGGGGGTGGAGAGAGGAAAAAGGGGAAGTGGGGAGGGGGTTGGGAGGAAGTAAACATGAGGGGAGGGGTTCTTGACTTGCGTTTGGTCGTGGGATTTGTGGAGAAGGGGGTACAAGATTGAACAAAATGGGGCACATTAATACAGCACGCAGAGACAGCTGGGAGATGTCCATGGGGTGGAGAGGGGAGGGGGTTGGGAGGAGGGAAGGGAAGGGCAATAAACGTGCCCAACAGCAACATTTTCTTTTTAACCGCTGAGTTCTATATAAAACTGGGCAGAAGCATTTAAAACCCACGTTTTCTAACAGCAAAGGCCTGCCTGCATACATGCATGTTCACACATGCAATGACCTTTGCAACCCTCCATCAGCTTGCTCAGAATCTGATTTGTAGAAGGCAGCGATTGGGGAGTTGGTGAGGGGAGAGTAAAGGGGGGAGAGGGAGAGTGTGCCGCCATCTTGGTAAGGCTGATTTTGGTTTTTCATGATGAGCACTCTCTAAATTATCTTCAAAAGGGGTGTTTAAATTAACCCAAACAACCAATTTTCATTCATGCACCACCTTGGAGTTCCCAATGTATGCATAAGTCTGGGGCCACGAGGTTTTGTTTTTGGAGTTCTGGAGGAAACTGATGGACAGACGGACACACACTGACATTTATTATTATAGATTATAGATCTATGCATGCCAAAGACTTTAAAAATGTTACATGCTGCTGCCTTGCTTGATGCTCAGCGTTTAAAAGGATAAGAGCATGGACATTCCCCATCGGTTTGCATCCACGGGGAGGAAGAAATTCCTCCTTCGGAAATGCCCCATTGAGAGCGGTGAGAAAACGGCGCCATTGTTGTGACGTCACTGGTACCCAGATTGTTGTGGTGATGGCACTTCCCCCATGCTCAGTCACTGTGTTTGTATTGTCTAACAGCCGTGCGTGCGCGCACCTGACAGTGTCAGCCAGTCAGCCTGCTCCACTACGGACCTTAGATACTGTAAAAAGAAGCTTATTCATTTTGATTTTATTGACAGCATTGAAGACTTGAGGGTATGCTGGAAAATAGTACACAGTATGGACTCATGCAATGCTTGAAAAGAATGAATCACTCCCTCATTTAATTTGTCAAGATACAGTGAAACATCGATTTAACAAACCAATAGGGGGGGGGAGGGGTGGCCGTTAAATAAAATGGTTATTTTCATATATTGTAATAAAATCCCTACCGTGTATAACGGACATTATTAAAGTTATCCAGCAGTGCATGTATGTGATTAAAAACACTCAAATAAGAAATAAATAGAAGAAAACAAGCATGAAATAAGTATATACTTCACTGTACTCGCCATGTGTGGTTGATTGAAGAAGGTTTTGCTCTAATCGATATTGGTGACTCAGAATACTTTTCTTCTGAGTCTGAGCTAAGAGGGTGAGGAAGTGAATGCTCTCTGAGCACCACTGTCCTTCGACATCATGGTAAATCACTTGTACAACTTTATACACTAATAAAACACAAAGAAACGCAAAAAGTCAAAAACTGAACTACGCACGATCTAACTCCGAAGATGGTCAGTAATGAAGTAGGCCATGGCATCCACGCAAATGCCTGATAACCATCTCTCAGTGCGCTCCGGTATACTCCCGAATTGCCGGACAGCGCCCACTGTTTCCAGAAAATTTTTCCACAGGAATAGTGCCCGCTGAAAATTTTTCTGTTGAATCGAGGTTTTACTTTATCTGCTCAAATTGATATCGATTAGTTGTCCATGAAATTGTCATTTTATATTTGTCATGATGTATTTTTCATTTAACGATGTGATGTGAGGTTGAAAATAACCATCAGATCCAGTAGTATTCAGGTTTTTAATTCAAAGGGACATGGTTTGAGGCAGACATTGATGGTCAGAGGGCAGCAGAGAGACTACTTGTTGCACACCCGTGTCATGCTGCACCAGAACGGATTCTCAAAATCGGCGAGTTGTGCTTTCGAGCCGAGTCCAGCTGGGTTTGGCTGTCAACTCGGATATTTTTCCGTTACATTAAATGAAGATTTTCCACGCTGCATTAACTTTCATGCGACAACAGAGAAGCGCGACTATAACAACGTGCGAATATATTTGCCTTTTTTAGAGAGATTACAGGACCAAGTTTCACAAAGAATGAGAGTGCCGTATACATACAGTTACCAGCCATGCTGTGGTGAGTGGCAAACAATGTAACGTGCTTGGCCAGTCCGTATAGCGTATGTCGACACGGTTCACAACTACAGTACTGTACTTCAGCATCCACAATTCAATGTCAAATATACTTCATTATTTGAAGTTTATTTAAAAGGCGGACAAACTTCAATGTTTCCTGAAACCTGCAAGCTTGAGTAAAGCAGGGCTTGATGCGGCTAACAAGGAAATATTGAAAGCTGGTATGGGAGAAAGTCCCGTACTACCTTGTGGGGACAGCGATGCCGAGAACAGAGCTTGGAATGAATAAAAATATCCAATCCTCAAAGAGACCATGAAGTTACTCATCTCTGCATTCCATTAACTATTCATTTGATGTGCTTTACTGAACTTTCCATTCTGTATTTTCATTGGTTCCATTCAGTGCTTCATTGTTACTCCATGCACGCGAAGCGAAAACTGAGACTTAGCCATTTTTCATGTCTGTCTGTCATCAGTTTATGATCGAAAAACAACTTATTTATTGTTATGATAAAGTACTTTGAACATGAATAGGAAGACACGTATTGTTTTACCATACCTTGGCTCTGAATTTGTCTTGACTGCACATGTGCAGAGAGAGTGAGATATTTTTAGTCTGTCTGCCTATCTGGCAGTCAAAATTGCAAATCATCCAAACAGGAAACTTGCTGTTTTTAAGGATGTCAATAATGACACGAACAACATGCATGAAGAACTATGTAACGTGTTAGATCGGGTGGTACAATAGACACTGTGGAAATGGCGGCAAAAACCTGGAATTTATTTATTTATGTCTTTAATCCTCTTTAACCTTTATTAGGTCATCTCTACCAGGATGACCTAATAAAACGGACCAAATGTCCGTCCGTACCTCCGTACGTACGTCCGTCCGTAACAATTTTTCTTTCCGATCTTGATGAAACTTAGTATGTGGTAGAGGTCGATGAGTGTTGCACAACGATATAACTTTTGTCCGGGTTCAAGGTCAGGGACGAGGTCACGAGGTCACGTAAGTTATAAAAATCGCCATTTTCAAACATCTAGTCTGCCATTCTACAAGATATTGGCAACTGTTTATTGATTATGATAGTAAAAATATTGTCTTGTATCTTACCGGACAGATTTTTGAATTTCCTTCCCGTTTGATCGTCACGTGATCTGGAAGATGGCCAAAAACGCCGATGCGATTCGCAAAGAAGGAAGGAAGGAGAAATGAAATATAAATATAAAACACATTTTTAGCCTTTTATAGTTATACTTTTTCCGCCGAAGGTGCAAAAGTTTCAAATCCGAAATGTAAACGTCGGCATTTATTTTCAAAAATATAATTTCGCGCGCGTGCCAAAATGCCGAGTCATCTTTAACCAAACTGCGCAGTTCGAGCTGCGCAGTAGAACTGCGGTAGTCTTCGGTCATACTGAACCCATTGAGAACTTGTGGTATTATAGAGATGACCGTCACCTCCACACGGGGGTAATTTTTTAAATTGAATTATATATTTGAAGACAAGAACACAAATCACCTTCATAATACTTCCAAGAACCATGCAATATATCGATATATAGCATTAGAGCATGTCGAATTTGTGTCAGGGTAAATAAGAGGCCGTCCTCTTTGGCTTCATTTTATACAAAGCGTATTGTGAATAGATCACGGAGGATAGCCTCTGATGTTTCGCATCCAGCCAATGTCCTGTTTCAACTTTTGCCATCTGGTAGGCGATACAGGTCACTCATGTGTCGGGCAAATCGCTTTTGGAATATTTTTTTCCTCAGGCAGTTATTGGCCTGTCCAACTCCATTACCACTTAAATAGCAGTTTTTCTGTTGTTTTTTTTGTGATGTGGTACTCCTGTTTGGATTGTTTGGTTGTTATTGAATGCTCGAGAGAGGGGTGCAGTGTTTTTAATTTGCAGATTTATAACTATTAGCAGAGTACCCGCCCTGCGGGCGATCTTGTTCCAAGCATGCAACGCGGTTTTCTGATGCATACCTTTATTTGGGCGGTACACAGGCAACTGACAGCTCTGTATAGGCAACAACAACAACAAAAAAACTGGGCTAGGTGCATGAAACAACATACCAACTGCTTGTAATTCAAAACACCTAACTCTATCCTGGAAAATGTTCATATAAACCTAAGCTCTAATGCGTCCTGGAAAATGTGTGGACAGGAATACTGTACTGTAAAGGGTGGAACTTGTAATTACCCTCCTAAATCCTGGAGGCGGCACTACATGATACAACATTTTACATAGAGAATTGCATCCCCTCGCCCCCCCCCCCCCAAGACACCAGCAAAGACAAAAACCCCCTGTACATACGTCAAGTGGGTCATGCTGCTCCTCATGTAGAAGTTTGCGATGGGAATCTGTGCCCTTGAAATTTGTTCAGGAGTAAGCATTGTATCTTGTTGTATTACAGTTTTTTTTGTGTCTCAGGTGTTGGGGGGAGAAGAGGGTGATACGGGTTTAGGATTGTACTATTTTCCTTAACTTCGTTGTCCAATGTTTCTTATTTTTATATTCGAGGCGGATCTTGTTTAATCGTTTTTGCTCTGAATAAGCGTAAGTTTTTTGCCAAGTATCTGTTAGTCAGTTGTTATCTTTTTATTTTGTTTTTTATTGGTATTTTTTGTCCTTGCTAATTCACGTATAAAATATTGTCTTGTGGTTGTGTTTAGTTTGGTGGTGTTGGTGGTGGTGGGGGTTGGGTGTGGGTTTTGGGTTGGGCGTTGGGGTGCTTTCTGTGGCTTTTGTTAGGCTTTCTTGGGTTGTTGTTGGGCTTGCTCATGGGTCTTCTGCTGTGGCTGGGTTTGTCTTGAGTTTGTCTTTTTTGTCTTCCTGTGTTGTCTTGTGTTGGTGGGTGTAGCTGTTGTGGTCGTCGTTTGCTTTGGCTGGCTTTGTCTTTTTTCTCCTTGCTTGCCTTCTTCTTTTTCTCTTTCTGTTTCTTCATTCTTTATCGCAGAGCACAGTTATCATTGGAAATTTTTGTAACTTCGCATATCAGAGGCCTATAGAGGTCCCTTTCAGCGCACAAAATTTTGAAGGTCAAGGTCACATTTGTCGCAAATCAGGGGAGTCGACGAAACCCTTATTTTTTGAGTAATTTTGATCGGATCGTCTTCAAACTTCATGGGAATATAGTTCATGGTCTGGCACTCAGTTGATTAATATTTGGTGGCGATTGGCCTTGACCTTCATGTTTTTTTTGTTTGTTTGTTTTGTTTTTTTTGTCTGTAATCACGTATAAATCACTCTGCAGAGCACAGTTATCATTGGAAATTTTTGTAACTTCGCATATCAGAGGCTTATGAGGTCCTTTCAGCGCATAAAATTTTGAAGGTCAAAGGTCAAGGTCACTTTGTCGCAAATCAGGGGAGTCGACGAAACCCTTATTTTTTTGAGTAATTTTAATCGAATCGTCTCCAAACTTTATGGGAATTAGTTCATGGTCTGGCGCTCAGCTGATTAGTTTTTAGTGGCGATTGGCCTTGACCTTCATGGTTAGCGCCTGAGGTCAAACATATTTGACCCCAAGGTCAAATTTTCAAGTTTTAGGAACCATATCGTGTAGTACCTCAAATTGAACACTCGATGAGTGCTTTCTCGATGTCAAGCTTGAGACATTATGACGTCATTTGGTGACGTTATGAGGCAAACACATATTCTTTGCCTTTTGGCAAGATATGTTAGTCAGCTGTTTATGTTTTTTTTTTTTTTTTTTTTGTCTGTAATCACCGTATAAAAAATTTGCAGAGCAACAGTTATCATTGGAATTTTTGTAACTTCGCATATCAGAGGCCTATAGAGGTCCCTTTCAGCGCACAAAATTTTGAAGGTCAAAGGTCAGGTCACTTTGTCGCAAATCAGGGGAGTCGACGAAACCCTTATTTTTTGAGTAATTTGATCGGATCGTCTTCAAACTTCATGGGAATATAGTTCATGGTCTGGCGCTCAGCTGATTAATTTTTGGTGGCGATTGGCCTTGACTTCATATGTTTTTTTTTTGTTTTTTGTTTTTTTTTGTCTGTAATCACGTATAAATCACTCGCAGAGCACAGTTATCATTGGATTTTTGTAACTTCGCATATCAGAGGCCTATAGAGGTCCCTTTCAGCGCATAAAATTTGAAGGTCAAGGTCACTTTGTCGCAAATCAGGGGAGTCGACGAAACCCTTATTTTTTGAGTAATTTTAATCGAATCGTCTCCAAACTTTATGGGAATGTAGTATATGGTCTGGCGCTCAGCTGATTAGTTTTTGGTGGCGATTGGCCTTGACCTTCAGTGTTAGCGCCTGAGGTCAAACATATTTGACCCCAAGGTCAATTTTCAAGTTTTAGGAACCATATGCGTGTAGTACCTCAAATTGAACACCTCGATGAGTGCTTTTCTAGATATGTCAAGCTTGAGACATTATGACGTCATTTGGTGACGTTATGAGGCAAACACATTTTTTCAGTGTTACTCTGTAGAACGATTCTCATCGGAATCTCTCGTAGGCAGATATTCCTCAAGGAGTCGCTCCTGGTGGATAGCAGCTCTGGTTCACCTCAGTGTGACCTTAAAGAAGTCACACGGGTCACCTTTTAGGCAAGATACGGGTCACGCCGGCGGGTGACAAATTGGTTTAT
>CM068960.1:89463762-89500003 GCA_035128595.1 Eptatretus atami
GTTGGACAGAAATACTGTACTGTAAAGGTGGAGACTTGTAATACCCTCCCAACCTGGAGGCGGCACTACATGATACAAATTTACATAGAGAATTTGCATCCCCTCGCCCCCCCCCCCCAGACCACCAGCAAAGACAAAAACACCCTGTACATCAAAGTGGGGGTCATGCTGCTCCTCTGTAGGAAGTTTGGATGGAATTGGCCCAGAATTGTAGGAGTAGCATGACTTTTTTTTAATTTTTTTGGTCAGGTGGGGGAGAAGAGGGTGAACGTGAGGGATGTATATTTCAATTTTGTCAATGTTTATTTTATATGAGGATTGTTATCTTGCCAAAACGAATTTTTGCGAAGATATGTTAGTCAGCGTTTGTTATTTTTATTTTTTTTTTTTTATTTTTTGTCTTAATCACGTATAAAAATTCTGCAGAGCACAGTTACATTGGAAATTTTTGTAACCGCATATCAGAGGCCTATAGAGGTCCCTTTCAGCGCACAAAATTTTGAAGGTCAAGGTCCACTTTGTCGCAAATCAGGGAGTCGACGAAACCCTTATTTTTTGAGTAATTTTGATCGGATCGTCTTCAAACTTCATGGAATATAGTTCATGGTCTGGCCTCAGCTGATTAATATTTGGTGGCGATTGGCCTTGACCTTCATGTTTTTTTTTTTGTTTGTTTTTTTTTTTTTGTCTGTAATCACGATATAAATCACTCTGCAGAGCACAGTTATCATTGGAAATTTTGTAACTTCGCATATCAGAGGCCTATAAGGTCCCTTTCAGCGCATAAAATTTTGAAGGTCAAAGGTCAAGGTCACTTGTCGCAAATCAGGGGAGTCGACGAAACCCTTATTTTTGAGTAATTTTAATCGAATCGTCTCCAAACTTTATGGAATATAGTTCAGGTCTGGCGCTCAGCTATTAGTTATCTCTTTCTCTTGTGTTTTATTGTTCGTATAGCTTTGAGTTTATTTTAAATTCATTTTTATTATCTGATGCATTATTGTTTAACTTTGCTGAGTCGTATGATTTATTGTGATTTTATGTCTGATCAACCCCAAGACATATTCCTTGTGTTTCTACACTTGGCTCAATAAAGTTATCTCATCTTATAATGGCTATGTCCTGATCAATAAAGCCTCCATCTCCTAAATTGTGACTCAATGTCGTCTTATTACAGTGTATAAGACTGCTTCAATAGTGCTAAACTTCTGGATTTACTTTAGACCGATCTATAAAATCATTATTTTATTGATATTAAAGTATAGGAGAACCATGACGTTCATGAGTTTCCCTTTCGTGGATTCGCTCTACAACGATTCATTTATTGAGGCAAGGTTTGCGGATTGCGGTTGATGTGCTCAAATAATCGTGTGTTTGTGAACTATTTTCCACACTTATTCACCTAATTAACATGTGTGGGGTATCGTGTTCGATGAACTCTCGTTACCTTCACCACCAAAAGTGGAAGGAAGTTATGTTTTCACCCTTGTTTGTCTGTGTTTGTATGAACGATATGTCACAAAGTTGTAGATGGATTCGAATGAAATTTGGTGGGCAGGTTGGGTGTGTGACAAGAACGAAGTGATTCGATTTTGGTGAAGAACCAAATCCGTATCTGGATAAGAGAATTGTTTTTTTTTTAAAGTGATTCTTCACCATTGAGAGAGGGGGTCAAGAGTTATTTTATTTACATACACTGATGAGCCAAAATATTATGACCAATGACAGGTGAAGTGAATAACTGATTAATTATCTTGTTACAATGGCACCTGTCAAGGGGTGGGATATATTAGGCAGCAAGTGAACGTCAGTTCTTGAAGTGATGAGTGTTGGATGCAGGAGAAATGGCAGGAAGTAAAGACCTGAGTGACTTTGACAAGGGGCCAATTGTTATGGCCAGAACTGGGTCAAAACATCTCAAAGGGCAAGGCTTATGGGGTGCTCTCGGTCAGCAGTGGTGAGTACCTACCGAGTGGTCTGGAGGGACAAACACAACCGGACAGGGGTTGGGTGCCCAAGGCTCATCGATGCGCGAGGGCAACGAAGGCTTCCGTCTGGTCGAACCGACAGAAGGTCTAATGTGGCACAAGTCACAGAAAATTTTATGGTGGTCAGGGAGAATGTGTCACAATCCACAGTGCATACACACTGCTGCGTATGGGGCTCTGCTAGCGCAGACCGGTCAGAGTGCCCATGATGACCTGTCCACCGTCGAAAGTGCCTACAATGGGCACGCGAGTGTCGGAACTGGACCTTGGAGCAGTGGAAGAAGGTCGCCTGGTCGATGAGTCCGTTTCTTTTGGATCACGTGGATGGCGTGAACGTGTGCGCAGTTTACCTGGGTAAGTGATGGCACCAGGATGCACTGTGGGAAGACGACAAGCCGGTGGCGGGGTGTGATGCTCTGGGCAATGTTGTGCTGGGAAACCTTGTGCCGCATTCATGTGACGTCAATTTGACACTGTCACCGACCTACATCGTTGCAGACCAGGTACACCTTCATGGCAATGGTATTCCCTGATGGCAGTAGCTCTTTCAGCAGGATAATGGCCCTGCTAACATGCACAATTGTTCGGGAATGGTTTGAGGACATGATGGTGTTCACGGTGTTGCCCTGGCCTCCAAATTCTCCAGATCTCAATCCGATTGAGCATCTGTGGGATGTCAGGTCAGATCAGGTATGGGAGCATGTGGGATGTGCTGGACCGACAAGTCCGATCCACAGCGGCTCCACCTCACAACTTACAGGACTTGAAGGATCTGCTGCTCATGTTTTGGTGCCAGATACCTTCAGGTGTCTTGTAGAGTCCATGCCTCGGTGGGTCAGTGCTGTTTTGGCGGCACACGGACGACCAACAGCATATTAGGCAGGTGGTCATAATATTTTGGCTCATCAGTGTATATAATTATAATTATATATATATCACGTTACATATATCATGATATTTAAAAACAATTATTGGGCCCGATATGTTTTACTGATAAGGCATTACGTGACGGAGATATGTGCTCTACCGAGTGCCATTCTTGTTTCCATATGATTTCCACCAGGTTTGTAAACCTGATGATGCCTGTTTTTCTTCCATTCTGGTTACACCGAACGTTATTTGCTCCCTGTGTAAACATTAGCTGGGATTTCACATGGTTAACATTGTTGAGATTGTCATGTGTCTTATGACCGCTCCATGAAATGATAAACGCACGTACACGTTTTCTTGTCACTCAGCATGAATATTTCCACTTCTGTACAGTGTATAATTAATCTGCGAGATTCATTTATTTATTTATTTATTTTCATGGATTTATTCATTTATTTTTTGCTGCAGTGATTGCGTTTGTTCAGACAAACTGTACGGTGCTTAATGTTTACTAATTCAAGCCCATGTCACGCTTCACCATTGTACCTCATTATGTGTAAACATGCGCATTCTCTATGGGAAAGTTAGTTTGCAAATCAAAGTACACACAGCATAAATAACTGCTCATGCATATAGCCTGACGAACCGGCCATATGAAGTGAATGCTCCGGCGGGGAGTAATTCTCATTATGATTTTCCATTAGGCAATATCTCAGCTTTCAGAAAATGCATGATGGACATCTGAGAATGGTAGCTTAGTGCCCGGATGGCCGCCATCTTTGAAACCCCCATCGCGAAAATGCCCATTTGGGTGGTACATTGTTGCAGCGTGATCTGGAGTTCTATACTACTATCGACGTGCAGTTGACGACTAAATAATACGTCCGATCTGTACCGTCTAAATAAAAATATAATAGAAGTATTTTGTTATAAGATTATAAATAAAACAATTATCGACAAAAATCATATATTTATACTATTTTGCATTAAACTTGTACTTTTTTAGTGAAACAACACTGGTATGATTTTCAAAATTAGCATTCTGCTACACCGTTCATCTGTCTGCAAAAATAACTAAAAAAATACAACATATAATTCACTACGAGTGTACAAAAAATCTATGTAAAGAGACCGAAAATTACTTATATAGGCCGCCGGTGGCATTATCTATCTGACGATAACTCAAGTTAGAAAAGTCGTACGGAGATGATTTTGACACCATACGATTTCTAATAAGCAGTCGGAAATTGTTACATAGGGAATCTGCGCTTTGCGGCCATCTTGGCACCATTGTATAGATAAGTATAATAAAACATCAATTTTTGACAACATATCTTATAGTTTCGACATTTTTATCATTTAACATGTCATGTTTTAGTCACATATCACCGGTATGATCTCCGAATTATGCATTTGCTAAACCGTTTATCTCTTTCTAAAGATTTTTAAGGTAATTAAGCCTCCATTATAATAGAACAACAACATATGTATACAATAACAGTGCACACA
Organism: Eptatretus atami; assembly: GCA_035128595.1. Lineage (NCBI taxonomy): Eukaryota > Metazoa > Chordata > Myxini > Myxiniformes > Myxinidae > Eptatretus > Eptatretus atami. The sequence continues at coordinate 89,468,130 of CM068960.1, forward strand.
AAGTTAATCATCAGAGTTGCCACAGAGTCATTGCATCCTGAGTCACGATAGCATCTTCTGCCACCATGTTGGAGCATCCCTGCAGCTTACACACAACAGTGCACTTCAACCCATTCAGTAGCAGGAAGCAATCTGACGGTCGACACATCCTTCTGCATGTGCATGAGATGAGATTCAAGACGACATCTGGAGCTGGTAGAACCGACATCCATCGGATTGTGACAAACCGCCATCATCGAGTTCCCAGCCATCCTGCTGATGGTGCTGGACGGCTGGCAGTTTTCAAGGCTGCGTCGCCAGATAGCCGCCTGATAGTTGGCCCTAAGCGTATGCTGCATCAAGAGTCTTCACAGGCGGCAATTTCCAAATTCGATCTGGCCCTTCTTTGCACAGAACATGTGATAACGGAGCGAAAACACCGCGACATCTTGGTGTTTGGCGTACAGCTGACACGTGAAGCCTGAATGCTATTGAAAGACTTCTGTTGGTACATTCCACGAAGATCCCAGATCTGTGAATGCTTGGAGATACAGAATCATCGCTTGCACAAGACTTCAAAAGCCTTATCTTTCCTTGGCTAGCCAGAGCACTCACAGTGTCACACCCGCTCCATGCATGAAGCCCTGGCAATGCAGAGCAAACTCCACACCCCAATACCGCAGCCAACTTTCCAACGTCGATCATTCTGACTCGAACCTTTGTTCCTCGTCTGATGAAGAGCTGACTATCGATGTTCTGCTCAGATGAAGACTGATCATCAGAACGTCGGTGTCATCTGCCACTAAGATGATCGTCTTGTAGCGCGTGCTTTGCGTGGAGAAACATACGCTGTCTGCTTCCTCGTGCTACATTCGAGTGCTTGCACCAACTCCACCTGTCGCGGGTCAGTACCAGACATTTATCACCACAGGTGACATACAGTGTTCTGTTGCCTAGCTTCCGCGATATCTTTCATGTTTCCACGACTCCGCCAGAAACACAATCAGTTTCTCCTTTGTCTCGCTGCAAGCAAGGAGACGCCTCCAGTTCTTGATTTTGTGTGCGGGTCTGATCACGCTGAAACTGATGCCTTCATTGAACCGCGGTTCACACGTTCAGTCTGATTTGATGGATCCTTCTGTGTATGTGTCAAAGACAACATCGATGCGCTGACTGCCTTGACCAGCGTGAAGCGCTGCAGCAAGGATGCGGTCAGATAGTTCTTCGAAGGTTCGTTCTCCAGCATTCATCTTGTTAATGAGAGCCATCGCATCGATTATGTTGCATTTGACTTGTCAATATTCTCGGCTGGTTCCACAAGACCTTCATGTGTTTCGCAAGTGCAGCTTTGTTTGTTTTCTCATTGACCCATCAACGTTTGCCAAAGACCATGTAACGGCCCTAATGGGTGACAAAGGACAAGTTGCATGTCGAGGTTCCTTGTCTGGCGATGAGTATCATGGGCAAACAGTTGTCTGTCAGCTCTCAGGACGATCTCCTTGTTTGTGCCTTCACAACTTTCTGCTTGATCTACAAAATGCTTCAAGTTTAGCTTCTTCACTGTGTCAAAGAAGCCAGTTCCCCTTCAAGACGTTGTTCTGGAAGCTTTGGTACGACCTCTTCCCCCTTTTGCATGTGTTGAGTAGATCATTAGAAACGTCCTCCCTCGCAGCCACTCCGGTAGATATACTGAGAAGACATGACGGATCATCGGCGAATGATTGGACCAGTCATTTCAGTAAATCACAGATAGCTGTGACGCAAGACCATCACGTTTGATCGAGAACTAGACAAGTCAGGGTGCTTGCGTAAGATGTGTCGCTGCCATTCACAAGGATATCTCCTCGCAGTTGCCCTCAGTGCAGCAGCCCGATGTTCTGCAGTTGATAGTATCGTGACACAGCCCCTTGTCGAAGACTAAACCTCGTGTCCTCCAGCTGTTGTGCGTATCTTGTTGACTGTTTCTTCTGTTGTCTGGTCAACAGCGATTCTGGCAAATGGATTCCCTGGTGTAAGCTTACGGAGAAGTAGCCTTGCATGAAATGCCTGTACAACTCGGGGCATGTTTCGTGAGTTGCGTCATCTGTGCATAGTACACTGGTAGATATCAAGCATAGTTCACCTTGTTCATTGCGAAGCACCAAGGGATCACCTTCTGACACAAGCAAGTGAAGCATCCAGTCGCCTTCTCATCCGCACGAATCAACCCCAGCAGAGTCTCTATCATATCAATATACATCATCCAGAAGCGAGCCAGGTCTCCATGTTTGGTTCGCAGAAATTGTATGGTATTCGCGAACATGTCAAAGATCTGTACACATGAATCATCATCGAGAGCACAGCGAGAGTCTCGTGGCAAACATCATCCTTGATGCTGCGAATTTTGAGGTCAATGCTTCGAACTGGGTTCCTTGTCAGGATGATTGCTTTCTATCCACACCTGGAAGCCTTCAAAATGAGGCGCATTAGTGCCTCGTACATCAACTTGTGGGTCGCACGGCACGGTTGTATTGCTTGCCTTCCAGACCCTGTTATGGAACCTCAGCGATGACTCCTGACTCACAGCTACATCCCGAAGCCGTGCATCTCCAAACATTTTCCCAATGCTAGACATGAAGTTACAGATTGTATGGAAGCTCCCATCATGAGCACGATTCTTCCATATCGATCGACATCTTTCCAGCTATTTCGTCGCCTTAGCAAATAGTATAGTGCCTAGTCTAGCACCACCGTATACGCTCAAGCTGAAGTGATGACATGATGTTGAGAGATCTCTGTGATTCTTCTGCATCGTTGCCATATCTTGGCAGGCGCGTTTATAGTCGGCAGGTAGCCAACTACATCTTCCGTCACCTGAACATGATCTAGTCATGATTGAAACCAGTCCACGAACTGATTGTCTGGTCGCATGGTTCCAGCATGCGAGTCATAATCCATACGTGATTTCGGCGGCTGCGCAAGTGATGTTGCGCCTGCAGAGTGTCAGAAAGATCTGCTGGCTTGATTGCAGGTGGGCCCTCTCGTTTTCCTGCGCTGTATATTGGAAGTAAATGCCTGGTAGACGGATAGATCGCTTCTTATCTGCTTTGGATGCTGACGATGGAGGTTGGGGCGGCAAACACGACTGCGACTTCGTTGGACGATGATACCGTCTCGCGATGCGATGTTCCGCCACCACTCAGCGATTCCTCTAGCCTGTCGATGTATCGAATGCTAATACAGTCGGGACGAATGGCACATGTGACGGAAGTGGTACTGTATCTTTTCCACACTTGCTAATTTGTCTATGCAAGCGCTGTCTCGATTTCTTCCAGAACGGTGTACGAACATCGTGCCCGAGTCGATTCAATATTCTGATGACCTCTGTATTACCGGTGAGCGTTGATGACCCACGAAGTAGGACATGTCGATCGTTCTGATGGGCCCCGGTGTACAGCAGTGATGATATCTTGAGCCAATCGACCATACCAGTGTGTCGGCACCGGCAGAGCTATCCCCACTCCCGGAAATCAAAGTATGCAGAAATACACGAAGAGAATGTGGTATCTTCACGTAATCTGAAGTGAGTTCTGTGGCTAGGGCGGCCAACTTTCATTGTAAGAGCATCTTTGATCTCGTGTCGCAGTGAAGTAGCTGCACGCACAATTACTTGTCATCGTCCGTTCGTTCAACTGCTTCAGTTTGATTTCAGGTTTACGCACTCTGCAGCTATCTCTCGCTTTGTCAGATATCGGCATCAAGTATACACGGTGTTTCACATTGAAGAAGATGAGCGATTCTCCAAACTCTCTTTGTAAGGTGCGTTGCAGATTTCTTCTTGATGGAGTCACGAACATGAACTGAACACGATCTGAAGACAGGATATCTGTTGCAACATCAACTATTGGAACTATCCTCGGGTTCAAGAACAAGTCAGTGCGAATGAAATTGAATAGACATCGTATCATTTCTTGTTGCTCGATATTCTCTCTCAATGTCAGTTTCTACTTGAGGTTTTTGGGGCCGTGTGTAGTTTCTATAGCAGGTGAAGTGGTAGTGAGCCTCAGCTGCAACCATATCTCGTGTAGTCAATGCCAAAACTCTCATCATTGCGAGCTGTCGCAGCATCTCTTATTGTCTATCTGCTCAAAGCTCAACAGCCGAGACAATTGTTTCACGGGTACGACTTCCTTTTACGAATTTATCAGCACGCTGGCAAAAAATGCATTTAGCATCGAGACCCTTGAAGTTGATCCGGTCTCTTTCCGTGATTGTCGCCGTCGCACCGCATCGCAGTATCAACTGAAGAACTTCTAGCTGGATTGGTCAAAATTGCTAGTGTTTTTTGTGAGTGAAGTCTGATCTACAAGCCCTATGGTACATATTGGAATACTAGGAAGTTCAACTGCGCCTTCTTGGACTAGCTTTATAATTGGATAAAAGTTTCTAACTGCGGCTGCGTCGCACAATGTCTTCCAAGAACTGTTGCCAGCTGGCTTGCTGAGTTCCGAGAGTGGCGACTTCTTGCTGCAAATGATGCACGTTCCAGACTCAGGTTCAAGCTTCACCCGTTTCGCCTCGACACCGGCCATCTCAGCTGAAAGAACAAAAAGACTGACGTAAGATTACTGTGATAGCCGAAAAACTCGCCAGATTACATAGAAATACTCATCAAAGTCAGAGAACATGTTTGGTGGGCAATATCTCAGGTTTCAGAAAATGCATGATGGACATCTGAGAACGGTAGCTTAGTGCCCGGATGGACGCCATTTTGAAACCACCCAGCGCGAAAAAAAAATTAATATAAATGGCGCCATTTTGAAATCCAAGATGGCCGCCAAGTGCAGATTTCTATGTAACAGTTTCCGCCTGCTTATTAGAAATCATATGGTGTCAAAATAGTCTCCGTACGACTTTCCTAATGAGTTATCGTCAGAATAGATAATGCCAGCGGCGGCCTAAGTAATTTTCGGCCTCTTCATATATATTATTGTAACACGTAAGAAATTATATGTTGTATTTTTTGATTTATTTTTACAACAGATGAACGGTGTAGAGAATGCATAATTTGGAAAATCATACCAGTGATGTTTCACTAAAAACAGTACAAGTTTAATGAAAAAATATAAAAAAATATATGATTTTGTGCCATAATTGATTTATTATAAAATAACTATAACAAAAAACTTCATATTATTTTTATTTAGACGGTACAGATCGGACGTATATTTAGTCGTCAACCGCACGTCGATAGCTAGTATGAACTCCAGATACACGTCAACAATGTACCCCACAAATGGGCATTTTCGCGCTGAGTGGTTCAAAGATGGCGGCCATCCGGGCACTAAGCTACCGTTCTCAGATGTCCATCACACCTTTTCTGACACTTGAGACATGTCTAATGGAAATTCATAATGAGAATTACTCCCCCCGCCGGAGCATTACTTTTGGTCTGGCTCAAGGACTAATAGGAGAAGTGAAAAAAGGTGGTTTTGTATCAGTTTCTGCAAGCTTTCAGGGTGAACATGACTAAGCAACTTGATTTTAACAAATTCGAAACACAGGAATACACAGTTGCACAAATATGTTCGCTGGGACACTTCTGCACGGATCGCTTCAGTAGAAGGATGTAATCAGACATACCCCCCCCCCCCCCCCCCCAGTCAAGCGTAACATCTGAGTGTGTTCAGTATGGCAGAGACATTACAACAAAAAAACGATGTGTGCTTGAACATAAAACCTCAATCGTTTTTGTGGAAAGAATCTTGTGGTGGAAAGGAAATGAATCTTGTGGAAAGTAATTCGGACGATTTGAAAACTTGCTCATCCAATTTTGGAACATGGTTGAGTTGAGAAGAGTGAGTGTGCAACTGCCAGCTCTTTTGATTACATGAAGATGATAAATCGAGTGTAAAGAGTGAATACTAAGAACAGCGTGTCAATGGTGCTTATTGTACCGTGTTCGTGACAACGTTGTTCATGTTCGCAGCTTACAAAGGTGATGTCATTATGAAAATGTTTTATTGTCCTTGTGATGAAGTTCGATACAATTGCTGATGATAGATGATGATGACTGATTATTTCATGATGAATTGTGGATCATGAGTCCAGTCAGGGATGATCTTTATCCCCATGCTTTTTGAAAGAAAGAAAAAAAAATGAGGGGTTATTGTAATCTGGTCTAGTCTGTCTTGTCTGTCTGTCTGTACGTCCATCCAGCACACTTTCTCCTCCGTAAACAGTTGTACAGAAATTCACCAAACTTGGTAGTTATGATCACCACATGGCATGAAGATGCAAGAGCAGTATAATTTTTGGCCCTACCCCCTGGTGCAGGGTGAAAAGGTCAAATAACAAAAGATGCAATTATGGCCACATTTGAAAACTATTTTCTTATGTATGACGTTCCAATTTTAGCTTATTATATAGGATGAAAGGAATATATAAATAAACTATCTGACTAATTCATCATTATCATTTCCTCGGTAGGACATCGTTTTACAGGGAGTCCTCACTATACTTCCAGGATACGTTCCAGAAAAGTTGGACTTGTAATGAAACGATGATGCAGCCGTGCCTGCAGCCGTGAGAATTTTCCTCATAATAATTAATGTAATCGGGGGGGGGGGGGGGTGGGATACGTTGCAACACTTGGTCTACTTCCTAAAACACACTTAACAAGCATCACAATAAAAAAAATCTACGAAACCAACAATCGTAGGAAAAAAAATACAATAAATTAAACAAATTTTAAAACCCAAACACCTTTTTATCTTACTTACCATAACTTATAAATATTTTATAATTATAATTTAGTGGCCTTGCACCTTGAAAAATTATAATTGTCTCTGTCAAGTTGTCTGCATCAGTCCTTCACCCTCTAAATTATCCTCACTAAGCCACGTGGTTCTCCCCACGGACCCAAGCTCCAGTCTTTGCGCCAGCACATACACTCGTGCCATGAAACCAGACACTCGTGCTGTGACATCAATATGAGACTTCACGAAGAGCTCCCTTGGTCGCCACGCCCTCTTCAGCCGTGCCTGCAGCATGAGCCACGTTACCCGAATGGCATATCTTGCAATGCCACGTGTCACACCGTGCCATCTGCATGGCCATCATCGGCGTTCTTTAAAATAGTTTGAACAGTCGTCAGTGGCAAACCAAGATGGCGAGCAATATCGATTGGCTTAAAAATTTTTCTTCCTGCACTCCCAACACCAAATTTCCAAACTGTATCAATTTCCGAGCTGTATCTCGGAGCCGGCTGGGACTTTCAGAATGAAATTTTGCATCGATAACGGGAATAAAAAGTATGTCGGGTTGACTGATTTTTTTTTTGACCTTGACCGAATTTGTAAGGTCATGACCCAATTAGTCATTTTAATACTTTTCACTATGACTCCACTAAGGTTTGTCCGATCAGAACAAAATTACCATCTTTAGGTAGCTGAGACCAAGCTGCATTTATGCTTAATTTACAACATACCCCTCTAGGTTAAAGGTCAAATACTGGTCTGAAAAAAAGAGACGTCTTTTGTTATAGCTTATTTTTGCATGTTTTTTGGACATGTATTGAAGTTGTGCATCTAATATCTGATTGGTGTCTTTGACCGACCTGTTTTTGGATTATGACCTAATTAACAAAAAACACCTTTTTCATCATAACTTGAATAATTTTCCTTTGAATTTCATGATGTCTTGTTTTATGGATAGATTGTAGATGGGGACACATTTCCTTAATTTACACTCTATTCCTAAATGTTTAAGGTCAAGGTCATATGGCCATCATTGGATCGTGGGCTGAGGGTAAGTCGTGGCGATTGCCAAGGGTAAGTAAGCCTCCTCTGTCTTGGCGATTGCTTTCTGATTGCAGATATCTAGTTGTTTTACCTCCCTCCTTCTCTCGCTCGCTCTCTTTTCCTGTTAATTGCTTTTCTTGATTACAAGGAAATTTTTGCAGAGGAGGAGGCCATTTGGCCCATCATGCCTGCACCACACCAATACCAGATTTAATAAATCCGTTGATACCCCTTCCCTTCATGTGCAGCCTTTTGGCTGCTACACTGGTACTCATTTCACCGACCTCGGAAGGATGACGGGCTGAGTCAATCCCCTGGTGTTAATTCAGCGGAAAACGGGGCTTGAACTCAGGACCCTAGGATCCCAAGCCACCACCCTAACCACTAAGCCAACACCAGATGTCTACCTATTTATTGCCCAATTGCTGAAATATTGTAAGTTTGCTGCCTTTTTACTCCTTTGACACGTTGTTCTTCCATGAGGCTCAATGTTGTGTCTGAAAATTTTTTTCATGCCACTATACTGTACATGTAACTTTTGTCTTCAACCATGCATACGTCATAAAAGCGATGCATTCTACTTTTAAAACCCATGAACCAGCCAACAACTGGTTTGAAGGAAAAGGAACTCAAACATGGGATAAAGGAACACTTGACTGCAGTTTTTTGCCACAAAGCATTGTCTTGAGATCACTCACAATGTTTACATCCTGATGTAGACTGTGATGATTCATGACTTTTAATACTGCAAATTTTGTTCTATTTTAAATGTTCCAAGTTCTCTTTTGGCCTGAGGTGGGGCACGGATGAAATGGCACCTGAGACAAAGAAATTTCCCTCTTTTGGAGGTGGGTAGGAAGAGAGACTTGCTATTCTTTACCCCTTTCCCTCAGTAATTCCACCTCACTTGGTGAGCTGAGGATGAAATTTGGCTTACATCATTACCAAACTGGATGTTTGGTAATAAGGGAAAGGAATGGATGCTTGGAAGGGCAACAATTCCAGCGTTCAAAAGTTAAAGATGCATTGTCCTACGTGCAACTCCAGGTCCAGCCCCTACCACAGAAGCAGTGAGTGTTCACAGGTGTTGTTACCAATAACATGATAACTGTTTTTATTGATGAGGACATGTTCTTCCAGCTCGGTGCTGTGAAGGGTAAGACTCCAACAGTGGGAGACAGGGTCCTCATTGAGGCCATATATAATGCCCACATGCCATTCAAGTGGAATACTCAGCGTGTGCAGACATTGCCTACTCCAAACCAAGGACTAATGAAACCCACACAGTCAACAGGGGGAGGAATTTTACACCAGCAGAACCAATCGCAGAGTTCAGATCCGGATAATAGTTGTGAAGGCCAATTACTCACTGTTTATGAATCTTGTGGAAGTGATGCCAAGGCGGAAGGTTATAACAAGTCGAATAGTTCTCGCTGTTGTAACGGAGATGGTACAGTTGTAGTTGAGAGTGGATCAACAGAAATATTTTTTTGTGATTGTACAATAGGGAGTCACGCATTGGATGCTGCGAAGGAAAATGACATTGAAGGTGCTGGGTGAGGAAAGTGCTCTTCCTGAAGCATTGCTTCCTGAATTTGACACTTACAAGAAGGCATATCTTGAAGTTTGTTTTGTTGAGCCAGGATTGGAGCAATTCCAAGAAGGATATGTTGAGGAGGAAAGTTGCAGCAACTGTGGCTTCCTGTTGGTTGAGCAAGAGGCTCATCTTGAATCAAACCAGGGTGAGTCGAGTGTAAGCTTTGAGGAGAGGATGCCCACTGACTCAGTGCGAATGTAGAGGATTCTAGTGATGAAGATGAAGCTCAGAATTTTTCATTGAATGAACTTGCAGTTGCTGATGTACCCCAGGAATCATCTTCAGATGTGAGACCGATAGATTCATCAGAAAGGGATATTGAGGAGAAACAGCTGGATGAATACTGGACTTTTTGGCAGTGAGAACCATGCTGAACTTTGTGAGGGGCCTTCAGTCTTCTTTTGATTCAGTAGTTGAGAAGGATACTCCAGAAATTGTGCCACTTGAGAGGGAGTTTGAAGTTGAGGAATGTGTAGTGGGGAGTGAACCATTGGATGATTATTATTGGATTGGAGGCAAGAAGGAGATGGATGAGGAAGATAAACTTTCTAAAGAATCTCTGACTGAAATGAACACTTGCCAAGAGGCAAATCAGGAAACAGATTTGGCAGAGCCCTTGTTTCTTTCTCTGGCTGAGCATGTGACTTCAGGTGAGGAAGAGCCAGAACTTGAACCGGAACCAGAACCACAGCCTTTGCTGATTCAAGAACTCCTGCTATTGCAGAAACTCTTAGCTGACAAGACACAGGATGACAGAAATTTGGGTCTACCAGATCCTGGAGGGGGAGGGTGCAGGTATCGATCCTGCTGCCTCTCACAATATATCTTAGAGACAGTTCCTATGGCTGGCCTGGTTCTCTGGCATCTCCTCATCGAGGATGTGCTTGAAGTCTACAACTGCACCCAAACATCAGCCAGGTGGTCTACAAGATTTTGGAATAGGCAAATTTAGGAGAAAAAAAAGAAAAAGTATGGAATCCAAGGAGATAGAAAGCAATGAATCCACAAGTGTGGATTAGAAGGATGCAAAGAAAATTAAAAGGGGTGGATGACACTCTTGGACCCGACAAACCTGCAATGACCTGCACAGAGAGTAAGGTGCCTTGGTGCTTACTCCAAGGGTTCAGTTTTTGCTAGAAATTAGGACATGGATAATTAGTATGGGAGCGGGTGAGAGTGACTCAATGGTTGGTAAAGGGATCGGTTTGTAAACCAAAATTGTCTTGTGTTGATGTCTGTTATGTGTCAGGATTGAGTTGTTTTTGGAGAATGAATGTGAATTATAACATGCATGCAAGCCATGGCAGTGTAGGAACATGATCACCATTTTTATCCCCCGCTGCGTGGCGGAAGGGGGATATTGTTGTCACCCAGGTCGTCCGGCTGTCCGTCCGGCTGTCCGTCCGTCCGGGCGTCAACATTTATAGCTGTGAGTGCGATAACTCATAAACTGTTCGCCATATCGATTTGAAATTTGGGTCACACATGTACCACCTGAAAAGGAAGAACCCTATTGATTTTTGGCATGGCCGGATCCAAGATGGCCGACTGGGGCGGCCATCTTGAAAAAAATGTTTTTTCGCCATATCAATTTGAAATTTGAGTCACACACATGTACCACCTGAAAAGGAAGAACCCTATTGATTTTTGACGTGGCCGGATCCAAGATGGCCGACTGGAGCGGCCATCTTGAAAAAATTTTTTTGTAATAAATGGAAAACCGCTTATCTGATTTCAATTATTTTTGGTTACTACGTTCCTCACCCCTGGGGAACTTTTTTGAGATGATGACCAAATGGTGTCTTGTTTCCAATTCACCTCCCTCATCATCTGGAATATGTATGACCTTTTTCATTCAATCGCGGGGGATTCCCCATCTCTGATGGTATATTTTTGTATTGCAATGTTTGAGAATTGAATGACAGTGAGGGAGGGAATGGCATGTTGGATTGTGTGGGTGGGGAAGATATGTGGGTCCGCAGGAATGGATCAAGCTCTGGTGGAGAGGAGACTGCCCCACCCCCCGAGGTAATTTGTTCCTGGCAGCTGGTGGTGTCTGGAAGTGTGTACCCGCCGGGAGAGGGGGTTTGGTTGGGTGACCAACGGAAAGGAGACCATTGGTGACCCAGGAGAGGCCGAGAGAACCTGGATGGTGCGGGGACTCTCCCCGGCGGGACGTACAAGCAAAAGACCTGTTTGACTGTCAGGGACTGAATAGTTGAAAAGGGGGGAGGGCGGGGGGGGGGGGCAAAGAAGTCGTAAGTCGGGTGACTCGTTTTTGGACTGCGGGCACCACAACCAGAAGCATCCCCACCATCTTGGTTGTATGGTACCTCCCTGCTTCCTAGTTGAGGATCACACATGTCTCATAACATTTAAACCATGGTCTTGCAGGGTTGGAATGAATGATCGATTATTGGGTTTATGTGAGTGTGTGAGGGAAGGTCCACCTGAACCATGTCACTAACCTATATAAGAAAGACAGGGCCCGTGAAAATTTGGAATATGTAAATTGGGAAGGCTCCGCAAGTAACGTTGGGTATTGTGGCATCCACTGGGGAACGCAGTCTTTAGAAGGGGGTTGTACAAACGTTAAAAAAAAGTTTTGGGTTAAGGTTCTGTCTCATACAGTACATTTGTTGTGTGTGCTTTCTGACATTTTCTACCCTCCCCAGGAGTGAGGAACAAGGAACCGAGAGTTTGCAAATATTTGAATTGTGTTTAGGGAGTGTAGAACGTTAAGGAGAATAGGTAAGTTAGCTATGGCTCGCTTCTCACAGCCCCTCCTAATTTATTTCATAGGCTAATTAGGAGTGAGTTGGTAAGTGGTAAGGCTGGAGTGGTAACGCCTGCATTGAACCTCTGCAGGAGCTATGGTTCTGGGAGGGTGGGGGGGGGGGGGCTGTGTTATGGTTGTGGTGTCGATGGAGGAATTTCCTAGGTAGGATTGTGTAGTGCAGCATGGTCCACATCTCAATGTAAATTTAGGGAAAAACGGTCAGCTTAAGATTGTTACGTGTCACCGCAAGGGGGGCGGTGCCTGTGTTAATTAGGGTTGAAGGATCATTTCTCCCAGTGTGTGATTGCCTCCTGTGACCCTTTCCTTTGTTGTTGTATTGACAAGACCGGCGATAAAAAGGAATCGCGTCCTTAAAACAACCACTTCCAAGCTGGCAAAAACCCCGCCCGCAGGAATGACAACGAGCAAACCCCAGGCAGAGAAACGAGTGAGAAGATGGCGGTTGGAAGAGAAGGGCATTACGGTTGCTTCTTCGTGACACGGTGAAGAAGACTGCGTGATTCTCGTGTTCGTGCTGAGGTGAATTTGTTCGCGCACTGGAGAAATACGCTCACCATTACTGTTCGGCTGATTCATGAAGCGTGTACATTTCTGAGAAAAGAAGAGTGCCTCTCTCAGCAATAACTCGGCGTGAGCCCTTTGTATGTTCAAGGGGGAAGGAGGGCGATCGTGAACGGACCTGGTCCAAGAAAGGAATTGTCGGCATATTCGCTCATGAATAGAAGCTGCACGGCAGTTTCTGAGCCCTGTCGTTGAATACCGCCACACGATTACCTCATACGTTTCCCGTCCAGAGAGCGGCTTCGGGCCATTTCTGGTGTGGTTTCCTGCGCAGGACGATGCTGTTCGACCCCAAAGCTCATAAAAGCTCACTTCTGGACTCAAAGCTCAGTGCCAGAATAAAGGAGGGATTTTTCTTTTGTTTTATCTTTTCTCCTTGTCTGTTTTTGTAACTGTGGGTGGAGGTTCCTCAAATAGGAATTTTGGTTATCTCACATTTCATTATTTCCATTATAAATATTTGATTTTATGTTCATTAAACCCTGATTTATTAAAGTTCTTTGTGTCGGTATATTCGTTGTGCGTTCGAGTATACACCATCGTGCCTCCATCCTGGTGAATGCCTCTGGTACGTGATCCGCCGCCTCCTGTCCCGCGCTGCCATAATCTCTCAGGAAATCAGCTGTTCGCCTCCAAGGGAAATCGTTCGGTTATCCGTCCAGGTCGGTGTTAACCGCCTGTGCATGATAATTGAGTCGGGGGAATTAACTTAACCGGCGTGGCCGTGACAATATATTTGTAGTTGAGATGGTTCACAATTGGAGGATCTGGGATGACTTCAAGGTACACCACACCATGGGAATCCAAAAAGAGAATCAGTAGCCTAGTATTGGCTTCGTGGTTAGTGTGGCTGGCTTGGGATCTTAGAGTCCTGAGTTTGAGCCACTGTCATTCGTTGAATTAACACCAGGTGGCGTTAACTCAGTTGTCCTTCCTCTGAGGTCGGTGAAATGATTACCGTCTCAGTGCAGAGCTCATGGTGCCGAGACTGAGATTCATCTCGATGCAGGTCTCATGGTGTTGATACCACGATCCATCTCAATGTGGGGCTCATCGTGGCGAGATTGCATCGTCAAGATGTTATCTCATCCTTAGCACCTCCATGAGGTTTTATTTTTCTGTTTGAATAAATGGCGGGGATAAGGAGGGTAATGGGGGAGGGGTAAAAGCCACGAAGAGGATAAGGGATAAAATACTTATGGTACATAACTCCACAGCGTTCTTAAGGAAGGTGTTCTCTGACCTCGCTCTTGAAGAACCTCGGAGGGAGCGGACCATTCCCGAACATTAGGGGAAAATGGGGGAAAGGGTTCATTAATCTAAGGGTTGGAGCATTTTAACAGCCAAGACTTAATAGGTGCAACAGGTGGGTTCTGGCTCGCCAAAAGTATGAAATTTTATTTTACACGACGTTTCCCCTTTTTGTATGATCTTCCATCATACGAGCCATCACTTTGGCATAGAAGCATAGATAAATACAAATAAAAATTAAATGTTTCATTTTTATAAGTTTCTTCAACCGTTTTGTGGATTGCTTGGTGTAGCTACTTGGCATAGTCTGGCAGCCATTGGCTAAAGTGTGTTTTGGAGTACATACACAATTTTATTGCAGATTCTGGTAACATAGACTATACTAAACTCAAATCCGAGTGATACCACTTTGTCACGCTTGAGCAATTTTTTTTAGGAGCAAAATTCAAAATGGCCACCATCAAAACCGTTTTTTGGCCGTAAATCGGCCAAAAATCGAGATATTAACCCGATTTCAGTGGCAAACCCTATGTTTTGGGGGTCAAGGAATACACTGATATGTTTAAATAAACCATATCATCCATATAAATAGTCCATATTGCAATATTGGTATATCAGATACCATATTTTGACTAAAATTGTAATAAATTATTATTGACCAATTGTTGAAGTTTAGACCTATAAAGCTTGAGCCAAATAATATCAAGGGGTACATACGATGAAGACACGGAAAGGTTGCTGATGTGCTTTTATTGCGCTTTTATTGTGTTTATATATAGCTGTAGCACGGTTCCAATTCAGTTTCATGGTATCGCGAGAAAAGTGTTAAAAAATAATTTTTCACAGAGCAGTTTTTCCCCATTACAGTTGTGACAAAAAATGGCTGCCATGAAGATCAATTAACTGTGTCAACAGATCAAGTAAGTTATATATGCTTGGATATTTTTTAAGAAACATGCAAAACTGTGTGTTAATTAACAGTAAAGGTTGTTATCAGTAGACTAATCAATTTTCTTTTGAAAGCAAGACGTTTTGTTATCTTAATATCATATGTTTTGATACATAGCAACCGTTGTGTTGATGAGTTTAAAGTACACAGGGTGGGAACAGGTTTTCTGATTTTTTTTATACATGTTTTTTTACAATAAATGAATGATTATTTTTGTTCATCACCCTTGTAAATGTCTTCCATTTAAGAATGCATCGGGTGTTTAACTTTCTGAACAATTATATATAACATACAGTTATTTCGTGATTGTTTTGCATTATATTGATCTAACAACAATTGAACATTTCTGCTTGTCTTTTTCTAGTGACAACGTTCGACAGCTGTGATCTTGAATCCGCTATACTGAACGATGCGATCACAGCTTAACATTTCTTGCCTGCTCAATAGTCGCATGAAATGCAGTGCCATGAAACAGCCAATGAGTGTAGCTGGACCTGAAAGGCTCCACACATCGTAGAAGCGAGCAAAGTAGAGTGATGGGTGGCATGTCGCTCTAGAAACCCTGTTACAGACTCTCTACTGAGACACTCTAACAACACAAGAATTGCGTTGCAACATACACTTCCAAGACGCCATTAAACGTTTGTTACAGAAGAAAGAAAAAGATGAAGAGCCTGTCGTGAAGAGAACGCGCCGAACAGATGCCATATCGTTCATTTTAAAGAAATGTCTCATTTGTGGTGAAAAGTGTGATGCCACTCAGAGCCAAAAAATCCATCTCGCTGGGGCGTGTTGTTCATGCAGAATTGCTGATCGAGGACAGAATCAGTTACATTTAAAGATGTGATACTGAGACCTGTGAACTGCGAGATGATGAGTGGCTCAGCAAGTGCGACTTCGCGTTGAGGGGCAGTTTTATGGTACAACAAATGGTCTAGCCTCATCAGGAGTTCCGAGTATCCGGGTAATTTCAGACGAACAGATGTATTCTATTTGCTGTTGCATTTTTACCAACTGAAGGAACTGGCATGCACCTTGTGATGGCTGGTACAAGTCGTGACAGATCGTCTGTTGACATCAAGGCGACAGTGCAGAAGCATGCACATATTGTCACCCAAGTTCTGGCAGCACATGTGGTGTCTGGATGTGACACAGTTGCCTACCTGTGGGGTTCGGAAAGGCACAATTGTGAAACACCTCAAAGATGGTCGTCAATTAAATTATCTTGGTGATCTTGATGCAGAATTACCAGATGTCATATCTGAAGCAACTGCCTTCTTTCTGCTTGCTATGGATCCCAGGAAACAGAAGACATGTCAGCTATTCGATTTGATGTCTGGTCTCTAAGATGGCTAACAAAGACTGACATCAGCACCAGAGTTAAAAACTCTACACCAACCACTGTGGCTTTCATCCAACATGTCTCAGGGCGCACTTGCAGGCAGCAATATGGCGGGCTGCATTAGATCCAGACCCACCATTGATCGATCCAACGAGTCATGGATGGTCACATGAAGAAGTGTCGAGCATGTTGCTCCCTGTGCTCTGCCTCCGGATGTCATCAGAGCTCCTGATAATGTTCTCAAGATGATCAGGTGTGGGTGCAGCTCAGTGCGACCCTGTGCAACGAATAGATGTAGTTGCTCTGCCGCCAGGCTCTCCTGTTCATTGTTCTGTGGCTGCCATGGTATGGAGGAATGTCAGAACGACCAAACAAAGTCTGTATCAGCAAGGAAGCTGTGGACTTGAGTGAACACTAGTTATTTGATTTATGCAGCTGTCTTGTATGTGAGATTGAAGTGAAAGCAGAATGAAAGAAGTTCATCAGCAACCAATCGTGTATTCATAGTTGATAGATGTACAGACCCCTTTTGGATTTGAATTTGTGTAAAATTTGTGACCTTGCTTATTACGTTTATTTGGTTATGTGTTAATATAATTAATTATAGTTTGTAGTTACCTAATCATTGTATTACTCAACTGTACTGTTGGAAATAAAGATATACAATACAATACAATATACTGTTACAATACAATACAATATACTGTTTACCACTTAAATCAGGTTCATATAGATTTTGGGCATAGTTACGGCTGAAAATAGTTCGGTCGATATTTTTTCAGTCAATATTATATCTAAATAGAAAAATTGCAATAATACTTATTATGAGTTGTATGGTTTATTTAAACATATCAGTGTATTCCTTGACCCCCAAAACATATAGTCCATTTGCCAGAGAAGTAACCTTGTTGTCCTCAAAGTGATGGTTTTAGGTGGTTTCTTGTTCACAGGCATGCATAGACAAAATTAAGCTTGGTTGCCCGGATGGCAACCATGGGGAAATCTGTTATTTTGCGCAAATACAAGATGGCATCATGACCGGGCTGAAAATATAACTTTTTAGGTAATGAAATTAAAATTACACATGAGAATTTTCCATATAATTTTGGCAGAGGAATCGATGTTTAACCTTATTTTTGTGATTAGAAGTAAATTTGAGGTCAATGTTCGAGTTCTGGCAATTGTTTGCCGTGTGAGATACATTTTGAATGACAAAAGGTCACTATTCTGACAACTGGACGCTCACATACGACATTATGCGAGTTAATAATTCATTGTTTTGTTTTACAGATATGGCTGATTCAAGGTGCATTCTTCCCATGTGTCATGGTAGGGGGAATTGAAGAAATTCGCTGATCAGGATCAAGACATTGATCTCCTGTGCCAAAGCCCGTGAGATGAAGAGCTACGTGCAAAACTACAGGACATTGTTGATGGTGGTGGTGATGCTGTTCGCATAGAATGTCACAAAGGATGCTACTGTACTTGCACATCAAAACAAAAAATTGAGAGACTTCGTAAATCAAAGAAAAAAAAGCTGAAGATGATTGTGTTACAGTGACAACAAGATCTCGCACACAGGCAACAGGCAGTGGTGCGTTTATTTACAAACGTGACTGCATTTTTTGTGGCAAAGAATGTTTACCTGTTGATGACAAACATCCAGAAAGATGGAATCGTGTTCGTCAGTGCATGACTAAAGAAGTTTTGACAAGGAAGATAATCCCATCCCAACTATGAAAGATGCATCATTAATGCTGCTGAGCAACGTAATGATGAAGTAGCCAGAACGGTCAAGTTACATATTGGATATTTGGTTTATTCCCTGCGGCTGAGTGCAAATACCATGTACGCTGTATATAACAGTTTCATGACAGTCCCTAAATATGTTGATTTGCCAACTGGTGTTGCAGAAGAAAATGCCCTAAAGAACGTCATAGAGCGCATGAATTGTGACAGGTCAAAGATGTGGAATAGCGTTGAACTACATTCCTGTACTGTGATCTTGGTGGAAACTCACTCGACATGATATGTTTAGCAAACTAACAGACTGCATGAGTAAGGACGTTATGTTAGTCGGGTAAATGGATTGTGCTACCATTGTTGGTTTCCGTGAGTCCATTGCTAACCATCTGAAAATGGTTAAAGTGGATGATGCAGATGAGGGAGTATTGATTCTGTGGTAAGGCAGATGAAGAAGGAGGCACGCTCAGTCAAGTACAACAGTGCAATTATGACCTCTCAGAATTTACACAAGCCAACACAATCAAGGCAACAAGCCCAACTTTACTGAGGTTGATTTCAAGCTTAGTGCTGGTGGTGAAATGACCAAGAAATCTCTAAGCCTGAGCCAGTCAATTCAAAGTCATGTTACAGGTACCAGAAATCAGACAACATTAGGACTGGCTGTCAAACTACTGCAGCCATGGCAGTTCTGATCTTCAAAGCTCCTTCATGAACATGGGTTCAACGTCATATGAGGTCCGAGATTCAGGAAATCCGCTGCTCATTTTCTCGGTGACAATGCTCAGCTTCTCCACCAATCCATGGGTTTGAGTAGAACTGTTGGCGTGATTTTTGCCTGGTTTGATAATCTTGATCTGCAAGTGTTCACGCAATGGTCGGCGACATACTCATGTCCTCTCACATGTTTCAGCAACCCCATCCTGCAGGTATTCTTGAGTATGGGCATGCTCACCCAGGGAAGAGCCAGGGAAGAGCCCAGTCTAGGACAAGCAGCAGCTCATCAGGGAGCCTTCCTCTGCAGCACTACACTGGGCCATCCAAAGTGAACCCCGGCTGTGGAGGCAACCTCTGGATTCTCCTACCAAGAAGTGTGTGCCCGGCAAGCTAGTTTAGCTGCAACACAGGAAAAGGACATGAAGTGGCTAAACACAGTCAGCACACAGGTGAACCAATGGAATGGGTGGGTTCAACGCCATGGAATGATATGAAGAAGCATTCACCAGTCATGCAGAAAAAGCCAGCAAGTACCTACATGTCGGACCATTTGATGCAAAGCTTCTCATCCAGACACTGTAGTGACTTTCACTGGAGTATCTTCAGAAGTCACTGACTGATATGGAATGACTTATGTCCACATCTTTGTGTATCTCCAGCTCTACATGGTGTTGCCAAATCAAGTGGCATGACGTTGATCGCTTTAAAAATGTGATTCTAGGCCTGGGATAATGCACACTGTGCAGTCTTCTGTGGTTGCATTGGCAAACTCATGCGTGGGTCTGGTGTTGAGATCTCATCAGTTCAGCATTCGGGGCCTGGAAGGAATCATGAGTGGCAAGTCTGGGTTCGATCAATGAGAGCCTTCCGGATGGTTTCGACTGCCTCTCTCATTTCCTTCCTCACCACCGGCGCCAAGACATCCAGGAGTTGTGCAGCTATCTTGAGACATGCAGACAGCACCAACTGGGATGCACTGGGTTGATAACTTCATCAAGCCTACTCTGCTTGTTCTCTAACTTTGCGTAGTGAGAGGGAGGCAGACTTCCTGCTGCAACAGCTAACACTTGAACGCATGCTTCCCTACTTCTTTGTTGCTGGTCACCATCACTATGCCCGTTACATCACCCATCACCTTCGGAGATGCGCTATCTGCTGCCACCAGATGCCAAGTCAGAGCTCATATCAGGTGCTTTGTGTGTGTCGTCACCAGGAAGGCATTTGGAATGGTGTGAGCTCTGATCAGTTCGGTGAACAAACTGCTATTCAAATTGGCAAGTGTGGCCTCAAGGGTATGACTCTTCTCCAGAGATGGTAGCAGAGTGGATCGATTCCTTCCTGTCACTGCTACATCTCAGATACAATGGAGACATCTATCCTGACTCCTCAAACAAGGACATGAAGACAAGTGAGAGAAAAGGACACAAGAATCGGACCACGTCACAAGGAGGAGGGGAAGAAGAGGAGAGACTTGATGCAGATGATAGGCGCCGGATTTTACTTGAATTGTCGAATGTGTCTCATCCTTGAGAATCACTCACCACATCTGTACAACATTGCCAATGTCGAATTGCTCCCCAGAAGCTGAAGTGAATGTTGAGGATTCCGTGGTTATAGGTCAGAAAATGGTTGCAGAGTTCCATGCATCCCTTCCAGGTGGATTCATGCAACCAATCTCAGCCCCATCAAGACAATGGAGCACTTACAGAAAGGAGTGAAATTGGAGACAAGGAATCTTGATCTAGAAACCATCTTCCAGGCTGCTGATATTGGACAGCAAGACAAATGGAGCTAGGACCTATCTTCCAGTTTGAGCTCTGCGCAGTACCCTCACTGATTGATGAATATGGGTGCTTAAGGAAAGGCAACAAAGCACCACGGCACACAAACTCTGTGTTCAGGCACAAACAGCCTCTGCAACCAGATGTTACCATTGTTGACGCGAGCCAACTTCTCTATCATATTGTCTGGCCTTCAGGGAACTGTGTCAGTCTTAGTTGAGTCCTCAAGACAGGCTGTCTACCATTGCTGGTCAGAAGATCTTGGCCTTTGACAAATATTATGAATGTTTCTGCAAAGGACCATGAACGATGAGGCGTGCTGGCATTGGTTCCATCAACTATGACCTCACAATAAACACACCCCTGCTAGTCGAGACGCCATCCTGAAAACAAGCAGAACAAGTTGCAGGTGTCAAGTTTTGAGTACCTATAACTTTGGTGAAGGAGTTACTGTGGAGAGCCGTAGCCATGGTGCGTTCAACCATGATGAAGCAGACATTACAATGATCTCACACCTGCTCATGGCTGCTGAATGTAATGCAAGAGTGATACGTATCCTCTCTGATGACACTGATGTTTTGTTTGATGGTTTATTGGGTTACCAGCGCAACATCCAGGCCACAGTGCAGATGGAAAGGTGGATGGAGCAATTTGGGATATCAACACCACCTGTGACCAGCTTGGCCCCAATGTCTGCAGCTTTTGGGAATGCACTACATCACTGGCTCAGATACCACGTCATACCCATACGGCAAGGGCAAAGTGTCAGCCCTGAAGACACTGAGAGCTGGCAACTTCCCTGGTTTGTACTCCGCACTTGGCGAGCTGAACACAAGCCATGAACAGCTCATGGAAGCAGGGCGGACATTCTTCTGTGCCCTGTATGGTCAGCCAGAAGGTACCACGATGAGTGAGATGAGGTACTATATGTACACAAGGAAGTCTGCAAGCCCTCAAGCTCATGCATTACCTCCAACTGAGATCAATCTCTTCCTACATATTTCGTGCACATCTACAGACAGTACTTGCAAAATCAGCTGATCAGCAAGCCCACCTGAACTTGACATTACAAAATTGGATGGGACATCAGAGAATGGAATCCCAGTGCCAGCAACTTCTGCTACTCCACCAGCCCCTTTGGACCTCATGGATGTTGTGCGGTGTGGATGCAAAGCAGAGGGAAGGCCTGCAGTACTGCAAGTTGCAGTTGTCACCATGCAAAGATCTCCTGCACGTTATACTCACTTGTGGTTGCAGTGACAAGTGCTTCAACCCACACAAGACTGTGGAGGACAGTGAAAGTGAAGTGGAAGAAGGGAGTGTCGAAGCAGAACTGGAAAGAGACGAGGATACGGAAGGGGACGAGTACAATGAATGGAATGAACAATACGTAAGTTGTCTACTAGGCTCTATGTCCTCTGTTCCTAAGATGTCCAATGATGACATGACAATGTGTATGCTTATGATTATCAACATACTGTTGTGAACACTTCATGACTTCACTTTTGCATTGGTGTTGCATAATTTTCAGCAGAAAATAGTCATGGACATTTATGTGAACCTCTATTTATTCTGAATGTAAAAAATAACCCCCCAAAATTGAATTCCTCATGTCAAAATCATATGGAAAAGAGGTATTACACAGGATTATATGTTGACCGATTAAAAACTTAGCCCCATCGTCTGACCTGTAGCGGCATCTTGAATTTATGCAAATTACAGGAGTTCCCCAAGGTAGCCATCCCGGCAACCAACCTGAATATTTTAATGGACCCATGTTAGTCCAAAACAATCATAAAACCATACACTTTCCACATCAACAAGGTTGACAATGGAACACATAATAACGGCAAATGGACTATAAGGGTTTGCCACTGAAATC
Source organism: Eptatretus atami (assembly GCA_035128595.1). Lineage (NCBI taxonomy): Eukaryota > Metazoa > Chordata > Myxini > Myxiniformes > Myxinidae > Eptatretus > Eptatretus atami. Next base: position 89,490,513 of record CM068960.1, read on the forward strand.
GGGTCATATCTCGATTTTTGCCGAGTTACGGCCAAAAAACGGTTTTGATGTGGCCATTTTGAATTTTGCTCCTAAAAAAAATTGCTCAAGGTGACAAAGTGGCATCACTCGGATTTGAGTTTAGTATAGTCTATGTTACCAGAATCTGCAATAAAATTGTGTATGTACTCCAAACACACTCGGTAAATTCCACTTCTGCATCCAGACTACAGCGTTCTTCAAGTTTAATGGCAATACACGGTTCGATACCGGAGGTAGGAAGGCAAAATAAATTATATGATCACAATGAGTGGAAAATGTTTTCATTTATAATAGAAATAATGAATTGCCACGTCACAGCAAGAGAGCTGCGAGGTACACATGCTCGTTCTGTGTAACCTGAGTTTGAATCCCGACCCAGCTATAAACTGTCATCCAGGTGTTTCGCAGGCAGGGTGATCCATCAATGTGTGTGCCGTCTCTCGGATGGACCTGGGTTTGAATGACCTGGGATGGACCCTACGATGCAGGATTTAACAACTTTGCAAGCGGGTCAAAAATGACCCATGATTTGTCAGGTATTGTTGCAAAACCAAAAACAACAAAATGTAATTATCTTTATTATTGTACTCTTTGAGATGTGTTCTTTTAGTATGTGATGTATTTTTTACGCCGTCTCAAACCCCCCCCCCCCCAACTCCTCAGAATGCTTGTGGGTCTTTTGGACCCACCATGATTTTTGTTTTGCGATAACTTGTAGAAATTTTTTTTCTCAATGGCATGACCTTTCATATATCTTACATAAAAGATGATATTATTTCCTTTGGTGTGTCTTTATGACATTTTTATCATATCCTCGAAAGTCAAAAAAAAGAACAAACTTTGCACAAATGCAGAAGTGGGTCATATTGACCGAGGCCAAGAATGATTGTTTGTTTCACAATAACAAAACATTTTCATGCATCACCAATCACATATTACTGTGTGTATTTCTTTGAAGTATTCATGAAAGGTCATGCATAGAATAGTTTTATAACAGTTATAGCGAAATTTAAAAATCAGGCCGGGTCAATATGACCAATTTCTGCATACTCGGGGGCATTCGATTTTAAAATATTTTTTCCCGCAATCCTGAAAATTTTTTTTTCTAAAGTCATTACAAAACAAAAAAAATCATTATGACCCCAGGGCAAAAGGAGCCACCAACACATTGTGGGAATAAGCTTTCCCTCGATCCTGAATGGGAAAAAAATAAAACACATAAAGTAACATGTATTCCCTTTTATTTGAAGCGTACACTACCGGTACAAAGTTTTAGAACACCCCCATTTTTCCGTTTTTACTGAAATTTAAGCAGTTCAAGTCCAGTGAATAACCTGAAATGGTACAAAGCTAAGGCGGTAAAACTGCCAGAGGTTAAAAAAAAGAAAAAGTTTAGGTTACCAAAAACTGAAAAATAATGTAAATTTCAGAGTTGTTAAAAAAGGCCCTTTTCAGGGAACAAGTAATGGGTTAGCAACTGCAGCTGTTCTGCAGAAATGTAAGTAAATAAGCCTGAAAGTTGATGCAACAATTCCTCCAGGTGTTCAACTTTTGTTGATTAGTTACAAACCTCTATGTTATAAAGCAGTGTTGGAACAGACATTGCTTCCACCCTCTGAAGCATTATTTGGACAATATTGCACTGCAGGAAGTGGTATATTGCTATCATAATGGCAAGAAAAGACAATTAACAAAAAGAACAGACAGACAACTATTTAACCCTTAAAAGTGTAGTCTTTCCTGCAGAGAAATTGCAAAGAAGGCAAGGTGTCAGTGAGTACAGTTTCCTACACCATCAAAAGGCACTTGGAAACTGGAGGAAACTGACAGGAAGAGGTCTGGCAGACCCAAAGCCACAACACAATCAGAAGACAAGTTTCTGAGAGTCAACAGCTTGCATGATAGGCGGCTCACAGGCCAGCAGCTTCAAGCAGCAGCTTAACACTGGACGAAGTAAGGAAGTCTCAGTTTCAACTGTGAAGAGAAGACTTTGAGCTGCAGGTTTGACAGGTCGAGTGGCAGTAACAAAGCCATTGCTAAGATGGCAAAATAAGAAAAAGAGGCTTGCCTGCCCATGAAGCACTGCCAGTGGACTACTGAAAATTAGAAGAAGGTCCATGGACACATGAATCAAAATTTGAAATCTTCGGTAATCCATCAGTTTTTGCACGCCGTCGAGGAGGCGAAAAGGATGGTTCCTCCATCAGTGGTGACACCAAAAGTCAAACACGAGGAGGAAGTGTGATGATCTGGGGCTCTTTTGCTGGATCCAGAGTCGGGCTGACTTGCACAGAGTGATTGGCACCCTGAACCAAAAGGGCTACACAGCATTTTGCAGTGCCATTAATACCCTCTGGTCTATGCCTAAGTTTGTCAGGGGTTCATCCTACAGCAAGATAACACCCCAAAACATACTACAGGCTATGTTAGTACTACCTTAGAAGAAAAGAACAAGACGTTAGGCTTCAAATCATGGAATGGCCAGCACAGCTCCCAAACTTAAACCCCATCGAGCTGGTCTTTGGATATGAAGACGTCCTGTGTCGGCTGTCCCCCTTTCCGTGTGACATGCAAAGAGGTGACAGAAAGCAGACCTACACCAGCTCGACAACACATCTTCTGGAACCTTCTTTGCAACCCGCAGTTTTGGGAGAGAACCTTTCAGCCACGCCGAACAATAATCGGTCCATTACAGACAATGTCAAATGCCACGAGCTCATGTCCTCGGCCGCTCTATGTATCTCATGCAACAAGCGTAGGGCTCTAACTTTGCGATGCAGCTCAAGAAAATTTAGATTAAATTGTGCCTCGTTATAATCAAGCAACATACGATGTCCTTAGATTTCTTTTATCTGCAATTGTTCTATTTTTCTAGCTTTAATTGAGAGTACACTGAAACAATTAAACTGCTTTAATGAAGTTCAGTTAAAAACTGGGAACCATGGGATAGATGTATCGTATAAAACTTAGCTGTTGTTGTATACAAAAAAGTTATTGTCCAATATCTTGTTTTTCTAACAAAGTTATAGGGGAACAAACCGCCCGAGCACATAAACACCTAAACAAATCAGGTAGCGCGGCCATATGCGGTCAAGATACACTCCCATCTTCCTTGACGGCGGACCGATACGAACATTAGCACCACACCACGGGGGCGACTGTGGACGTACTCTTCCTCACAACTCGCTGGGAAATAACCGTCAACACCCTCTCGCTCTATCTCCACCTCTAATCCCTCCTTCAACTACTTCTCCACCCCTTTTCCTCTCAATGTCCCCTCTACTTCGCCCCTCTCTCACCCTCCCTCACTCTCCCTCTTCCTCCGATCTCGGGCATCCCTATTCGCAATTACCTCCACCCGACTATCCTAGTACGACTTCCTCTCGCTCCTTTGTTCACACCTGGATCTGACCATCCATCCCATCCCTTCACCTACCCACCCCACTTCCACTCCCCCCCTCTCTCGTACCACCCCTCATCATAAACGATCCGCTCACTCTCCCTTACCCACCACACACATCATTTCCCGATCCAATTACCCAATCCTTCCTTACATCTTTCATATATCCAACCTCCCATCTTCCACCATAAGCGGTTGAGCGCGCCGGCCATTCCGCTCAACCATCCCATTCTTCCCCACAAACAACAAAACTCAAAAAAACCAAAACAAACCAACAAAAACATAAAAAACCAAAAAGTAATTACTTATGCAACTTTCTCTTCCCAAAACATAACACAGTCTCACCAAAAAATCACTTTACCCCGCCAGAAATAAAAAGACCGCCAGCGAAAATACCCACTCAGCTCCCTACCCCCCTTCTTTCTTCTCTATTCTCTCCTCACCTACCTACTACTTCTCCACTATTTTCTCCATACTTCTTTCTGCATCTACCATCTCTTTTTCTCTACTTCTCCACAGCCTTCCCTTCACTCATATCTTTTACTTACCTCTCCCCTATCTATATCTACTCACCTTTCCACCCCTATCCCCCTCTCTCACTCCCTTCCTTTTTTCATCTCCCACACTCCTGCTCCTTCTCACCCCTCTTCCTCCTGTTATCCACCTTTCATTCACATCTCATCTTCCTCTATATCTCTCCTCATCTTCATTCCTCACTTTTCCCATCCGATCTCTCTACACTCATCGCCCCCCCTCACCACTCTCTCCTCTCCCTCTCTCCCGCCTCTTCCCTCTCTCTCACCCCTTCTCCCTCTCTCTCCTCTCACCCCTTTCCCTCTTCTCACCCCTTTCCCTCTCTCACCCCTTTCCCTCTCTCACCCCTTCCCTTCTACTCACCCCCTTTCTCTCTCTACTCTACCTCCCTTCTCTCCTCCTCATCCTTTCCCTCTCTTCTCCCTTCTCATTCTCCTTTCCCTTCTCTTCATCCCTTGTCTCTCTCACACCTTTGCTCTCTCACCCCTCTCCCTCCATACACTTCTCCCTCTCTCTCCCTCCCTCACCCTCTCTCTCTCCTCCTCTCCCCCTCTCTCCTCCTCTCCCTCCCTCACCCTCTCTCTCACCTCCCTCACCCCCTCTCTCCCTCCCTCACCATTCTCTCTCATCTCTCCTCTCCCCTTCTTCTCCCTCACCCCTCTCCTCCCCACCACTGTCCCCTCCTCACTCCCTCACCCCTCCCTCTCCTCCGCTCTATCCCCCTCCGCCTCTATCCCCCTCCGCCTCTATTCCCCCTCCGCCTCTTCCCCCTCTGCCTCTCTCACCCCTCAACCTCCCCCCAACCTACCCCCCCTCTTTCCCCGACCCCTCTTCCACCCCTCCATCACTTTCTCCCTGCCCCCCCAACCCTTCCCCTCTGTTGAGGAGACTCACTGTCATGTACGAATCAGATTCGGAGTGAGCTGACTGGAGGTGCAAAGGTCGCATGTGCAAGCATGCATGTGGCAGACTTTTGCCAGGTAGATTTAAAGCATGATTTTAGCATGGGATTTAAAAGCTCCTGCCCTAGGTCTCAATGTATCCACGTTCGAGCTGTGTGTGTGTGTGTGTGTGTGTGTGTGTGTGTGTGTGTGTGTGTGTGTGTGTGTGTGTGTGTAAACACCCTTGTATCAATTGAATAATCACATCGCATTTTTTAGGCGCAAGCGAAGGAGATAGCTGGTGGTGGGTTGGAACAATCAGCGTAAAAGGAGGCCAAAAAACATTAAAATTTATTGAAGAAAAAAAACAACAGTTAAGTGAAGCCACATCTATTATTTAAACCAAATATGATTTTGTGAGTCTGGACATTTAAGCTTAAAAAGGGAGGAATGTGGCATATTGTTCTTTACAGTAACTCACAGACGCCCCCTCTTGAGAGTGGGGGTTGAGAGTGAGTAAGATGGCCTGCACGGAGTGCGTGTGTTGAGCTGTGATTAAATGCCTTGCTTTTATCGGACGAGCCTCTGTGTGATACATTTCAATGGCAAACATAGAAGGAGCTAGCAAACATATCAGCATAACAAATGTTATTAACAGATATCATCCCTGAGACTTTACAACCAATTCCTGCTGCATTCAGGCTTTTTGACAGATCATCTACAGAATGAGATTTGTTTATACCATGTATTAATATTGCTTTCTTTCTTTTTTCCAGATTACACAAGTAATACATTAAATCAAGATGGCAGACACATCCATTTCCAGTGGAAGAGAGGCTGGTAGCAGTGGTGTGGTACCACGAGAGGAGACACACAAACATGATGATGAAGCAGGTGCAAGAAGACTGAGAGGAGCGTTTTGGAAAGCCAGCACCGTCAAAATCAAATCTTCATCTTTGGGAAGAAAAGGTATCTCAGACTTGAAGTGTACTCGACAGCAAGCGCAGCAGACGATCAAAAATTCGTGACTTGGGAATTCAAAATCATTCAATTATCCATTCTCAGATCTCTGGAAAAAAAATCATCAAGGAAACGTTCTGCAGAGTTGTGTGTTTCGTATTCATCGTTACGTCGCACAATGAAAGAAGACCTTCATATTAAACCATATAAACCAACTGTCATTTGTGAATTGTCAGATGCAGATCATGAAAACAGGTTGACAGCTTGTGACAGACTGCTGCAGCACTTTGATACAATTCCTAAAAGATCAAATGTTATGTCGAGTGATGAGTGTGCTGCTTACCTCACTCAGTTCATCTCTACGCAATGTTTACTTTTGGAGTGATGCGAATCCACATTATGTTGAAGAAGTGCAAGACCATCCACCACATGTTATGGTTTTGGTGGCATTATCTGCTCACCACCTCATTGGTCTTTACTTTTTTGATGTGCCGGTCAACCAGCCGTCGTATCTCCATCTGTTGGAGAATTACCTTGTACTTCAACTTGAATGATGTGGACGAGACCATGAGTTTTTTTTTATTATTTATTTATTTTTTTTTACAGCAGGATAGGGCACCTGCCCATCATGCATTTGCGGTACCAAAATACCTCAATCAAATTTTTCCTAACCGTTGGACTGGCAGGTCTTCACCAACACTTCTGTGCACGTGGCCACCACGCAGTCCTAACCTGACCACTTGTGACAATGCTCTGTGGGGGTGCGTCAAAGCTAAGGTTGCAGAACATCTCATGGCATTTGTTGATGAACTGAAACCGCATTCAGGAAGCATTTGGCACCATACCATGTGTGGTATTTTACGTCGGTTTTCACACCGCACTTGGAGAAAAGTTATCTTGTGCCATGACAACGGCGGACGTCATACGGATGCACTCAATGTCTAAGGAGGTATTGTAATTATATTATTGTAATATTTTATTATTACTCATGTTATGTATTACTGTTGTTGCTGTAATCTTTTATTACTCCTGGGGCTTCTGGCTCACCCTGCTAGATGGTATCAACAAATCTTGTATAATCGGCTAAAATTGTGTCCTGGGACTAATGGCTCACCCTGTATGTGTATATTGAACAGAAAATGGGACATAACTTCACACTGTCTTACCCCATTAGACACCCAGAAAGCATCAGATAAACATTTGCTTCCCAAACCAGTTTTGCAAAAGATGTACGAGGCAGGTGGAAACACTGCAATCGAACAACTCTTCGAGCAGCGGCCAATGATTAACTCTGAAAAAGCCTTCCGAGCATCCAGAGCACGAACAAATATAGGGCTTCCCTGAGAAACATTAAAAAAAAAAATCAATCACTTGCTTAAACACATCTTACTATAATTCACTGTCTATCTGGCTGTCTGTCTGTTCCAGTACGCAAAAAATGGCTAAACTGATCCAACCATTTTTTGGGTGTGTAATCCTGGGACCCCTTGGAGTAAAATAGGCATATAATTCCAGCAGTGTGTGTGTGTGGTGTGTGTGAGTGTGTGTGTGTGTGTGAGTTGGGTAGTCGATCTTGTCGAAAAAAAAAATTCAAAAAAAATTTTTTGAAATTTGTTCTACCTATTATCAGTATTTCCGTCGATATGTTGTCTGTCTGTCCCTCTGTTCGGTCCAGTGCTCAGTTAATACAATGGCGATTTCGATGAAACTTGGTTGGTAGGTTCATACCATGACCTAGTTGTGTGCAATATGAGAACCGTTCCTATGGACACCACCGTTGCCTAGCAACGGGACTTTGAAATTTTTGAAAAATCATAAAAAAATTATTTTTTCGAAAATCAAAAATCGGGCCACGAGCGACTGTGGGCAGTACATTCAGCCATAGGTCAAAAATTTCCAGCCGAATCCTATGAAAACTGTCGGAGAAGATAGACTTTGAATGAACCCTGGTCGAAAACAATAAAAAAACGAAGTTCGTTTATCTCAGAGACTATGAGTCAGATATACATGAAACTGGTATGGTAGGTTCATGGTATGTCCTAGTTATGTGTGAGAAACAACCGTTGCTATGGACCTCTCCGTTGCCTAGCAACGGCCGAAAAACCTCTAAATGGGGGAGTATTTTAACGAAAAAACAATCTGCAGCATTAACCTTGACGCTAGAATCATGAATTTTTTTGTGCTTAATCCTCAGGTCATTCCCATCGAACGGGCCCATCGCGTCAGGTTCTATTGGGTAGGCGACTACCCATGTCCGCCTGCCGCTTGTCTGTCTGTCTGTCTGCGACAGCAGTTTCTCGACGACCGCCGCTCCGATCGGATTGAAACTTGCCAGGAATATTGCCGGGCCCCGCGGGTGTGCCTTTTCGAGGTTTGATATCAATCGGACGAGCGGTTCCCAAGTTACGGCCATTTATCTGTCGACCAATGACAGGACATGCTATGACGTCACGAATGACGTCACAATTAATATTTATTTTTTTTCTTTTATATTTTTTTTGCACGATCGACGGTCCGATCTGATTGAAACTTGCCAGGAATATTGCTGGGACCCGCGGATGTGCCTTTTCAAGGTTGATATTAAGGTTTGAGAGTGGGGGCGGAGAGAGGGGCGAGAGAGAGGAGGCGAGAGGGGGGGCGAGAGAGGGAGGGTGAGAGAGAGGGGGCGTCACAATTCAAGAGAGGAGGTGGCGAGAGAGGGGGTGAGAGTGGGGCGAGAGAGGAGGGAGAGAGGAGGGGCGAGACAAGGGGGAGAGAGAGAGGGGGCGTCACAATTCTTCTTCTTCTTCTTCGTTTGATATGACGTCACAAATTGACGCTGGGGACCTGAGTATGTTTCCCAAGTCATGGCCATTTATGATATGGTTGGTCCGATCTAATTGAAAAAATGCCCCAATCCAGTCGTCGTTTACGAGAGCGAAGGAACGAAGCTGCACATACTGGCACGCCTCACCCACGAGAGAGGGTACTGGCACGAGGAGAGGGAGGGAGAGAGGGGGGTGAGAGAGGAGAGGCGAGAGGAGAGGGGGGTGAGAGAGAGGGGGCGTCACAATTCAAGAGAGGGGAGAGAGGAGGTGGCGAGAGGGGGGGCGAGAGGGGGGAGAGAGAGGGGAGAGAGGAGGTGTCGAGAGAGGGGGTGTGAGAGGGGGGCAAGAGAGGGAGGAGCGAGACTAGGGGTGAGAGAGGGGGGAGAGGAGGTGCGAGACTAGGGGTGAGAGAGGGGGTTACAATTCTTCTTCTTCTTCGTTTGATATGACGTCACAATTGATGCTGGGGACCTGAGTATGTTTCCCAAGTTATGGCCATTTATGATAGCGTTGGTTCGATCTCATTGAAACAATGCCCAATCCAGTCGTCGTTTACGAGAGCGAAGGTAACGAAGCTGCACATACTGGCACGCACCTACGGGCCCGTACTAGTAAATATAATCACACTAATCACCTTGACGGCTCCTGTAGGGAGCGGGTGCTTCTAGTGCTGTACAATGCTAAATCGGTGGAATTGCCTTTTGGAAAACCAAACTGATTATCGCAAATAGTTGCACTGTCACACACCTGGCTAGTTAAACGTAGCCAATAGGACGATAATTGTCCTTGATGTTGGAGAGATCACCAGCCTTACTTTTCACCAAGGGTATAATCGTAACAGTGGTAAGGACTGTAGGTTGTGGACCGTACTCTTGAACAGAGCATTGG
>CM068960.1:89521679-89533203 GCA_035128595.1 Eptatretus atami
ATAAATACCCCAATTGTTAAATGTTTTCAGCTCGTCGCGTCGATTCTTTAATTTACTGAGTATTTCGTGTGTTGGGAGTTAGAAAGCCGTTGGTTTGCCGTAAAAGGGGGACATTTGGACCGACAGTTCTCACACATACAAGTCATCAACTATTATAAAAAGTTATAGATAACAACCTTTGTAACCTGAGTCTCAACCTTTACAGGGGCTTCTAAATTGGAGAGCCATGTACCACTCATACCTTAATGCGCAGATGCGGATGAATGCAGTTCACAGACCCATCTTACACAAAGTCACACCATTGTCAATACGAACCGAGGTCCACTATTACGACCCTGCCAGAGGACAGTAAGATAGCATCGACAACTAACCGAGGCTCAAGCGTTTGCATATCCTCGTATATTGTTCAAAATAACAATACATCTCACAGCGTCTGGTGACCTAAGCACCCACATTGGCGAGCACAATCTCAATCACTCCCAGAAGAAGGCCCGAATAAGTTATTGCCTGGACTGCACCGCTTTCTGAAATTATGCAGGATGAGACACATACCCATATTTATAAGACTTAGGCACTTATAGCCACACGCATACCCAACAACAAACAACAACGACATCTCACGTATAAATGAAAATAATCCTTCCACAAACCCAAACACAATTCCCTAGTCAACAACCCATTTTACTATAACTATAATGGCCCCGAAGGTCACAATACACTATCCATCCATTATATCATCTTCAAACAAATAAGCAGCGAACCGACATACCCCGCGATGTGTATGCCAGCCCAACCACTTCCTGCATTTCCCAGAACACAAACCCGACAGTCCACTCTACTGTCGACACTTCTTCAACGAAACGCGATGTATACGGTTTACCTAACCGCAGAGCACTAATTGCGTACTCTTGACCAACTCGCACCGATTCCATATACTACGACTCGCCCTATCATATACTCTCACAAGTAACCCACCCTCTATGCCACTACTCTCCCAAGCTGTTGAAGGCACCTGTCTCCCCCGTTATCGCCGTTCCATATACTCCCGTGATTCCAAGAAACACTACGATGCTAACCAACGCATACCTCATGCATCAAAACCAGACAATTGAGCAACGAGACAGGTCCGCTGAATAGATAACTTTACCACCACTCACTTGCTCCTCGTCCTCGCTTCTGTTTGTCAGTCTCGTCTTGTCGTGTCGGTTCTCTGTGCAAGAATACATCTCCAAAACCAACGCTTGTGCTAACGGATCCGCGAATTACGAAAATTTAGTCGGGCAGAGTTCAGATGAGTGACAAGAACTGCAAACTACCTGGAATTCAAGCTATTATGGTGAAGATCGAATGATCGAACAGTTATCACATTAAACGTGATTCTTACACCATTGACGAGATACGGGCCAAAAGAAAAACCATGAACATAAATATAGCTAAATCCTCAGAACACATCATACTCAAAAAGCACACACTGACATATTTTATACGCTAACCCACACAACCCCAAGAAACCATGTTCTCATACAAAACTAACAGCATTACATGGTGGACGGTACATACGAGATATCTAGCTACACACAGCTAGTCTTTCTAGTTTCGCGTTGAAGTCTTTTCGTCGGCCTCTCACTATCAAGTTTCGCCTACAAGCCCTCACCACGCCTCTTCACCGTCAATGCGCCCCAACAACATCGACCAAATACATGTTATTACTTCTAAGTTTTACTACATCTTAATTACCATCCCAGCTTTTTATTTCACCACCCTTCACAACTGCCACCCTCCCTACTCATATCACCTCCCAACTGAGATCACAACTCCTAGTATTCACTACTTATTCTGTTCAAAAATACTAAAAAATTAGAGTCAAGTTATGCACCCATGCACCATGCAGACCTCGACACGGGTATCCCTCTGCCTTCCTTCCCGCACCACACCTGCAGTATTGAGACATAACCTTAGAGACCCTTGACCTTTTCATCATACGTGGCTAAAATTCTAATCTTAATCTGCCCTGTCTAACTTTACCTCAACTTGTACCCAACTCGTATCTGATTGCAACCTTCTGTCCAATACTTTTCCTGCAGAAATTCGGCGTAAACAGTAAAATATAATCCAGCGGTTTCGACCCTTACGACCACTTGCACGCACCCCATTACGAACCCGTACTCACATAATCAATCTGGTCCTACACAAAACATCTAATCACACTCTAACTTCTTATGCCCCTGCGTCCATACTTTACCTCTTCTTACCAAGTTTGAGAAATTCTACCATTTGTTCTTGAGTTATACGCGTAAACGAAAATCCGACGGAACAGTACGGACAACACCCGGAAACATACCATGCCTCCGGCACTCCTTGGCCTCTTCAGGCCAAGGCAATCACAAAAACAACTGCAAACAAAAAAAACCCTTTTCCTTTCACCTTAAAACCTTCCTCACACTCATCACGTTCAACGCACAATGGACTTCTGAACCCCGTACAATGTACCTCGATCCCCTATCTCTCCTCACTCACTCCCTCACTGACACACCCACCAATCACCCACTCCTGAAATCCCCATGAAGGTTCACTAATAACATCGAACACACACCATACTACCAGATCACGACCACCACTTTTACTTCCAAAAATACTTTTCCCCACGATAAGCATATACCTAATCACACCCCCCTCATTCCACCATCATCTATTAAAAACACACATAATTAAATGGTCTCTCCTACCATCATATTTGCATTCACACACCATACCATCTCATCACAATCAAGCCCAACCTTCGCACACAGAGCAACCCACCTCCCACTTAATTGCCCAGGAACATCTTCATCCCTATCAGATACATCAAACTGCTGAAATCGTCTGGGCATTCATATCCCAAGAACCTTAACATATACTCCGACTCCACCGTGTAAACTATATTGCACCACCTTCATGACTTCAAACAACAGCTATTCACTTTACTCTCACATCTCAGGGCTACAACACTGCTTCTGACCACCCCACCACAACTATTTAGAAACAACTCCCATTTATGCAGACTGTTCATCTTCCATTATAATTATTCTTTTTTTCCAACACGTTCAGTACAATAAACACAATCCACATCCCTCTAACACAGTCTCAGCACTTACCCTCCCACATCAACAACATACTTCCCTGTGATCTCCTGCTTCCTTACCCTACCACATCGCTTCCGCTCCCCCATGCCTCACATCCGCTCCACTTACCCTTTGACCTCACCAAAACCACAGTATCCACACACTCTGATAACATTCCACCAAGACAATATCCACCAAACCTATCAACTCGGAATTCTCAACAATATTCACTACTGTCACAATTCAGCACACTAGCTCGATCCCTCTAACACCCATTCTCTCCCTCTTCAAGAGTCAGGTCCATAGGTATACGGTGAAGCATGCCGCCGGAGAGCGCGTCGCCTGCGTCACCAGCTTCTCCACCCGACTCCAGGGGCCTCTCGTCTGGCCACTCTAAATCCAAGGCAGAATCCTGGCCATCCCCGATCTCCTTAAGATGCCGATCAGACCTCTGCAACCGCTCGAGAATCTGGTCGACAGCAGGATCCGCCGTCAGCGAAAACGAGCGCACATGCTCACTTCACAACAGCTGCAGCTGATGCTCACGGGTCCTAACCATGCTAGGATAACAAAGATTTCATTTGGAGTCTCTCGTCAGCAACTACAGCTGCATTGGGTAAACACAAAGTCCTGAACCCAAGATGACAGCCAAGATTCTCCGACAGCGAAGAACCTGGCACCAAAGGAATATAAGTCATCACATCAGAGAAATAGACTGAAGAACCACCAATGGACCAGAAGACTCAGAACTTATCATCCACCTGCACAGTATCGGCAGCCAAAACACCCCCATGAACGAAGTGCGAAATCATACTGACTCCCCAGGCCGCTACCCACGCGACGTCTATTGACACCTCTGTCTCAAAGCCAGCAGAGGCATCGAATAATCACTGCCAACGGTAAGTTGAATCTCTCCATGACCTCAACTTCCGGTACACCATCAAACAGGTACAGAAAGATAGCAGCATTCAAATGTCAATGAAAGCTGCGAGTCTTACGTTGCTTGACCCAAGGAACAGCGTAATCCCAAGTCCGCTCCGACTCCTCCATTCAGCCCCTCCGAGGCGCCCCCCAAAAGGTATCCCAGATTTCTCCGGAAGACTGACTCCCGATAAACATAGCATGAAACACAGGGTCAAGAAAATTCCCTGACGCGTACAATCTCGATTCCCAACATGAATTACACCAAGCAGCTTACATCTCTGACCACACACTACAATACAACAACTCCTCCACCCCACGATCCGAACGATCTCCATACACAAGCATGAGACAAAAGTGTGCTTCGAGGTCACTGCACAATCCCTGACAGAAATCCAGTAACCAACGTGAGAAATAAGTTGGAAGCATGGTATCCACACCACATCTCACAGACATTTCTCGTTCAGTATCACCCAGAATACTAGTTCAGACACTCAGATTTTCAGTTTCTTGGTGGCACCCCACCGAAGACCAGACACAAATCTCCTACACACACACCCAAGCGCGCCAGCACACCACCTCACCCAGAAATTCAAACACTATGAATCCAAGAATGCCTTATTGACACCAGAACCACACGCAATCCATCACAAGTATTGGCATCCTGCCACCATAGCCCCCAGCACATCCCCTGCCTGAAACCTCGTCCCTCAGACCAAGTACCGTAATAAGAGGCACACCGAAATGAGACACAGACAACCGGTACAACGATGCATTACCTCCTTTGGATGTATAAGCCTGACTGCTCTCTCGCGCGTGACTGGTTGTCTCAACGCGCGCAAGGCAATGGTGCTAACCCTACTCAACGGCACAACTTATTCAGACTCAAGACCCTGCCCGGTCACTGAGAGCAGCCTCACTCCTTCAGTAGTTTGGTCGCGGCCTGGCGCGAATCATCCCTTCCCTTTCACAGATGAGGGACAACAAAACCAACCGGCCACTTTTCCAGCTCAGCTACATTCGGATCCGATGCCTCGTGTTCACACGCAGAATACACAGAACTGATGCAATGACCATATGAGTAAGCAATTACCACCAGCCTCCTCGAACAGTTCAGCACTGACAGCATTCCACTAAGACTCCACAGGAGCTTCACCACATTTCAAACCGTTCACCGCAGCCTGTGTTTCCACAATGAAGGATGTATCCAGAGTTGACTGAGGGTCAGCAAATAGCGAGACGTAAAACACCCCCCTGACATCCCAACAACTCACGACCAGCTGGTCGGTTAGCCTCGGTGCAGCCTCTCAACACTAACTGGCCCAGACAGGCCTTCACTTCGACTCCCTGCCAATCTAGAGCACACCAAACTCCACTCCTAACTGCAGTTACACTAAGGGACGGGCCTTGGAGGAACGCGCAGACCTGCGTGTAATTCCCTCTAGTAAGCAGGAATACGAGACAATCAACTTGAACTACAGGTCCTGAATGCCTACCCTCACAAGATCTCCTCTTCAGATCGTGCCTCCTCTGTCCAACCCCTCACGCAGAACGTACACAGGTTACTTAAGCCCTTAGCTCCCTGAGCACGCTCAACTCTGCCCATTCAGCCAGGACCCTGCCATAAACCACTGCAGTTCTGGAATCATCCTCCAGCGGACCAACCAAACGAGCAGAACACACAAATGAAGTCCACCACCATAATTCCTTTGCACACAACCCCAACCAGACATAATGGCAATAACAGTCCACAGTCGATGAGCCTACTGTGGCCGCTCGTCCCAAAACCCCATACACAGCAACCCAAAAGCTTCACCCTGTACCCCTGATCTTACAAGATCAATGGCCAACACTAGACGCTGCTATTCTCGTTCACACGTCCAGACCTACCTGCCGGCAGGGGATCCAAAACAGTCGTACTTACATAACCAACCACCATATCAGCTATCTCAGACCTCGATGGTATCATCTGAAAACTACCGCACAGACCCAGAAGAGTTATCTCAGCCTGGAAGCACCTGATCACGCACTAGATTAGAAACGTGGCATAGAATGTGTCCTTCACGGTGAGATCACGTCGCCTCAGTCGAGCATATCAGAGACCAGGGAAATGGACACCAAGGCTGTGATGAACCCTTTAAGTCTCCATAATCACACTCGCTATGATCGGTGTACCTCACTATTATCATTGGAGACTCACGCGCCTTATTGGGACACAGCTAACAACAACTCCTTGGGCATGGGTAACCATCAGACGCTGACTGAGTAAAACCAATAGTAGTCATGTCAACCAGCCCCGCATAGTCGCCGCCAAATCTGGATCTCCAAACCTCTGAGAGTGTTACGCTCCAGAATACCGCATGTCCCCATCAAACCCGCCCCGATTCAACGAGAATTCAAGACACCATAGCAATTAACCAAGGAGCACAAGTCCACAAGGAGACACAAGGCGTAGATCGATCCTCCCCTTTCACGGAACAGATAGACATTTCACCGACACCCACCCAGAAGCGCAGCACCTACACCAGTTACGACACGCTACTACAAGCCAGAGTAAACCCAAGGAGACCCAGCCAAAGTGTCTGGTGGCATGACAACCTCAGCACCCATCTCCGACACACACTACCACAATCTGACCCGGAAGGTTACCCCGTGGTTTCCCAACTATCAAAGAAATTGGGCCAGGTCCCAAAAGGCTTCTGCCCCCAATTCCGCTCGATCGCCGCTGAGCTGTCCTGCCGGAAGGGCAGCTGCACCAGTCGAAAAGTATCTCCCACAATGTGGGTTTTCCATAACACTACACTACGATAATCTATATTTATTATCAATTCCTGTAATGCTTTCGGAGACATGCTTTCTGTGGTATAAGGAAGGGTACTCCATACTACTGCGTCAACGGCCAGAGTGCAAAAATCACTTCACTCGCCACATCACACTCTTACTTAAATAGTTACCCACACTGCCAGCATAATCCGAGGGACAGTCCCCGAATAGCAGTTGCGCGCGCACTAGGATTACTGGCGAATGGTCTGCTTGGACTCACCAAGGGGCTCCCTCCCTTTTGACAGGTTTTGTTCTTTTTGGTTGTATTCTTTACTTGAAGCCATTAAATATATACTATCATTTGCACCCTAATATATAATTATCATACTACTACTTATATACAAATATACTTACACCTACTCAATAGTTAATAATCATACATATCTAATACACATACCTCCACCAGGCATGAACACGTTTTCCGATTTTGAATATTCCTATTGACTAGCGGATCTGAAACCAAAATCGGAATCGACTTGTTTTCTCGTACACCTACCAAAACTTATGACGAAGTTTTGTCATACTCCAGATCCACAATCTTTTGACACATATCCATAACTTCATGTCATCGCCTTATATCGTTTTGGCACACTTATCACTCTATCTTGAAGAAATTACCTGAAGATTCCCATGTCCCACGATGATGCTATCTTCACAAAATCTAAAACCCCATTCTAACACCACACTTGTCACACACCCAAAGATCCTGTCCAACCAAATTTTGTACACAAACCGAATCCCAGCGTACCACAAACTTTTTGAGATAATCCTCGCACTCAAACAGACATAAAAACACAAACAAGAAAGATCGTTGTGCCAATAGGTCACAATACTTGTTGAAAATGCAGAATTAACAACGTCACCGAACTCTACCGCACTCGCCATGCGAAACCAGACAATTTATGACGCTCAATTCTGATACAACATCTTGACCTATAAAGTGTCCATGGTGGACATGTTGTGCCACGCAACCAATCTGGTTGATTATCATATTCTAATTCTGACTACGACCCTGCATGTTACATGTCATTGTCGCGTCGCATTGTCCATTGACCTCTTGGACTAATTGTTTAACCAATTTTATACAAAATAGAATACCAATTTTAGAACACCACCCACATGTGTTATGTGCAGCCGCTTGTGGAAAATGTCTTTTATTGCAACCGGCAGTGAACACACGCTGCAGATGCGAAAACATCAGGGCCCAACGATAGTAGAAGCAGGTCATGATGCGCAAGCTCGTGGAAAGATATGCTTCTTCTGCCATACATACAGAACTGCTCCATACTTGTGCTGGTGCGAAGACCTACCCTATGTTTCTTAACTGTTATCAGTCGCACGCTCATGAGAAGAGTTCTTTTTTCCACTCGATGAAAAACCATACATAATGCGAAGCAAGCGTAACACGGAATGCTCAAAGCAGGCCGCATTTAATAACACCCACTAAATATACGCGTCTGCGAATAGCGGCGGCATCTGCCGACAGTACTTACACATAGCTCACAAACATCAAGCCTGTGCACCCAAGTCATCCAATCTCATATCCTTGAAAAAATTCTCCCTGAGGTAAATAAGCACTGAAAAAAAATATATTGATTATAAATGGCGGTGAAATTGTTCTCTTTGCCGACGCGACTTTTTTCTCTTGCCAAGTCAGGACTTCCCTTTGCACGTGGACTATTTGTCATCTACTGCCACGCGAGGAGACCATTTTCTCTTTGCCGACTGCGGATTCTTCTCTTGACCACGACGGGACTTTTCTCTTTCACGCAGGGACTTTTCTCTTTGCCACGCGGGACTTTTCTCTTTGCCACGTGGGACTTTTCTCTTTCGACCACGCAGACTTTCTCCCTCTGCCTACGTGGACGACTCTTCTCTTTGCACGGGCACCTTTCTCTTTGCCAAGCTCGGCATATTTCCCCTTGCCAAGCTAAGACCTTTTCTCTTTTCCAGTGGGACACTTTACCTTTGCCACATGGACTATTGCTCTCTCTGCTCAACGTGGACTTTTCTCTTGCCAAGTTGGACTTTTTTCGTCTTTGCCCAGCGTGGGACTTTCTCTTTCTGGCCACGCTCTGTGGACTTTTTCCTACTATTGTCACGTGGGACCGTTCTTCCTCTTTTCCAAGTTGGGAAACCAGCACACCAACCCCAGCAGGCCCCTTTTCTCTAATCATGCAGACGAGACTTTTCTCTTATGCACGTGGGGACTTTTCTCTTCTGGCCCACGTACTTTTCTCTTTTGCCCACGGGGACTTTTCTCATTTGCCAGTGGCGACTTTTCTCTTTGCCACGTAGGGACTTTCTCTCTTAGCCAACGTCGACATATTTCCCTTTCCAAGTTAAGACTAATTTACTCTTTGCCAAGGTGGACTTTTACCTTTGACCACATGGGACTTTTCTCTTTGCCACGTTGGACTTTTACTTCTTTGCCAAGTTGGATCTTTTCATCTTTTAGCCACGTGGGAACTTTTCTCCTTCCATGTGGACTTTTCTCTTTCCCAAGTTGGACTTTTCTCTTTGCCATGCGACTTTTTCTCTTTGCACATGTAGGGAAATTTTATCTCTGTCCACGTGGCTTTCACCTTTGCAAAATGTGGCTGACTTTTCTCTTTGTCACGTGGGGACGTTTCGTCTTTGCCAAAGATCGTACTTTTCTTCTTGCCAAGTCGGGGACTTTTACCTTCCACGCGGGACAACTTTTCTCTTATGCCACGTGGCCGGACTTTCTCTTTGCACGTGCCGGACATATTCGTCTTCTTGCACGTGAGCACCTTATTCTCTATTCGCCACGCCGGGACTCTCCTATCCTTCTTATGCCCCAACGCCTGAGGGATTTTTCTCTTTGCCCACGCCGGGACTTTTTCTACTTGCCACGCAGGTACTTTATACTCTGCCACGTGACTCTCCTTTGCCACGTGGGACCTTCTCTTTCGCCAAGGTACAGAACTTATTCCCGTCATATAAGACTTTCTCTTATGCCACGAGTTGAATACTTATTCTCATTGCCAAGTTGGACTTATTCTCTTGCCCACGTGGGACCTTTCTCTTAATGCCATGTGGGACTTTATCTCTTCTGTCACGCGCGACTTACTCTTTTTGCCAAGTGGACCTTATTCTCTGCCATGGACTTATTCACTTTGCCATCGTGGACTTTTCTCTTGCCGATGTGGAACTTTCTCATTTGTCACGTGGGATTTTCTTCTTTGCCACGTAGGACTTTTCTCCTTTGCCACGTGAGACTCTTTCTCTTTGCCAAGTCGGATATTCTTTGCCAAGTCGGCATTTTGCATTTGCCAAGCTTCCGGACTTTTCCCTTCTGCCAACGTCGGACTTCTTCCCAATTTGCCAAGTACGGACTACTTTCCCCCTTGCCAAGGTCGGACTTCTCCCTTTGCCAAGTCGACTTTTCCCTTGCCACCAGTCGGACTTTTCCTTATGCCAAGTCGGACTATTCCCTTTTGCCAAGTCGCGACACCTTTTCCCTTTGCCAAGGTCGACTTCTCCACTCTATACAATCGGCACCGTTACTCTCCCATTTTGCTCAAGTCGGCGTATTTCCCATTTGCAAGCTCGGACTTTTCCCTTTTGCAAAAGTACAGTATACTTTTCTGCTCTTTCCAAGCTGGGACTGATTTACCCTGCCACGTAGGACTATTCTCTTTTCCAAAGTGGCAAACTTTTACCATTTGCTTATAAGAAATTCAACAATTAAGACAATAACAATGTGCGGTATCACCCCTTAATTGACAATCATCCCCTTTATCAGTGTGTCGGGGTGATTTTCAGGAGAAGCATACGAGACTACAACTGACAACAATGCGGACATGTGCAATGACCTCTGCGCCCTAATATGAAATCAGCATCGCACAAGTCGCTCCAAACGTGTTCTATGATGCAACTTTATGTTACTACGACAACATCCACAAGACATAAAACAAAGTGGCATGACTTTCTCAAGAGCTCCACATGCTGTCAAGCAAAACAGGAGTCACCATCGCTGCCTCTTGGCATGACCACGTAGCTCATAGAATGTAGCTGGAGGAAGATCACCAGAACTGCAGGACTTACATGAGTGCCTCAAGTTCCTCAATCACCCGACCAGCACACTTGTATCTCCTGCTACGCAAACTACTGAACATTGCCAGGCTTAAATCCGAGCTTGAGAATCGGTATGCGGTACGCCCCTAGTGTTTGCAACCAAACATCAAGTCAGGCCCATGACGTCCGCATGCGCAGGGACAAACGGGGGGCAGAGTAGGCATTTGCACCCCCCCCGGAAATCAAAAATTGGAAAAAATTACATGGAATAATACAAAATGAATAAAATAACATAAACTTTACTCAACAGTTATTCAGTTAGTAGCAGGGTATAACTACTCTCTGGCAAACAGAATTGAAGCCGCTCAGGGGTATCACTCTCCGAAATTGTTCAATGACCCTGTTCATTAGCTACGGTCTCTCTGGCTGTTGCACTTTGTACGCGGGTGGACACTTTTAGCATTCTGCAGGAGGCCGGACAGACGCTTATCACTCATCGTTGGATCTTAACCAGGTCTTCACCCTGCGCAGTGTCGCTGAAGGGACCTTTCCACTGTCACAATACTGTTAGCAGGCAGAGTCACGTTGCCGATGAGTTACGCTTCGCGCACAGCAGGGAACCAGATGGTCTGAGCTTC
>CM068960.1:89533228-89548823 GCA_035128595.1 Eptatretus atami
TTTCTCGCTTTAACTTCGAATCGCCACGGACAGTCGCTCAGCTTTTCCGTTTACGATCCGTCGAGGTGAATAAACCCCGGTAGTGGATCACGTGGTATTTAGTACATTGAAGATTTGCAATCGACCCTACCCCACTGGTCCTGCCCATTGGCGTATTTCGTCTTACAAAGACCCGTCACTCGGATTTATCCCGCGGCATCTATTTTCCGGTCGATCGGCGGCCGACTCACTTGCGCTTCGTTCAGACGGTCGGTTCGCGCCGACGCCCACCGTAACAATTATATATAAATATATATATACGTTTTTGTGGGTTTGTGTTGTGGGGGGGTGCGTGTGTGTGGGGCCTGGTTGCTTATGGTGAGATGTGTCTGATCCTTGGATCCTGAGTTCAATATCCCTCCTTGATATTGAATTAATTTCGCAGTGGTTGACTCTGCCTGTCCATCCTTCCAAGATCTGCAAAATGATGCCAGTTAATTAATCGCAAAATCAAGGGGGGGGCAAATTTATTCTGGTTTTTACCCTATTTTCTCAGCGCTTACACCACCCTATCCAAACATGTTACTTTCTTCTTCTGCCTTGTGCCATTATTATGACCATCCTTAAAAAACAGTAATTTCCTGTTTAATTATTCCAAATTTGTTTGATTGCAGCAGTAGACAGAAGTAAAAAATATATCTCACCCTCTCTGCGCATGTGCATTGGAATGAATCTCTGAGCCAAAATATGTAAAACAGCAAAACTTCCTCTCCATTCATTTCCCCAATTCAGTCCACAATATTATCACTTGATTTACATCAGCTGTTCCTCGCGATAAGTGGATTAAGATGGATGATGGACAGACAGAGCATGAACCAATTGCTCAACCCGCTCTTCACTTTGTTGTGGTTAGCACTCTTCCATCCCAAATCTCTATCCACACATAATCCCGTCTACTATTCCTCCTTCACATTAAATAAACTCTGGACATTGTGAAGAACATTTTATTTATTATTTTAAACTTTTCTTTCATGGAATTTTTTTTTTTCCTGCCTGCGCGTTTTACATCAAAATTTGGATCTTATTTTAACAAAATTTATCATGAAATGTTTGATGTTTTTCTTAACATGTTGATTTCTGGTTTATTTCCAGCTTCAAACGTCTTTACAGGCAGTGCTTGTGAATCATCGACTTTCATTTCTCAATGCTTCATTCAGTGAAAAATTTTATGCGCGCTGGCACATCTCGCTTATATGCACCAGCAGATCTCGGAGAATGCTTCGAAGCCCCCCGATCACTGTGGTCTTGGTGTCCTGTATACATATTCGTGACAAAATTTAATGTCGTAATATCATGGAATGATTGTGCGTCTAATGGGTATGATTCATGAATTGTTGAATTATACGCTGAGGTGTTTAAGTATTGAAATGAAGGAGTGTGATTATTGAGTGATGTTGTGTTGAGTGTTATTATGAAGATATGTTTTTGTAAATATATCTGTGGTTGAATTTGGTGTTGTTGTTGGCTGTTCATCACATGCCATTATGATTCATTAGCATGGAATGCTTTTGTTTAAGATCTTAGTTTGATGAGTAAGTCTGCTGGATATTCCTGTGAGCATTATCTGTTTCTTCCACACTGTGGAATAAACAATGAATTGATCATCCTTCCACTAATATTCTCTTTTGTAATATTTTTTAACTAATTTTATTATTTTAAATGTTTCTTCAACACAAACGCACTAAAATTTGACAATTATTTGCTACGTTCATTTGTCTGCCAATTATATAAGCTTTCATAAATCCATAACTAGTATTAGGCTCCACCCTATCTGACCATCTTTGAACTCAGCCGGACCCTTTGCGGATATATGAAAACAGAATTACTTGAAAGTTCAGTCCAACACAAGTCAGATAATATTTCATTCTCATTTCTTCAAGTTTCATTGGCCCACCGCAGCAAATATACCACACTGCTTTAAACCGTGCTTGACGGGATTAAGAAATGTTGCAAGCCTCATTTTCTCGAACTATGGCTGAGAAAAACTCTCAAAAACAAAATACAACCCAAGCTTGTTTTTCTTCCTTTAAATCGTCCCATGAATTCATGGCAAAAAGAGGACAATTAATTCGATTCGGCCTTTCCGGTTTTCTTCAGTCCGCTCAATCTGTACTATCAAACCATCTCTGTGTTAAGGTCGTTGCTGCACTTTGTCAGTGATGCTCTTGCACCTCTTTCCCAACACCAAGGAAAGAAACTCATCACTTGTATTTTATGGCCTTCAAAGTTATCCCTTTAACTAACGTTGACGAAATAGATATTGTTGCTCAATGTTAAAAGCTAACTTCTCATGCAAGTGACTGATATTGGATGGTTTAAATGCGGCGTCATTCCCAAAAAAAGTCCTTTCCTGATGCATGGGCTACATATTCATTGTCATTAATAAATGCCTCGACCTCTATTCTTCGACCTAACTTCAACAAACCATAAGACTTTTAATATCCCATCATTGAGTTAGAAGGTTTGTTTTCAGCTTCGACAAACACTATTTGTAGTTTCACTATCACTTCATTTGAGGAATTAATGATATTTATTGGTTTCTAGTCAGGGTCATGGTTATTCATAATGTGAGTGCTTTTTTTCGAATATGTTTCTTACCTTCACCACCAAAGTGACAGGAGGTTATTCTTTTCAACCTGTCTTTACATGTACGAAAATTTTCAGTGATTCTTAACCATTGAGAGATGGGGCAAAAACCATATTCATTTATATATCTTAAAAGTTAGAAATGGGATTCAGCACACTTGGTACAGGTGGGTGGCGACAGATTCGATTTTGTGAAGATACGACTCCGATCCAGATACAAAAATTTTTTTTCATTTTAAAAATGATTCCTCATTGAAAGATGGCTAAAAACAATATACAGCATGATATTTCAAAAAACTTATTGGCCTTATTGTGTTCCATGATCACATTTATGTGGCAGAGAATGTGCTCCAAAAACCCCAGTTCGTTCTCCATCCACTAAATGTAAGTGTGCGTGGAAATGTTCTGATTTCGTTTCAATCATTTGTTCTTCTTCTTGCAGATGGACACCTGGACAGACTACTACAATGTGTATTCAGCCCACCCACCTTTCGAGTAAAGACATTGGATTCCTCTGCTGGCCGATGCGTTCGAAGATCCTCAGGAGCACTCACCATGCAGTAAGGATTTTGAAATGTTTTACAAACTATTTTATTTCGTGAACAAAATTTAGGTGCTACCTCCTTATTTGGATGAAAAATGCCATTGCTCGAACAGTGAGTGTTTCCTGATCCTGTTTTATTGATTCCAACACATTCATTGTTTTGCAGGAGATTGTTAACCACCCTTTTTCGAAGTACATCGCCAGATGTAATTTTGAAGTAAGCAACCCTCCTTTCTGTCGTCCATTCTTTTTTTTTTTCTTCTCCCTTTCATAGTCTTGCGTAATATGGACCTATGAAGATCAAGTGATAGAAACATTTTGAATAAATAGCAAGCTGAGTAACCATTGGACAAAATAAACATGAATTTCTGTGTTCTGGTCTAAGCTTGCATTCAACTTGATCATCGTGCCTCTTCACAGTTTATCAAGCTAAGTTTTTACCTATCCTTGTGTCTCTGTCTTATCTCCTTTTTCCTTGTTTTGTGTTTTTTGACAATTTTCGTGTTTAACCTATCTTCTTTTGCTTTGCAATTTGTTGTCCTTTATGTTTGTATGCCTTCACAAGAAAAATGGGATATCCGAGATGTGTGAACAGCATTTTAAACTGGAGCGAATATAACTAAAAATGCAGATATGGTTCCACAGGTGGAAAAAGAGGAGGAGAAAAAAAAACAATGAGCATATCTGATTTGAGATTTTAACATAAAGGTTTGTGACCACATGCATCCTCAGCAGGCATAAGAGACCAGAAAAGTGGTTTAGAAACAATCTTGTTCCATCAGTTGTCAAGCTGAAAGACGATGAGGACGTATTAAGGAAGGTCTTTCACTCGAATAGTTACATGAATTTACACTTCACCTTCGCCTTTCAATACAACCTGATACATCGTCATAAATGAAACTTACATTTTCAACCAAAATAATCAGTCAATTTCACACTTTTCTCCAAATTTCATCTTCCCATTCTCCTAACACCTCCACTTAAAATACGACTCTTCTCCAAATTATGATTTCTACTTATTTCCGTAAAAGTTTAAATATTAAATGAACGCAAATCCACAAAAATTTGTATGTCGTGGTGTGAGAGATTCCTTTTATTTCAGATGGGAAAGATGACCTTTTGTTACTTAGCACTTTGTCAATGGCAATGTCAAGCTTTTCAACCTTAACATTATAAACAGATTTTTTATTTATTTTATATTTGGATGAAGAATAAAATTGTTCCATTTCTCCAGATTGATGAAATCACCTCTGATTCTTCCAAATTCGAATGGATAGAAAATGATGAACAAATGATAGATGTCAACCAGTCTTGAACAGTGTCAGGAGAAGTGTTGCAACGTTTAAGAGAAGTGTTGGGCTTCTGGTTCGGTGGAGCTGGAATGATATCCTGTTTCAAATCCCACTCGGCTGTTGAATTAATACCAGTGGTTGAGCCTGTATCTTTCCAGTTGGCAAAATTATTCCAGCTGTGTATCCTGGTTCGGAGGTACCCATCCAGGATTGCTCAAACAAGCAATGGGAGGCTTAAGCAGCATCGCTCTGCACAGAGGATGCCCGATGCATGATGGTATGAATTACCACTGCTTGTGTCAAGTAAATGATGATATTGAGAAATGTTTACTCTGTTGGAACAACACCCGAAGCTTCACAGCATTTGCACTTGTGGAAAACTGCATGCTATCTCTTTGGCACAAAACTTTCACTATGCACTTTCCATCAGCATGAGTTGCTGGACTTTAGACTTTTGGTTAAGTTTACAATCTATCAAGCACTCGCAATGCACTTATTACGTAATATGACCACCAAGTGCGCATAAGCTTGTTTCAAATGAAAGTTCCCTTATTTCATTACTACAATATTGTACGACAGTGCTGACGTGTAATGATGTGCGGTTCTGAATCTGCTACCAGATGTGTATTCTCATGATTATGTATTAAGCAATACACTGATATGCAAGTACAAAGTAATGTTACATGAAAATGTTGCCTCCCAGTCTTAAAAATGCAATACACTGTGAACCGTACACCCATTATTGACGAGTTTGAACCACGAATACTTATTTTCTTGAACAAGTTTTTCCCAATTTCTAACTACTCTCCAGAATTTCATCTTTGAATCGTCTTGTCCACAATAAACATACAAACAAAAACATAAAGCACAACCTCTTGTCCACCTTGGTACAAGATAAAATGTGATTGTGTGTGTGTTGTGTGTGGTTTGTATTGTGTGTGCTTCGTGGTGTGTTGTGGTATGCTGTGTGTGTTGTAGTTGTCGCGTGCGTGTGTGTTTTGTGTGTGTATGTGTTGTGTCGATGTCAATGTGATTCTTTTCATGCATTCAGACCCAATGCTACTTTATCAAGAAAATGAAAATTCCATCAAGCACTACCATCAATCTTGAACAAGCGTAACGAAAAAGGTTGAAGGGATCTGATTTGCCATTCAATATTCGAGTGATATTTTGGTGATATGCGTGTAAGAAAAAAACTGTTGTTGTGATGATCATTCATGCAGTGATGTTTCATTCCCTATGAATTTTGAGACTAATATAAATGAAGACAATTTACGAATCTCACCAGAAAAGAGGCGTAGATTACAGCCGAATGTCCAGGCCCACACAGACAAGTACTGTTGTGTCCCACAAATAATAGTTGAGGATAACTCTCGGCCCATAATGTTATAACCATGTGTGTCTGGAGTTTTATTCTGGCACAAACAACCGACGACATATTCCTCTGTCATTGTCGAATGTATCGAGAACGGTACAGCAATTCTACAATCAGTAAGTTATTGCAAAGAATCTTCGATTAGTCTTTCTTCCCAGCTATGCACCAGTGTGAAGAACAATCTGTATCGGCAATGCCTTATTGTCTCTAAAACAAGGAAAGCCCTCTTCAGCTTAACGTCAACAACTTAATTCTTTTCGACATCCCAACAAGTTGTTGGACAAATCGTTTTGAAAGTCTGCTTGATCTCACAGAGACTACTCATAAAATGTGCACATCCTTCTTTAGAAATGGATTAAGCAGACAACAACTACACACTTAGAAAACAAATGAGGTTTCAGTATTATTTGTATGGGATCAACTTACAATCCAAAGAGTGGTTTTGGAATTGACAGAAATTTATTGACCACATGTTCAAGAATTTCCAAAAGAATTAAGCACAGTAGGAACCCATTCGTCCATTATGCCTTGGTCCACCAATGCCGATTTAATCAATCCGCCATACCCCTCTCTTTCGTTCAGCCTTTGGACTACACTTCACTCATTTCGCAACCTCGTAAGGAAGACAGGCTGACCAAACCCCTAGTTAAATTCAGCGGCCAATGGGCTTGAACTCGAGTCCAACCACCCGACGCCTCAACCAACAAACCAGATAAAATATTAATATTGTGTGCAATTTTAGTGCACCAAACTTCGAAACGTGCTCCATAGAGAAATTCAGCACAGCGCTACCAGATTGATAGCACAACGTACTGATTACATTGGACTGCTTGAACATCAAGCATCGTCGCACCAAAGTACAAGGAGACTTTATTGCCAAAATGGACACCCAGGATTCACTTTGCTATCAAAATTGTTTTCTTTGTCAACAAAATAGAATACGTGCCCTTGTTTTATGGTCCGAGCAAACATCTACTTCCTTCCATTGCTTGAGTCAGTTCGCAGTAATGTTGTCAACCTTATGTTTGCCCATGAAACAATTTGCTATCACTCTTCTCCAATGCTGGAAAATGGCTGGACTACATCTATTCACTTCCTGACTGAAAGTGCAGAGAGTTTACTCACCTCTGTTTTCATCGGAAGTTTTCCAGGCAAATCATTCTGATCACGGACCACAATTTCAATCTTACAATTTCTACCTTTTCTTCTAAAGAGATATAACACATTCACATTCTGACACCACCACCTGAAGGAGGTGAAATCAAGATTAACAAATATTCAATGAGTCTCTGCAAAACTGCTAAATACCACCATCCCATGACCTCATTCTGAATGCAATCCTTGCTGTGCACAAAGCACTCCACATCGTAAAACTGCATTGCACCATCTTATTGCTCACTGATTCCACGTTGAAGAGCAAGTTAATATTGCTAAGAAACAAGAAAACTCCTTTTTCTGGAAAAATTGTGAAAATAGAACCAGAGAAATAATTCCAGCAAAGCTTTGAAGATAAGTTGGAGGTTGAAATGTACTGCATTCAAGCAAGGCATGTTTTAATTGTAAAAAAAAAAAACCAGATACTTCCGAATGAACCAATTCTTCGCCATTCTCAAATGATGTGCTCAACTAGGTTGAATACTTATGCCAACCTGGATTTTAACATGGGAATGTTCAGCGATGAGCTAGTCTAGGATCTACATCCAGCAGCCAGAAAAAAAGAATCCAAGCAGAAGCTCGTGTATAGACATGTAAGTGTGGTATGGCGTAGCCCTCCTCCCCCCTTCCTGCTTTCCCTTTCCCCCTGTCTCCCCCTTTATTTCAGAAGATGCTCTTCCCAAAAGAAGGAAATTACAAAAAGCAACAAGCAGTAATGACTACTCCAGAGCAAATGAAATTCCTCAACAGCCAAAAAGCACAGACGAAACAAACACAGCAAAAAATGACTTCATTCTCCCCCACTTTCCTGCATCTCACATAAATGTTGTCCTTCAGTCGGTTTTCCATACTATCGTTCAGAGACACAGTTCAAGCCCTGATACCTTTGCCGCCCCTGTGTGAAGTGCCATCGCCGTAAAATACAAAAACACACAGGAAATGGCGCTTTTGATGCGCGGCGGTGATGAATCAGTTTACCCATCGACCAGTCAAATCCCTGGGTTAACACGGAATAACCCTTGTTTTTATTTCTGCTCCCACCCTGGCTCTTTCCTCTTCCTTCTGCCCAGCCTCTCCACCCACCCAACCTCCCCCACCCTCTCTCTTCTCTTTCCCCCACCCCCACCCCCTCTCCCCACCTCCCCCACCTTCTCTGTGCCCCCACTCTCCCTCCGTCCCTCTCTCCCCTTCCCCGCCCATATCTTCCGTCCCTTCTCTTTGTATTCCCAAATGAAGCAATGGTAGATTGCTATTATTATATAACATTAAAAAAATGTTTAGTTGCTAAATATCATGCAGATGTTAAAATTGGTTATTGACCAGTTTTGGAAAATTTAATGACAGTTTAATCTGGTAGATTGAGGCCGTGTGGTGTAATGACTGTGTATCAGTAAATGCTTATCGTTTAACTATATTCCATATAAAGGAACAGTATTATTAAAGTTATCAAATGTAGTAACACTTTAAGACATAAGTGTAATCCAAATAAATAAGATTTCATCCATTTTGTCTTCTGTATGTTCGCATTTTAGCTTGACCTTCCAACCACAAATTTCGACCACGACCAAGTTCCACCCAGGATGGCAAAGCTATTTTCTCCACAACCTCAGCCTTAAAGGACCCTTAAACCTATAAGATTCCCCAAAAAAGCTTTTACATGCTTCAAGAGATTGATACATGCTTAGGAAGAATTTACATGTTTGGGAGTAAGACCCGTTAAAATCCTGAAGGCCCAAGACCCTCAAGACCATTGAATCCAAACTCCATTAAATACCCTTTAAAACCCCCGATTTACCCCAAAACTTAATCATAAGAACCCTCATAATTTAAACCCCTAAGATCCTTCAGACCCTTTAAACCCTTAAACTTTTGAGAACACTCACTACCCTAAGACACTTTAGACCAACCACCTTAGACCCTTAAAGACCCATTAGACTCGAGACCATATTGAAGATCCCAAAGACCCTTCAGACTTTTAAAAGACCCTCAATACACAAACGACCTAAAGACCTTTAAAATAAACCCAAACCGCCTCGCCTCAACTCACGTCTTAATAAATAAATTCATCATTCTGTCTGCCTGTCACTTTTTTGCAAAAGACCGCTAGCCCCAACCACCAAATTTGTGCACACCAAGACAACCCACGTTGTCCTGAGTGTATTTCATTCACAACCTCACTTTAAAACCCCAAGAACCATCAGAACCTTTTATACATGCTTGAGAGATAAAATAATGCTTAAGAGATTTTACATTTAACATGGCTTGAATAAGACCCAAAACCCATTAATACCCTAAGACCTTTGATTTCCCGAACACAATAAGACACCTTTAAACCGCAAAATACCCCAAAGACACTGACCCAAAACGGTAAAAGATTTCCTGAAACCCTTGAACCCCTCCAGATCACTTAACACCCTTAAGTCTTGGAGCCCCTGAAAGCTGGAAAGCACCTTGAAATCCTGACAAACCCCAAAAACCTTAAAATCTCAAATGACCTGTAGACCCTTAACACCTCAAAACCCTTAAGACTTCAAAGATACATTACTGCCAAGGACCCTTGAATATGCCAAAGACCCCTTTACCCACTGGTGTTCTTTAATACCCTTTACCCACTGGGTAAGCTTGTGTGGGTGTTTAGTGCTGGTTGGAATCTTTCGGATCCTATTCAACGACTCAATCCACCGCGGAGCTTATACGGCTCTGTATAATCATCCTGAATCTTTGCCACTGAAATGAACACCATGTGGTTGCTCCGCCTTCATCCTTCGAGGTCGGCAAGATGGATACCGTTACTGTTATTTTGGCAACAGCTCACGGCAGATGCCCAAACAAATGGTAGCTACCTGGCACCAACTGCCATACCAAGAAGAAGAAACCACTGTTCTCTGTCTCTCCCTCCCCCATCCGCTGCCCATCTCACCCTGCCGACTTCTCCTGGTTCTCCCACCATCATATCCCCAACCTGGCAACACTGTAACCCTGTTGAATTAAATAGTTAAATACGAAATATGATTCTGGTGACTGACATTTCTGAACAACTTTGGATGTGAGTACCAATTGTGATCTGCCTTTGAGAGGTTCTGTGTAAAGATTTAAAACCTCGATGAAAAACGAGTGCACACTGATATCCTGCAAGTTGGAATCCAGAAAATGCTTTCTAATAAATATAACTTCATCAAAAAGACCTTCATAAATTCTACCAGTGTTTTTGTTCTCGTGCGCGTGTCGCTGCCGTGCAGTGCACATTATGCTGGCTTTGTCTTGAACGGTGCATAATTGCTTTATTTTGATGAATGACAAATGGTGGTTTCCTTGTCTAAGGGCCCCACTTTATTACTCCCTTCTGTGTGCATGCACTTTCTGAGTCTCGATTCGAAAACACAGCAAAGAACATTGTTTTGAAGCAGAATAGATGGCACAAATTAACTGTATTTTGCCGTCATTATTGGAGACCTTATTACCATGTACAGAAATTAACAAAACAGTTTTTAGCCACAGAATATCTATAAAATGTATACTGTGTGCGACAATCACACTTACTTTGAAAATCCTCAAGGAAAATAAAACTCAGCAATTCTGCCAAACCTGTAGTTCGGACAACTCGGTATAATCCTAGCGTAACGATCTTTGAATTACTTATTAAGTACCATATGGCCTCAGAATTTTCACATAGTGTACTCACTTTAACTGTCTCTCTGGCTTTGATTCGCATCATCCTGTGTGTCCAACATAAGCATTTGCAAGCTGCTTGAGTTCCAGAATGCCTCGCCGACGTTCAAGCTTATACGGCTGTCGGGAGATATCATAAGAGAGGACAAGTTTGTGTTTTGTTGCTGGTATCCAAATTCTAGCTCGGAACTGAGGAAACAGTGAGAATGAACAGAGGTACAAGAAATGCTCTGACATTAGGGAGTGACAATCAGTAACTGCAACCTGCTCAGTCCACCCTCAAGAAGAGAGTTACGAAGGCTTTTAAACAGATGTTTGACTTACTTCCTCACTCTGATTCAATAAAATGTCCAGAGCAGTTATTTCATTTTGAGTGAACAAGACATATGCCTCAATTTCAGTAGTCGATTTCCAAAAATTTATCGATGAAGGATGCACATCGATGTCAACATTTGGAGCCACTTATATGTGTTGGTTATAAAGTCATGACTATTGGTGAGCCTGAAGTTCAAGAGAGGAACCTCTTCCCAGTGGATGACGATGAATATAATAGTGTGTTCGTTTATGATCATTCGGAGCACAAGATAACTTACATTCCAAATGTAACATCTTCCCATTTATCAGACAGCAGAGAGAGAGCAGTTTCCATTTGCCTACTCTTTAGTGGATGACATTGAGAATGGCTGTCGAACTCGGTCTTCTGCAATACGTTGCATGTATGTTTATTTGATGTTCATCATCATACATAGAGCCTATTCCAAAAGGTCTCTTTCTGAAAAAACTTAGTGTGTCCTTGCTGACACTTCTTTACCTTTGCCTATTTTGTCTACCTAGCAAGCACTGCAAACGCAGTACACGCATGACGTTGTCACTTCAAAATTCATCACATTCAGACTTACCTGGAGTAATTAGATGTGCTTTGGAAACTGAAATAAGTAAAAGTACTGTTTGCCATAAAGACAAGAATAAAACAAATACTGTTGTGGCTTGGCCATATCCCCCCCCCCCATCCCCCCCCCGCCCCCCCAAAATAAACACCCTAAACATAAAACAAAAGCAAAACAATAAAAAGAAAAAAAATTTAAATTTCAATATAATAAACTAGCAAATACAAAACCAGTCGCTTCACTGACCAATCCTTCATAAAGTCTGGAGGGAGAGAGGAGAGAGAGAGAAGAAGCAGTTACAGTGAGAGGGAGGAGCCGAGGTGGGATTAGGGTAGGTGGAGAGCAAACACCTCACCAACGTTCACCTCACCAAAAACGGTAATTTCTGAAACAGAAAACTTACACTTGGTCTGCGGAATAGTGACCCCTTACTAAAATGAAGTGATACTTTAACCCTGGAGACTCCATTCAACATTCTGAAAACCCATAGCCAATTCAAGGACACACACACACCACACACACACACACACACACACACACACACACACACACACACACATACACACACACCACACACACAACACACACACACACACACTCTTTTTAGTATAGTTGTGGTGAAAACAGGCCAAATGTGCTCCTGACCTTGTGTATCCTATGTGCTTGTCAGGTGCCTGGAATTTTGGGTCATGTGGGAAAAAGCCTGTTTATTCAACTCTCGTGTGATGAAATTAATACCTTCCTCCAGAAAATATTTGATTATAATCCAAACTTATTTATATATGCAACTTTTAAACCAATAGTTCATGAGATATGGTGAATATGATATCTGCAGTCAGCCAGATTAGATCTGTTGACTTTTACAGTTACCATGTAAACCACTAAACCTGGTTCATGGTCGGATTTCGGAACTAAAACAGTCTCCCCCACCAGTTTCTTCAGGATGTGTAGGATAGGACACCAGCCAGGATTAAAAAGAAACCTGTCAAAAGTCGGAGGACTCCTTGGACAACAGCAATCCTATTCTTTTCCCATCTTGTTTCGGCCGTCCCTGCAGTTGGTACCTCTTTCTAGGAGTTGTGGAGATTGCACTCCGGCCACCAAAAAAACCTCCTTCCGCAACATACACAAAAATACAAATATACTAAGAAAATCCTGCTGACACCACACTCAGAACAAATTGGCTTTACACCAAGAGTCAACGAATATTCTTTGCTCTTTGTCCTCACCAAATGCAGGTTTGGGAGTTCACCAGATGCTTGCACCATTGTCAGCACCGCAACGTTCATCAGTCAAATCGTATCCCTCTGAGTTCTATATTTTGCTACCAAAACTCATCGATCTGTTCTGAAACTACACTTATGAGAGCAATAAGATAAAATAGATTAAAGAGAAAAAAGCAAGAGGTGATGAATAAACAATGATAAAAACAAAATTAGAAAGAAGTGAAAGGAACAAAGAAGACAAGATTTAGAAGAACCCAGACAGATAATTTCACTTGCTCCCAAGGCTCAAATTCACCAACATGTACAGCAACAAAATGCCGTCAGCAGGGAAGCACGTCCATTGCAGCATCAGATAGGTTCAAACATAATAACGGAAGAACAAAAAGGAACCCGAAAATTTTAAACATCAAAGATAAGCCATCAGGGAGAACCTGACAGATTCAGGTTCCAGCCCAACTTTCCACAACCCCAAACCCCCGGCACAAGCCCAATTATCTTCGAAAGTTTGTTCTTGCAAAATCCACTTCTCTTTGATATAGAGAATTTTAACGTCTGATTGCAGTTACTTCAGCCTGTCATCCTTTTTCTGAGTGATAAATGCAGACCAGACACTGTGATGTAGGGGCAAGCAGTCAGCGCACAGCTTGCGTCACAATGATCTAACCACAGCCCACGGCATGAAGAGTAGGAGGAGGAGGACCATGAGAATGGGCTTAAAAAACATTGTGTACAGAATCGTCAAGAAAGCTGTGATGATTCGGACAAAAAGCGTGACACGTGGGTATCACAAGAAAATTGGATTGCATGTGTGGTTGACAGCTAGAGGATTTCCAAATCGAGAAAGTGCAAAAGTGAGCTTTCACAAGGAGAGATTGGAACAAAAAACGATATATAGAGATCCAGAAGGTAAAATCTACAAAACTTTGAACGGAGCAATAACAAACCCGATGTCGAGGTGTCAGTCCCAACCCAGATCCACCGCTTCAGGATACGAAATGGAAACTGTGGTGTGTGGGTGTCGGGCAGCCTGCGAGTACAGGGGGCTACGATGCTGTGTCCAGTGTGACTTACTGGGTGGCTTGATTTCACGTTGAGGGAAAACAGGTGCAGTCAGAGATCAAGCCGACCAACACCGTCAGGTGGGTTGCCCTCTCAAACAGTACTGAAACACTCAAAGCAAGCACCCCACCAAAACGGTGGGAGGAACGCGGCTTTGTGCAAACAAGAAGTCGCGTGTAATAGAACACACCCCGGCCGATGGAAGACCAAACTCCGACCAAGAGGGAGGTGAATGCCCACACGTTGTACAAGGCTCCGTCGAACTCTCGGCAGCAGGAGCACGACAAGTGCGGCCGGACGTCTCCCTTTCCACTGCCCATGTCTTTCAGAATCGTGCCGAAAACTGGCTCGGACGTGCCACGAAGGGAAGCTGTTAGTAAAAGCTTTTGTGAGAATAAGACAAGTTGCTTCCACTGTAATTGTCACGTGGCGATGGGAAACAGGGCAGCACGAAATGTCAAAGTAATCAGACGCATACGTTGGGATCACTGTCGCATGAGGGTGCAGAGGGCCTCGAGAGCAGAGGCTCAACCCCTCCGTAACCCCCTGGCTCGATGGATCCCATGTACCCCCTGACTCCCAGGCAAAAAAAGCACAGCCCATAAAGGCACAGAAAAGAAGAAGATGGAACAACTAGTATTCGTAGTAGATGGGTGAGAGGCGTATGTTATAATGTAGTAGTGTGTTTCCATCTCGCCAGCACAACGGCAACAGTTGAGATGGCTGAAATGTGGCAAAAAAAAACGTCATAACGAAATGAGAATAAGATGTACCACCAGGGGGAAAACCGTCTGGGTCTAATCACGTGCCCTAGTACACTCCCTGTAAGCGTCCTTACTGCGAAAAGCCGACCTTACGTTGAACTTCATCCGGTGTTCACACCAGGGATCACAAGGCCACCCTCGATGGACGTTGTAAAACGGCGCCCCACAACCATTCTTCTTGGACAAAAGCCACGGGGCTGTGAAGATAATGATCTGATTCCCGCACCTGAACAAATACAAATTGCCTGCCCTAACTACCGTGGAAGCAATAGCAAAACAATATCAGGATACCCGTGCCACAAAACTTGCTGGCCAGAACCAACTCGTGGAAACAAAGACAGAAGCGTAAAATGAGAAATTGTGATGCCCAACACCGATTGCATGATCCTCCCCAATCCACGGTGAACTGGTAACCGGCCAAATATGGGCAAAAGAAACAGGCAGCGTGAGCCGATGAGCGAGTCGGAGCTGAACATCCAATAGACATGCAAGTGACACGGGAGGCGATCCACAGCGGACGGCAAAGCCCAAAGTCATGCACCACCGGGAGCTGCGTAGGGGTGCATTCACGACTGGGTGCAGGCAGGGTATAATGACCATGAGCTGGGGGGTCCCACCCACCAGAAGGGGTGGCGCATGGTCAAAGATACACGGGCGCACAAGGGAAACCAAATAGCCACGACAGCCAAAATCACACACATCGTGGGCTCAAAGGACGTGGGAGGCACGACATCGGGACGCAGTATAGCAGGCAGTCTCGACGCTATCGCTGGAATTGCCAAATAAGAGAAACCAATCCGCAGCGAAGGGTCAGGCATGCGACAGGGCTCATGTGTACGAGGGGAAACCAGCTGTAGAGGGAAAACGCGGCTGCTTCACCAGCTCGATCATACCCAGAGAGTTGTCATCCAGTGGCTTATGCTTCTGCACGTCATACCACACTAAAGCTTCTTCTACAAGGTTGTCAATGCCATACATTTCCTTGACAGATGAAACGAT
>CM068960.1:89565944-89579917 GCA_035128595.1 Eptatretus atami
AATGGACGCAGAACAGGTTCATTTAACCAAGGACATTTATTAAATAGCACGTATGCAATTAAACAAGGCAAAAACGTATGCATATACAGCCAACAAAGCACAGCAAAAGACTACACCGTCTATTATTATGTACAGTCCTTGCACTTAACAGCATTCCTACTTATTAGAGGCCCATGGACCACGTACGCACACACACACACACACACACAACAACACACACACACACACACCACAGAAATGGTGGCAGGGCGTTTTAATAACGAGCTCCAGCGTCGGAGGACAGTTTGAGCTGAAGACCAGAGCTATCTCGAACCTCTCCATCGTTGGTTTTCAAGTTGTTCGACCCGGGCTCCAGCGAGAGGAGCTGGATCCAAATCGCCGTGACTGCGATCCTCCGAGTCTCGCGAACTGTCGCCGCCTTCTCAACCACGTGCTGGTGAGATGAGGCGCCGATCTTCCGTGAAGCGCCGATTGTCTGAACTCCTGCCATCGCACGGTCGGCGCTTCCCCAAGAACCACTCAGAAAAGGTGATTGAGTCTGCACGAACGGAACAAAATGGAGGACAAAGAGCTTTGAACAGAGAAGAAGAAGAAGAAGCACACCGCACTCGAGCCGAGCACGGCTTAACTTCTTCCAAGCAAAGCAGCTGAAGAAAAAGCTTCCCGAGCCAAGCCAGAAGCGAAGCTCACGGAACCATCAAAGCAAAAAAGCCCAAAAAGCCTCTCTCCGATGCAGGCTTAGCCGAAGCTCACTGAGCCAGCCGACGCAAAAAGGCTTCAAGGGCCTCAACCTAAAGCAAGCCAAGCAGGACCCGAGGTCTGCTGAACGACTCATCTCTGCCTCTCACTCTGCCTCCGAACAAAAAAAAAGGATTCCTTATCTTCTCTCGCCTTCCCTGCTGGCGGCGTGACTCATGACTCATGCCTCGTCTCATCCCCGCTCAGCACGGGTGGGAGGGAGTTGTTGATCATTGATCACGAGACGGAGGGTTCTTCTTGCTCTTTTCGCAGAGAGGGAGGGCTGTCTCCATTGTTCGTTTCCCAACTATTAAATCGATCCGCAGCGCATCTAATCGATTTTTAAACATTTAACAATGGAAGGGAGCCTATTTTGGGACAAAGCATTATAGACATAGCTGACGAAAGTAACCTGTGATGTTGTGTGCATAGAATTCCAAATTCGTAACATATAACATACATATAGCATATAATATTAACAATAGCATATACTACATATATACTATTATACACTACTATATATACAATACATACATAGCATGATATATATATAATATATAATTATATATTATATCATATCAGTACTGTGCGTTTAATGTAATGGCTCTATACGGATTTAAATACGGCTGGCAATTCACTTCAATTTCGGTTTAAGATGGAGAAAGTGGAATGTAAGACAGTGCAACAACAACATTTTTTTTTTTACATTAAGGTTAACATATAAAGACCTTAATAGATGCCATATTACTTTCCAGGGATGTGCCTGTCGAGAAAGACTTTTATATGGATATACAACATAATAATGGCTGTATAAGTTCAGGAAAATGGGGTCCTTAATAAAGTGGGTTTCAACGCAATTGATTCTTACACTGACGGGGTGCCTTGCAATAAACATGTAAATTTTCCGCCACTGCTCATTATGAAGAATCTCATTACCAGCATTAGCTCGACGTTCATCAATTTAGTTCGCTCCTGTGTTTAATCAGAGTGGTCGTTGTTTGTGTTTAATTAGGACCCACTGCAGAGTTTCCTGTGCGAACGAGGCTAATTGATTTGCCTTGCTTCGCTCGCAATTAGCTCCAGCTCAGCTGAGGGCCGCGCGCTCTGCACGCGCTAAATTGAATGAGCGAGGCGTCGTTTCCGGGGGGTTCGACGGGGGTCCGACTCGGTGTCACACGGAAGAGTTGCTGATGTAACGCGTCGCTGGGCGAGCTCGCAGGTCAGGGCCCCTTGACCGTGTCTGTCTCCGCTCTGGCATTCGGAGTTTCTTGAAATAAAAGCGAGTCAGGATGACCTGTGAGGAGTGCTGGAGGTACGCGACTTCCCTTAGCTGTTTAGCCTGGGTATTGAATCTGAACCAGCTATAAACGTCATTCGGCGTTTACTAATCACCGGAGGGAGATTTATCAATGTGCGCGGCATCCTCGATGGATCGTTTAAAATGCGGTGTCCATCTGCGGCATTTCGTTTGTACTGTTAAATATCAGGTGTGTCTTGCGAGAGTCGGTCGTTTTCACACACCATGAAACAAATTCCAAATTCTGTTCTTCACTACAGGGGAGACAGTAAGGCGTATCTTTAACAAGTGGGAGAGTAGTGCAGCTATCGCATGGCCAATTCAGTGGCAAGACCACATAGAGGGGGACTCGTAAGTGCAGAGGAGGATGCGCTCTCCCTGACGACAAACTAATGCACAAAGACAGATTAAGTAAAATCGGCTTGGGTCAGTGTGGTGGAATAATAGACACAGGCCCATCCTCGAGCAGAACATTTTCTCGTCGCTGTTCGAGTTGTTTTTTTTTCTATCAATGCAGAGCCTTTAATGAAGCTGCTTCCAAAGGAAGTCTTTTAGCCCCTGGAAGTGAGCTGTCGATAAGGGGCGACACTCCATGAGTACCACCACACTGAGGTTCGAACAGGCCAGTATATTCTCAGTCGGCCGGCGGTGATCGACTCATCTATCAGGACCAAACCCAAGCTTACTGCGGCGCTGATTTATAGCAGCGTTCAGCGCTGTCCGCTGTGCTGGCGGCACAAGAGGCCTAATCGAAAGGTCATTAGCTAGACGCGCCTACAGCCTCGCTGCCTTGGGCGAGAGGCAGGAATGCGCGACGGCTTCTTAATGGGGATTCCAGGTTCGAGTACGGGACGCAGACGTCAGGGTGCGTGGCAAGCCGGCCATCGAGGAGTCAGAACACAATGCAGTGGTGGCAATTACAAGGTGGCTGCGTTAAATGCCATAAAGCCTTGAGATTTTGTTTATCTTAGACGAGTCATACACGGGCAGATTTTCAGTACTTAGTCATGATGATGATCAGCCAACAGACCTTTTAAGAATGCTGGTGCAAGCAGCAGAATCCTTCTCCTGCTCGTCTTTGGGTCACAGTTAGTCGTTGGGCCGAGCCCTTAGCGCAGTACCTCCAAACCAAGTGATAGTTCTGCATTGTACTAACAAACTGAACCTAAACCTAAACCAACACTAACTCTGGATTGCGTGGGGAGGTAATATTATGTGCTAGCGCCGATTATACGGCCCGCAGGTGTATTGTCCTCACTAGAAATATGATCCGATCTGAATGTACATAACTCTTGATACAGGCTCGGTGCTGTGAAAGAGGTTTCTTTAGCTGGGGTCGGCTTCGGCAGTTTGCATCTCCTTCCAGCAGGAGTCCAGGGTAGGAATTGTAATTTTTCATGAGGTGCCGCGCATATGTCCATACCTTCACGGAAGGACACTTGGGGAATCTTTAAGTCCGCAACTAATGCAACAGACAGGACGTCAGTTTAACGTCTTCGAGGGACAGCACACACATTGTTTATGATCAATGCTGTGAATCCGGAATGACAGTTTCTAGTGGGTCGGCGATTCAAACCAGGCAAGTGTGAGTACTTGAGGCATACGTGGTCAGCTCCAGGAATACAGACCCTAGATTACAATGTGGGCTAATCGAGAACAACTCGTACATACACTTATCAGGGAAGAAGTGTTGGCTGTTAACCGTAAATGACATACAACTACTAAAACACACGTTAACTTCGTTATCATTTACAAATAGTCTTTAGAAATAATTTTGGTATTTGAGAATCTTAAAAAAAACTAAAAAAACAGGGTATCCACGTTGTGTGCTTCATTATTAAGATCAGCAAATCATTCTTTCCACACAAATTTCAGGGTCAGCTAACTTATTATAATAAGAAATTTTTTTGTTTAAAAGTATTATTATTATTATGTATCAAAATGATAGTTGCCGACATATGATGATACATTCATGCAATGCTGAGGTTTTGGTGGCTGAGGACACATATGATTCGATCGATTGTGCAATACATCCCCACCCAGAGCATGGTAAATACAGTAGGTAGTAGACATACATATTCATGCGTGTGAGATTCATGTAATATCTGACTTATGGGAACATTGAGAAAACCCAGTCTTGGGCTTGGAAATTTTTGCAAGCCGGAGCAGCAGAAGAGCATCGAGGGTTCGTTTGTCAACATGGGTGGTCACCGGACGGCCCGTCCAGTGCTTTCAATGTAGCGCTCATGACTGGACTTCTGGAGCAGAAATGGGCGTGACCTCTTAATGGGCGCATTCCCAGGTGGATCTTTTTATTTCCTCATCCTTCCCCCCGCCACCCATATTGGGGGGGGGGATTAGGGGGTTGGGGGATGGTCCGAAAATTTGGTTCCCCCACAATTGAGGAGATGGGGAGCTTGGTATGATTCTGACGAAGTGATTTGATGGTGACAGAATGAATTATGATGGTTACTCAAGTGATATATAGTGGTCGAAAGCAGAAAATGATATTAAGGAACCTAATTCGAGGAGGACAGCGATACGTTGGTGTGTACACTCATGTGGCTCAATTTCCTTCACTCTCAAATCATCATTTTAGATTATAATAAATGTATATATATATATGTTATTATTATTATATATAATACGCATACAACTAGTGTTTATGTATTTGCATGAATTGGAGTATAATGGAAAGAACAAAGGTGTTTGCATTGCAAGCTGTGTTAGTAGGTCGGGTGCTGACACTGACAGAGGCAGAACCACAGCAACAGTCATGGGTCGTTCGTGACTAGATATGCAATCACTGCGGTGAGAGGCTTTTCGGGAACTCTCAGAAGCGCGTGTGGAGTGACACAAATGAACGTTACCAATGTCCGTGCAATGCAATTGTCATTTTCCAGTATTCGTATTGGATAATTGATGGTTGGGCATGCCTATCAATACTCTTCTGTTGTGGTTGATACTGTGGTTATGGCCTCAGTTTGTTGCCACGGAGTGCGGAACAGTTATTACCCTGGGTCGCTGTCAGTTACACGTGCAGTTGCTGTGTTGTTGCTGTCACAGTTGCTGTCGGTTTGCGATTTTCCCATAACTAAAGAGTTCCAGCTCATGATTGCACTTGCTTGTTTGTCTACTCCAACGCACAAATGTAACACTCTGCGACTGCACCGCTGGTAGTGTGTTTGCTTTTGAAACGTCTCGTTTTTCGATCATCGGATAGTCAGCAACAAAATTGTTTTCCAGTTCTCATAGCTTTAAATCTCAGTCCTTCACTCTGAGGTGCTACATATGACGTTTTGTATGTAGTTGTATTATGCATAGGGTGTCCCCCTTGAAAGCCTTGTGCACTTTGAAATTTTGATGTACCATGATTAGGAACTAACTAGATAAATGGTACATGGAGCGTATTCATCGTTTGGTTAATGCTATGTGTTTAATTAAGGTTGTTGTATTTTGTTGTTTCTAAATTCCACAATTCACTGGGTTTCTTGAACGAGTTGACTTTTCTGATGAGATTATTCGACATCAGTTGGTGAAAGTCAACACACAATCACCGCATTAGTTCCAGATGGTGTTAAATCATTCATTTCACTTGCACCAGCATGACTGGCCTCCCTGTCACCATGCTTAAAGTATGGTGGGTTCTTGAATGATGTCTTCAGACTATGGATCGGTAAAATGACAATTTCTTGGGCCAGCTCTGATTCGCCTGACCTGTCCCATTCGCGGACATTTAAGGGCCAATGTAAAATGTGGTTTACTTCATCAAAACCAATTCTTATGGATGAACTTGAGGACGACGATCACGAATGCAATTCGTGAATTACCCAGCAGCAGCAACGGAGATGTTTTCCTTGAAAATCGTAGATTGAACGATGTATTATGAAAGATGGTGGTTTGTTGATAGGCGAAAAATTAATTGTATTGATAACTTGATGAATAGAAGGGCACACGTAAGTGCTATACTCTTCCGTAATGCTGATCACGAGAAATTCGGTGCCCAATTTTTTGAAATATAATCCAAAAGCTAACAAATTATATCCGGATCTGTCCACAATTGTTTT
This sequence comes from Eptatretus atami, assembly GCA_035128595.1. Lineage (NCBI taxonomy): Eukaryota > Metazoa > Chordata > Myxini > Myxiniformes > Myxinidae > Eptatretus > Eptatretus atami. Next base: position 89,572,047 of record CM068960.1, read on the forward strand.
TGAGATTGCTGACATACAAAGCAGACAACACACAAACAAGAAAAGTGGTCTGTAGAGCGATACTTGAAAATTCACTCCCTACTCCAAAGGTTATTCTTTTTTTGTATACCTTGTCGAGGTCGTATAAGAGTTAACACCAATGGCACATGTAAGGGGGATGAAAAGAAGGGTGGAAGTGAAGAGACAAAACAGTGGGGAACTGTGACATAGGAGTATCTATGGAAGGAGAGGGATGGGGGTATAAAAGAGGACATACAGGGACTTTCAGGAAGAAAGCAGGGAATTTTAAGGAGGTGGGTTTGGGGTGGATGTAAACGGGAGTAGAAATGATCGATATTTGGATGGGTGGATGATAAAGGTGGGGTGAACAGACGTTTTTGAAGCTGCGAGGGAAGAATGGGATTGAACATAATGAGGGAGTTTATTCAAAGGTGAGAAAAAGGGGATGAAAGGAGTGAGGTGATCAGTGATATTTACAGAAGGGGGTGTTAGCGGACTTGAGCACGCCTGCGGAAATATGGCTGGGGACAAATCGCAGACGAGCGGGGGGGGGGGGGGGGGTGCGAGACGGTAGAGGAGAACGGTAAAGACAGAAAGAAACCGACCTGACTGGGTTAGAGAGTGAGAGGCCAAAGACTGAGCTCACGGGGAGATACATGGATCGTAATGCCTGATGGTTTCCACAGCGTGAAGCCGAGAAAGTGTGAGATGTGGAGCCATCGCCAGAGCGGGAGAGCAGTATCCATCACGGCTGAGACGAAAGCTTTGTATGTGGTCAGGAGATCAAGTGGGCCGAGGCAGGACGTTTGCTAAGACAGAGGGATTCCAACAGTCGGCGACTGGCTTTGGAGGCGAGGTTTGAAATGTGGCTTTCCAGGAAAATCATGGCAGATAGTAGAGATCACGAAGCTGAAAGAAAGGATTCTTCCAGAGGATGGTGAGAAAGTTAGTTGGGGGGGGGGGGTTTTCCACAAATGGTCCTTTCCAGAGAGACATAGTGAGAGTGTGAGATTGTCAGGATTGAAAGACATGTTTCACGTGTTGGACAGTTTGTGATTTTTACCCAGATCTGAGAGCAGCGTAAGAAGTGCCAGCCTGCCGTCTGAGGGATGATAAGATGGTACGGCAGTAGGTGGAGTCACACGCAGAAAGGATAAAGAAGGATTTTCCAGAAAGGTTGCCATGGATACTCAAATTGTCCATTTCATTAAGATTAAATTGATATCTCAATCAAAGTCGGTCATCAGATGAAATTGATTTAGAATTGTTGACCTAGAGTTGACCTTTGACTCCTTTTGATCAAAATCGTTGGTTTCAAATTCAGTGAATGTACTATATTGTAATTTCTGCTAATATGCAGTATATCTGAAATTGATTTCGATGAATTTGAATTTTTAGTTTGACCTTGAGTTAACCTTGACTCAAAAATAGTTGTTTCTCCAATTAGTGATGGACTATGCAATTCTTGTTTATTTAAAGTTAACAATATGTAAATTGACGATTTTTCGTTGAAATTGATGTTAGATGTTTGCCCTTAGTGATCTTTGACTCTTTTGACTCAACAAATAGATAGTTTTAGCATTTCAGTCAATGCACAAAACATTGCTGTTTATTTTCCAAGTCAATCGGATTGAGATTGACAAAATTTTTCAGATAAAAATTGTGATTTTAGAGTTTGAACTTGAGTTAACCTTTGACCTTTTTGACGCAATAATGCAATCCTGTTCAACTTTTAAGTAATTGGATGAAAAATAATCGATTTTTAGAAATATCGCCTAAGCTGACATTGACCAAAATAATAGGTTCTCAGTTTTTGAGGACACCTCTACAACCTGGTAACATTTAAATGACGATGGTTTTAGAATATGTGAACCTGGAGGCGATGACAGACAGACAGACAGAGACGACAGACAGAACAGAACACAAGTACAAAACGAAATTGACTGACAATATACTTGGAAAAATCTTGATTTTGCAAGTACAACAACAAACAACAAACAGAAAGGGTGGAAACAAAGCTCTTCACTTCGGTGACGGAGAATTATGCTCTCGATGCATCGTTTATGATGTATTATTTCTATCATGTGTACATCAAAAGTTTTCTATCGTGTTACATCAAAAGTGAAAAAGTTCAAAGGATTTATGGGCACCTGCAAATAGATCTCATACATATTTTTTATGTTTTATGTTGTAGTTATTGCTTTCATGGCGATACAAACCACTTGCGACGAAATTTTGGGTGTAAGGAACTTTAAGAACTGGATAAGGTTCTAAGGTTCAACACATTGGCTCTTGGACGGTCGTTTTGAAGCCACTATAAGTACATATTGGGAGGTGGGGTCAGCAGTGCTACCACTTGCCTGCCCGCCAATGTAACCACGATAAGTGCGCAATATCCATAGATTTTAAATATCAAACATGACCGAAACCAAACACGTGAAAAGTCAACGTCAAGCAAGCAAACGGTATAACCCTTCAGGCAGTGTACGTAATTATGCATATATATATATATGTCTATATATATAATATATATTATATATATATATTATATGATATTATGATAATAGTATATAGAATATAGGTATTACATACTAATGAGAGCGCGAGGGAGTGATGTAAGCGATATTTTTTAATGATGATGATGATAGCTCGGATGAATAGGGGAAGGGTTAAAATAGTGTATATGGCATTAATCCAATGGGCGATTGGGCCCTTACAATCACTCCTCCTCGCGGCGCTCATATATATATAACATATTATAACATACATATCATAAATACAACATACATACATACATAGATGTATATATACATATCATATATAATTATATTATTATAATATATATACATATATATATACATATTACATATATACATACAAGTGCAATGTGATGCTCAGTATGGAGGCAGAACTACCCAGTGTCTGACCGACGAAATTCAACAGCAATCCATCTTTGTCCTGTTATCAAGGAAATTGTCCTTTGTGGGGGGTTTTCTTGGTCTTTGTCCATCAGCAATCCTTTGTCCATACATTTGAGATTTGTATATAATACATATAAAATGCTGTGGCAGCCTTTTGTTCAGGGTGCAGTCATCTGTGCAAGTCCGACTATGATCCAGCAAACAGCCCAGATCATCGACGTTCTCGTCCATGTTTTGACAGTTGGTGGTTACAAAACTGAAGAGACCATCTTTCGCCTCCTCGATCCGCATACAAAACCCTGTGTGATGAACCGGAGAATTCAAATTTGATTTCATCGGTCCCATAAGACTTTCGTTTTCAGTAGTCCATGTGTGCTTATGGCCAGCAAGCCTCTTTTTCTTATTTTGCCATCTTAGGTCATGGCTTCTTACTGCCCGACCGTCAAACCTTTAGTTCGAAGAATTCTCTTTCGAACAGTGGAAACTGAGACTTTTTACTTGCGACAGTGTAAGTGTGCTTGAAGCTCGTGTCTGTGAGCGCTATCACGCAGCTGTGACTCTCAGAAACTTGTCTTCTGATTGTTTTTGTGGCTTGGGTCCTGCCTACCATCTTACTGTCAGAGTTCTCCCCCCCCCCCCAGTTTCCAAGTGTTTTGATGATGTAGGAAACTCTACTCTACTGACACCTTGGCTTCCTTTCAATTCTCCTGATGGAAAGACTCACTTTTAGGGTTTAATATCTTCTTTGTTAATTGTTTTTTCTCGCCATTAATGAAAGCAATATACTACTTCTGCAGTGCAATATTGTCAAAATAATGCTTCAAGGGTGGAGCAACAAGTCTGTTTAACTAGCTTTTATACAAACAAGGGGTTGTAACTAATCTAACAAAGTTGGACCCTGTGGATTGTTTGCACACTTTCAAGACATCATTTATTCCATTGCTGCAGAACACTGCAGTTCGTCCCATTAATTGTTCACTGAAAGGTCCTTTTTAACACTCTGAATATAATTGATTTTCAGTTTTTGGTGTCTAATAAACTTTTTTTTTCTAACTCTGGCAGTTTTCTGCTAAGTTTGTTTCCATTTCTAGGTTATTCACTGCTTGAATTCTTAATTCAGTAAAACTCGGAAAAATGGGGGTGTTCTAGAAAATTTTGACCGTGGTGTATATATTGTTATGGTGCGGGGTCGCCGCGAACCGCCCTCTGACGGACCGCAGTCGAGTCGGCCCAGAAATCTCCGGAATATAGATCGCGGGATTTGCAAGCGAAATACGCCATGGCAGAATCACGTGGGGGTAGGGTCGATTGCATCTTCAATGTACTAATAGCCACTGATCCAACTACCGGGGTTTCCATGGGCGTCCCGCAGAAAAAGTGCAGGGGGGGGGGGCAATGTGTATCCTAGATGGCCGTGTGAAGTGTGAAGACGATCTTTTTGCAGATTTACTGTAATAAAGAACAAAATGGTACAGAATTCTTCAGGTAGAGACAACACGATTGAATTCGAATGTCATGATATTTTGGCGTGGGATAGTAGTTGTTTTTGTTCATTCCATTCTGTGTGCGGTATTTAATTTATTTCAGTAACAAACATATGCTAATTTTCTACGTTGGATTTTTATACAATAATAATGCAAACTAAAATGCCTTGATTTGATTGTTATAGAGTCTGGGAAGACAGTGTATTAATTTGGTATTGTTTTATGTTAACCTATTTTTCTTATTTTTCAGGAATGTGAAATGGATATCAGGAGGTTCTTAAAACGTAAGTTGATGACTCTGACAACATCAAGACACCCGTGTAATCGGAGACGCATGTTGAACCAGCAGGCAGCGCAGAGGGGGAATCACGAGCAAGTTTCACATGCAACAATCAGATGCACCCCAACACCACTTCGAAAGTGGCCAATGACTTGCCTCATCATCTGGACATTGGATCTACGTCAAAACGCAAGAAATTACCAATAAATCGAAGATGACCTCCTGATGAAACATACGTCCACCAACTGATTACAAGCTATCAGAACGATTCACGGCTCCCCTGTTGTCCGCCAATGTCGTGGATAAACATATTCATCCATGGTGGCTACTCAAGTCCTTGAAAGATGCTTCTGTGCAAATACTTGTGGTGCCTGTTCCCTCAACCAGTGCACCGAGGTACTAAATGGTGCGTTCATCGCTGATCCTTTTGTAAATACAGACTCATGAGTGCGCCGAGGAAGCACATGCTTTCCTCCTGGGAAAGGCGCCTGCAAGTGCAACAATTTCTCACAGTGCAAAAGGCAGAAGTTGACCATCGTGAGCCGATGGACGAGAGTCAACAAAGCAGCACTCAAACCGAGATGAAACCTGTTCCCATACTATCCAGCATTCTGTTTGCTTACCATGACATTGCAATGAGGGGGACGGAGAGTACATCGGGGAACCTCTGTGACCTACTAGCGATTCAGGATAGAGCAGGGGACAACGGTCTGAAGGATCACATGGAGGGGAAGCAAAATGCGAGATACACATCAGTTTGTGTAGCAGAACGAGCTGATAGTTTTCTCTCCGAAGAAGTAGTAAGAGAAATATTGTGAAAGCTGAAATGAATCAATGGATTCTCTATCATTCGCAGATGAAACTGCTGACATCATCAGGCACAGAGCAACTGTCATTGGAGTACGATTGTTGCGTGCAGGAACAACGGAATGACTCAGCACCATAACGTGAGGAATCTGGATTCATTCATGGAGAGGTGGCGCTGCAACAATTGCAGATACTATCATCGCAGCCAAAAAATTTGTCTTAAACCATCGACAAGCCTGGGCCAAGGCTCGATGGATGCTCAAAGGCCGCTGCTAACGTCCGGTTGATCCCGCGCCCCAAAAATTTTGGGCAGTAAAAGACACATGGTGTACCAGGCCTGTAAATCAGAACACTATCCAAGCTGTTTTCCGTGCACTGGCTCTCACATCGACTGAATTGGTGGTTCATGATTGATTCTTCGAGATGTGAGGAATACCGATGGAACTGTGAAATCTATCATTAAATTCTTCCGTGACAGTCCCAAGGCGCAGGAGACTGGTTCCAAATTACTTGTTGTGTGAACCAGATGGAGCGCAAAGTATCAAAAGCATCCGCAACTTTTTCAGGAACTTTTGTGCTATCTATGCAAAAAACTGGAGCAACTGAGGCAAACAGCATGAGTCAAGAGTACTGCGTCAGACGGCGTATCAGCTGAGGTGGCTGAGGACACAAAGTGTTCTCATCTGTCTGAAGATCATTGCGAGTACTCAGCGATGTTGAGCCAGTGACCCAACAGCTTGCAGGCAGTCACATGGACATGATGGGAGTCCGAGATCACATCGACACTGTTGATGAAGGCTTTCCGGAGCTCACCGGGATGGTGCAGACGCGGTGTGTTTCTTAAGATTCATCCTGAGGTGAAACCATGGCAGAAGAAACTTGGCAAGCTTGACTTGCCTCGGCGATGCGCACCCGTCACCGGAGCCGAATGTAGGAGGCTCCATTGAGGAGTACTATCGCCGACCATCTATGCCGTCATGGATTCTCTTGATCCAGTCTCTGGAAAGTCGCTTTGGTGGAAAGTAACACGCCATAATTTTCACATTTTCGCACTACATCCGAGAGAAATGCAGCAAACAGAAAGAGATGAATTCAAGCAATCGTTTCATCTGTCACAGGAAATGTATGGCATTGCACCTTGTAGAAGAAGCTTTAGTGTGGTATGAACGTGCAAGCAAACCACTGGATGAAACTATCTGGGATGATGGAGCTGGGAGCAGACACTCTGTTTCCCTGCTGTGCGCAAGCACTCCTCAATCGCACTGACTCTGCCTGCAACTCATGTAACTAGTGGCAAGGTTTCCAGCCAATGCGGCAGGGTGAAGAACCTGGTTAAGATCAACGATGAGTGATAAACGTCTTCCGGCTCTGCATGCTAAGTGCCACCGCGCCAGAAGTGAACAGCAGAAGAACCGGGCAAAATAATGAACAGGTCAGTGACAATTTCGGAAGAGATCCCAGACGGCTATCAATTCCTGTTCAAGAGTAGAACCTGCTCTAAATGAATGAACTGTTGAGAATGTTTATGTTATTTTATTTCATTTTGTATTTTCCATGTAATTTTTCGAAATTTTTTGATTTTCAGGGGGGGGGGAATGACCCCCCGCCCTTTCCCTCCTGGGACGGCCATGGGTATTTCCACCGCTCGAGGAACTCGTCCGGTACAACGCTGAGGAACTGTCCGTGCGCGATCCGGCGGCTCTAATGCCGAGATGTCGGTCAATGTCCCCCTTTTACCGGCAAACCAACGGCTTTCTAACTCCAACACACGAACTACTCAGTATTAAGAACGAGCGAGAGCTGAAAACATTTAACAATTGGGGTATTTATTATAATAATGGGGACTACGGGAGCAGTAAGAAGACTATTCGACTATACGAAATGCAATGCAAAGATTTACACACACAAAGCACATAAAATTTCTACTTATTAGACGGGCCACGGACACACTTTGCACACCACAACCCAGGGAAATGTTGCTGAGGCTTTTAATACGGGCTCACAGCTCGGAGGAAGGTGAGCTGAAACCAGGCCTATCTCGACCTCTCCACCGTCGTGTGGTCTTCAACGTTGTTCGACCGGGCGAGAGCGGAGCGCGAGCTGGATCCAATCGCGGTGATCCTTGCGAGCTCCCGGAATCTCCCGCGCTTCTCAACACGTGCTGGTGGAGACGAGGCGCCGATCCTTCCCGTCGATCGCGTCGCCCCTCATTGAACTGCCCCATCTTGCACTCGGAATATAGTTGGTTTTTAAATACACGGTAAAGATAATCGGATCCAACGAAGCCATGAGGCTCCGTTGAGATATAAACGGCAATTTGATCCGGAACGTCCGGAGAATCTACAACACTGGTGTTCAGGAGTGTGGGATTCAAATCCA
>CM068960.1:89595979-89606514 GCA_035128595.1 Eptatretus atami
CCAACACACGAAATGCTCAGTCAATGAAAGACTCGACGCGACGAGCTGAAGACATTTAACAATTGGGATATTTATTAATAATAATGGGGAACTAGGGAAGCATGTAAGAGCAGAACTATACGATTTTGAAGGAATTTACACGATTTTCCCAAAAATTGACTAATCGGGGCCATTTGAACAAACTCCGCTCATATGATCAGCACTGACCTCCGCAATTTACATCCCTACCCTGGCCTAACTAATTTACAACCAATTTGGTAGCATTCTGACTGGTGGGTCTGGAGAAGAAGAGTGATTTGACAGAAATTTACTAATGGGTCCATTTTTGGACAAACTTAAAGTCAAGTGAGTGAATGAGCTTGCAGTCGCCTGGTACCGAGTTCGCATGAGAGGGAACGTTGCTGCCAATGTCGACTAAGATCGGCCAGCGGCTTGGGCCAGAGAAGTCTAAGTATGAGACGAGATGGACGTGGGACAGATGACGCGATGGAGCCACGATCACATACTTTTTCTGGAATAATTCTCAGATAACACTAACAAATACTGACTGGTATCATAAGGCCTTTATTGCAAGAACAGCAGAGGAGGAAAATAAGAAAATGGAACAGACAAAATGATGAAAATGGATGGGAAGTCAGAGATGAAGCTTTTTAGAGACTAGCTGAAGATTAATTGGAATGGTGTACATATATAGCCAACCTCCCAGAATCAGAGACGTGGGAGATCCAATGATCTTAACAGGCCTTGTTTTTTTTTTAGCACAACTAAGCTCCTACAAATGATAGCATCAGCCAGCCAACATAAATATTGTGTGTGTGTTGTCGTGTGTGTGTGTGTGTGTGTGTTGTGTGTGTGTTGTGGTGTGTGTGTATATAATATATATATAATATATATATAATTATTAATATTATATATATATATTATATATATATAATAATGATATATATATATACTATATTTGTTACGATTGGAATTCGATTGCAACACAACATACATGGTTCCTTAGTAGCTATGTCGATAAGTGCTTGTTCCTAGATAGTCCCTTCCATTGTTTAAATGTTCAAGAAATCGATTAGATGGCTGCGGATCTCATTTTAATAGTTAGGGAAGCGAACAATAGAGACATCCCTCCCTCTTCTTGGGCGAAGAGCAAACCTGCCGTCCTGTGACTCATGATGTCAACAACTCCCTCCACGCCGTGCGCTGAACGGGGGGGATGGATCACGGGCATGAGTCACGCCGGACGTGGAGGAGGGGGGGGGCGGAGAAGGATATAGAGGAGTATCTTTTTCTTGTTCGGACGAGTTGGAGGGCAGCGTTGGATAAAGAGTTGAGAGAGGCCGTTCAGGGCAGATGGTCTGTTTGGTTGGGTTAGGGTTGGGCCTTCGAAGCTTTTTGGCTCGGCTGGCTATGTGGAGCTTCGCTGAGCCTGGCTTCGGAGAGGCTTTTGGAGGCTTTTTGCTTTGATGTTCCGTGAGCTTCGGCTTCTGCTTGGCTTCGGGAGAGCTTATTTGCTCAAGCTGCCCTGTTTTGGAAGGAAGTTAAGCGGTCGCCGCTCGAGTGCGAGTGGTGGCTTCTCTTCTTGGTTCGTGGAGCTCTTTGTTTCTCCATTTGTTTGGTTCCGCTTGGTGCGACTCAATCGCCTCTTCGTGAGGTGGTTCTCGGGGAAGCGACGCAAATCGACGGAAAGGATCGGCAACCCTCGTCTCACCAAGCACAGTGTTCAGAAGTGCGGAGGATTCGCGGGCAGCTTCGGGAAGGATTCACGGCGATTGGAGCAGCTCGTCTCGCTTGGACCCGGTCCGAACAACTGAAGAACACACGAGGTGGAGAGTGTTTCGAGATAGGTTCTGAGTGTCAGCTCACCTGTCCTCCGAGCTGGAGCTCGTTTATTAAGCCTCTGGCACCATTTCTTTGGGTCGTGTGTGTGTGTGCGTACGTGTGTCCGTCGGCCGTCTAATAAGTAGGAACTGCTGTTAAGTGCAAGTGACTGTCATAATAAGTAGAACCAGGTTGTAGTTCTTTTGGTCGTGCTTTTGTTGCTTGTCTAATTGCATAGGTGTTTGCTTGTTTAATGCATACGTGCTTTATTATATAAATGTCCTTGTGTGAATGTAACCTGTTCGTTGGTCATTCCCATTGAACTGCCCATCTTGCACTCGGAATATAATTGGTTTTTAAAATAGCCGATAAATAGAATGGGTCGGCGATGGTCTGGCGATCAATACCCGCTCGGTATCCAGCACGGAACGGACCGGTTAAGGGTTTGGGTCCAAGCACTCCTTCCAGCCGACGGTCGGTCCCTCGGTAGTTACCGCTGCGGGTACTTAGGCATATCGATATCTCGGCGATTGCCATTTCGCGCGGGTAATACGGACTGGGCCGGGTGGGATTCAAAACCCACCCGTACTGGTTTCCTGGCGTTGTTCTCAGAAAGTCACGAAATGAATTGTCTCCGGTGGGCGAGCGGCTACTATTAGCGAAAGCGGCCGTTCGCAACGCGCGACGGCCGGGAATTCTACAATATTATATATATACATATATATATATATATACAATATATAATATTATATACACTGATGAGCCAAAAAATTATGACCAACCCTGCCTAATATGCTGTTGGTCTTCCTTCGGGTGTTCGCCAAAACAGCGCCGACCCGCTGAGGCTATGGACTCTACAAGACCCCTAAGGTGTCTGTGGTAATCTGGCAAGCCAAAACATTAGCAAGCAGATTCTTCAAGTTCCTGTAAGCTTGCAAAGGTGGAGCTGCCGTTGGATCGGACTTGTCGTCTAACAACAGTCCCACAGATGCTCAATCAAGATTGAGATCTGGAAGAATTTGGAGACCAGGACAACCACCGTGAACATTCATCATGTTCCTCACAACCATCCCAACCAATGGTGTGCAGTGGCAGGTGCATTATACTGCTGAAAGAGGCCATGCCATCTAGGGAGATACCATTGCCTGAAGGGGTGTAGCCTGGTCTGCAACAATGTTATAGGAGGGTGACACGTGTCAAATTGACGTCAGATGAATGCGTCGGACCCTAGGTTTCCGTCAGCGAACATTGCCAGAGCATCACACTTCCCTCCACCGCTTGCGTCTTCCCACAGTGGCATCCTAGTGCCATCATTTCCCAGGCAAACGCACAGTCACGTACACGGCCATCCACGTGATCTAAAAGAAACGGGACCTCATCGGACCAGGCGACCTTCTCATCTGCTCCAGTACATCCAGTTCCAATTGCTCACTGCCCATTGGCGAGACATTTCGATCGGTGGAGCAGGGGTCATCATGGGCATCTACATGTCTGTGGTAACGCAGCCCAGCATACGCGAGGGTGCGATGCACTGTGGATTGTGACAGAGTTCTCTCGTGTACCACATTAAAATTTCTGTATTGACCACAGTAAATTCTGTCGGTTCGGACGCAGTGGGATACGCCTTGTTGCCCTCGCGCATCGATGAGCCTGGGCGCTCAAGACCACCTTGTCGGCGGTTGTGGTTTGTCCCTCCTCAGACACTGTCGATAGGTATCCACCACTGGTGACGGGAGCACATCCACACAAGCTTGCGTTTCAGAGATTGCTCTGAACCCAGTGTCTGGCCATAACAATTCTGGCCTGCTTGTCAAAGTCGCTCGTCCTTGAACCCTGCCGCATTCTCTGCATCCACCATCAACTTCAGAACTGACTGTTCACTGGCTGCCTAATATATCTCACCCCTTGACAGCTGCCATTGTACAAGATAACAATGTTATTCACTTCACCTGTAGTGTCATAATATTTTTGGCTCATCATTATATACTACATATATTTGTGTATCGATTTCCACCCGCCGGCATGCAGCGACCCGCGGTTTAACCAATACGGCGCGCCTCGCACGCGAACCGCACAATCCAGTCGGCGGCTTTCGGATCAACGCCGAAAAACACCTATGGGTGTGATTTAACCACCCAAACCTGCCGCACTCTCCTGCGCTACAGGGTCCGATCGGCCAAATCTTCGATTTACCTAATTATTCGCCGGCGGGTAGGTTACCAGAGAGATTGTACCGTCAGGGGCCCTTGGAAACGAGCGTGCTTACGCAGCTCGCTTCCTTTTGGACTAACGAGCGGGGTATTATGCGCAGATCTCGTTGGGACCCCCGATCACTTTACCGGCTCATTTAAAACCACTATATTCCGGAGTGCAAGATGCAGCTCAATTTAGGAAGAGGACGCAACGAACTGGTTACAGCATTTGAAAAGCAACATTTATTTACAAAGCACACGTAACAATGATGCATCATGCAGGTATGTAATTATGCAGGCGAAACACGGAAAATGCAATTCATACAAGGCCAACACACATGAGAGGAGAACTACAAACGTTCTACACAACAATCACTTAACAGTTTTTTACTACTTAAATAGACACGGGCCGACGGGATTCACACGTACGCACACACACACATCACCCAAGAAATGGTGGCTGAGGCTTTAATAACGGGCTCCAGCCTCGGAGGACAGGTGACGCTGAAACACAGAGCCTATCTGAAACCTCTCACCTGCATGTGGTCTTCAAGTGTTCGGACCCGAGCTCCAGCGAGAGCGAGCTGGATCCCAATCGCCGTGAGCTTGCGATCCTTCCCGAGCTCCGCGAATCTCCCGCGCTTCTCAACGACGTGCTGGTGATGGGAGCGCTTCCGTCGAATGCGTCGATTCCCCGAGGAACCACCTCCAAAGAAGAGGCCAACGAGTCGCACCAAGCCGGGACACCCAAACGGAGAAAAAGAGGCTCTCACGAACCAAGAAGAAAGAAGCCCCACTCGCAAGCGCTATTTCGAGTCGAAGCAAACCGGCTCAACTCTCCTTCCAAAAAAGCAGACTCTCCAAAAGTCTCGCACCCGAGCCTAGCCGGTGGCTAAGCTCTTACTGACCAAGCAGGACGCCGAACGGCCTGCTGAATGCAACCAGCCAAGCAGAAACCGAAGCTTCGACTGACCCACCAACCCTAACCCAAGCCAAACAGGACCCGATCGCCGCTGAATGACCACCACTCTCCCGAAGCAAAAAGCTGCCCGAACAACAGAAAGGATCTCTCTTTATCCTTCTCCGCCCCCTCCCCCGCGCCCGGCGTGACTCAAGCCCTCGTGATCCTCCCGCTCAACCACGGGTGGCGAGGGAGCTTGTTGACATCTATGATCACGGGACGGCAGCGCTCTTCGGCAGAAGGGGGGCGGGGGGGGGGGGGGGGGACGTCTCCAATTGTTCGCTCCCAACTATAAATCGATCCGCAGCGCATCTAATCGATTTCTGAACATTTAAACAATGGAAGGTGAGCTATCTAGGGAACAAGCACTTACGACATACGCTGGCGAAAGGAACCTTGTATGTTGTGTGCAATCGAATTCCAAATTATACACTACCCACTCCCACTGTTACAGACTCTCCCGAGTCGCAATTTCGTGTGATCCAGCATGTGGTAAGTTTTCCCCTACGTACGGTTTAAGCCTTCGGATCCCGATGCGACATTTTCTTTATACGTGTCCCAAATAATAAATAACCTAATGCGCTGTCGTAACTAACTCAATCAAACTCTCACAGACTCATTCGACACTTAACTAAAATTGGCCCGGGCGCTAAACAAACATGCCAGGTGAGGTTCCACGATTTACAATTTTCACTCACTTATCCATTATTAACGCATGGCCCACGCAGGACCCTGTGATCTGTGAAAGGGAAAAGGTAAAAGTCATATGCAACTCTTTGTGCAGGGAATGGATGGAGATGGTAGCAAAACAAAAAAATGGGACTGGACGGATGCGACAGGCTGCCTGCAGGGCAGCCTTGCAAACTGATGGTCCCTGGCGCAACAATGGTGATGGATGGACACAGGGCAAACGCAATAAGGGCTGCAGGCATGGGCTCATGGCGAGGCAGGCAACGAAGCATGGCAAGGCAAGTCCATCAGACAGGCGGCTGCAGCACAACAGGCCGGCAGGATGAAGCTGCCGGTCTCTGGTGTGGTTCGCATCAGGTCTGGAGGGAGTGCGGTGTGCCGCCCGCTCTGAAGGCGGGCAACGGACCTACCTACTGTCTCCCCCACTCTATCGCCTTTGCTTCTCAGTCATCCCACTCCTTAATTTGCCACAAACCACCACAAGAATTTCGCCCGCTCTTATTTTTATTTCCCTTTTTTAATTGTTCTAACCCCCTTTATCGTCTTTTGGCTGCTAACCTTCCTGGAGCGCTAGCCTACTACCAACCCTACGTTCCCTCTCTGGAGGAATAGGAGAGACTAGCGCCTGTTCGAGGCCCACAAGCCTAAATGGCCTTCTCGAGTTCAGCGATCTCAAGGGTGGGTTCCAGAGGCCTACACGAGCGAAGGGATGGATGGTGCGAAGGGTACATCTCCTAACTACCCTAACATTTTATTACACCTGAAACTACCACCGGGCTTTTCAAAACGCCTCAACAACTCACCACACTTTCGTTATAAAAACCATGATTCCCGTCGGCCTATGTTGGTGTCCATTATATTGGGCCTTGCCCTCAAATTTATTCGTGCCCTCGCACAATTTCCTGGCTGGGCAGCGTGGCTCACACTGGCAGGAACTCCCCCCTCTGCGAACTCTACCCCATCGCGCACCCCAGGCCCAGCAGGCTGCCTCCCCGAGCTAGCTGCTCCCTATGCAAGCGGGGGTTTTGCCTCTCTGGAATCTGCCCCTCGATGCTCCACCGTGGCGTGTTGATGCCGGGTGCCTTCCGAGGGTCGCCCGTTGCCACACTAAACTGCCCGTGGCATTCTGGGCTACGGGTCCCGTTTCCGACGGGTCGCCCCTGCCCACCTAACGCTATCCGGCCCCTCTTTGGGGCGCGCTTGGCCTACTAGTCCGGGTGCCCGGGGTGCCACTAAACAAAACTCACCTTTCCCACGCCACGCTCACCAGCTCGGTCCATTGACTTCTTAGGCCTCCAGACTCCAACGGGTTCGTCCTCTCTCGACACCAAAACAAACGACCTCCTTTTAGAAATTTAACTATCCACTAGCTACATTAAACTGACGCCCGGGGTCCTTGGGTGGGAATCACTCCTCCCCCAATCAGCTCATCGCACAATGCAGTATCACATTTCGCTCCCTCACACAATTGGGTCCCAGCTTGTCCCACTCATTCTCTCAACACCTACTCCATTCCTCACACCTACACCAACACTGCTATACTGCCTCACTCCTCAACTTCAAATCCCCTGACTAAGCCTTGTACCGCTCCCACGTCATCACCATATATAGACATTTCATCTTACTCTCACCCGCTCAGTTATGTCTCCACTACACATTTCAACTGTCCGTCGTAATACATTCCCATTTCTAATTCTAACTGAAATCCCTCTACTATCATTCGACGGGCTTCCATGAGAACACTCAATCCCCATGAAGCGGTCCTAACTATCTAACCCATCCCTAACTCAGTCAGTTGTCCTGTGCCCCTCGCAAGGGGGCTTCCTCCTCTGCCCTGGGCTCGTCGTCCACCTCGCAAGTGGCGAGGGCCGCTCTCTTTTTTTCCTGCGCACCAGCGTGGCAATTCGCAACCTGCCCGTGACGTCATGGCAGCTGTTCGCGGCACCTCGTCCCTTGACGGTAACATCCGGCAGGATTCCTTCTGCGATTTCAACCATGGCAGCCCACGCACGTCGACTTGCGCATTCGCCCAAAGAGCCCCGCGTTGAGTTCCACCGCGAGCACATGTGCTTCTGCCATCCGTAACCCGCGCGCGAATCCCTGATGATCACCTCCCACCGTAAACCTGCACGGAATTTAGTCTCTGCGCGGAAGGCCGGGGTACGATAACGCATCGGGGAGCCGCTCGCACGCTGAAAGGCGACAGAGAAGATGTCGACGCGAGGGCACGATGGAGTTTCAAACAAGAGCCGGTGGAGATCCCGTCTACGGGATCCACACTTTAACGACAATAGCGCAGACCTGCCGTTGTCCTGCGGAGCATGGCTCATGAACCGCGGGACCTCGGAGCGTGTATCCCCCGGGCTGAGTATTTCCGGGACTGGATTTCACTCAAGCGGTGACCTCCAGAGTGCGATAGAGCAATATCAGAGTACCGCTGGTGAAAATCCCGCTGGAGCGCTGGACTGTGTGAAATCCAAGTCCGCGCACGGGTCACGCGAGAAAAGCTACGCGCCGGCCATGTAGTTCAGGTCGGCTTTGTCCTTGTATCGTAGCAGGCGCAGATGTCCCGTCTTATGTCGCAACTCTCAACGCCACATTCTCAACGTCCCGACGCTCACTACACTCCACCACTGGCACTCGGACACGCGGTTGTGCCTCTGATCCGGAACATACCAACCGCGGAGTGTATTCTTTCTCATACCGCGACTCACACACGCGGTTTCGTCGACATACGGCGCTATCTAGGCCGCTTGTAACACAGCTTGTGCACTCGAGATCTGCTTCTTCACATACAGATCGTGTTTCTACTCACAACGGATATCGTACCTTACGACTACACGCCATACACTACACACGGGTTTCACTACCCAATGCGTGTTTCCAGCACGCGCACTCCCACAGCAGAGATGACATGAAGAACGCTCGTACAGCGTAACCACAGCACACCGGACGACGACGCTGGGAAGAGAGTCATTGAGCTAATAGCGCCATAGATAACAGGGATTCAGCATCCCGGGGTCTCACATACCCGCCAGATGCTCTCGAGTGTGCCACCGCCATTCACATAATTCTTGCTCGCTCCATTGGTGCTTCGCGAAGGGGCTCGAATGAAACGGGCAGAACACAGGAACGCTCTACGTACGTCCCCCCCGTTTGGGAAAAAAATTTTCCCCCACCTCCAGGCACAGTGCCTCCCTCGTTCCTTGAGTAAGAGGCCCATTCCTGCTTGCTGCATCGGGTCCCAACACATCCTCAAGCTCAAGCGCCCATTGTCCCTACTACCTCCCTGTGCTGTGTGATTCGTCCTTTGTTGTCGTCCACTTCACCCTCTCTCCTATCTCCCGTGTCTCGTTATCTATTTCTACGTTCTCCGTCGTTGTCACGCTAACTTCTTATTATTTCTTCACTCCACGTGTTTTCCTAACGTCCTCAGTCCACCCCATTTAAATTTTTCCCTCTCTGTACCATCACTTCCTCCGTCCCCCCCTCCACGAGTTCGCCCAACACGTCTCCCTTATTATTTTTTGTCCTCCACTGCGGGGCCGCATCAATCCACACTCTCCCTCAGCTCGTTCGCTCCAGTTCGTGGCGCGCCATTTTGTGCTCCACTGCCCGTTATCTGTTGACCAATCGCATTATGCCCGCCTGCAGTTTGCCCCATGCTTCTGCATTCACCGCAGTGTTTGCATATTCTTATCCATTTGTTGCGCATTTGCATCCATTTTTATATTATTCATTTGTTGCATCTCCCTCTCATCGCTTGTGTGATCATCTCACTATTTGTGCCATGCCCCGATGGCTCTAACCGACCGATCACATTATCGCTACGGTTTCAATGGGGACCGGAAGGATTTTTACGAGAGGGGAGGGGGGTGTCATACACGCGGCCTCTGCGCCGCGGCCATTTGGTTCTGTGTTTGATGTTGGGGAAAATTCAACCGCATTAGGAGTCCTCTGCCGGTGATCTGTCCTGGGCCATTGATTCTACATTTTAAATCCATCTAATCCCTCTGCCCTGTCGCTTGAACCGTCATCTGCGTATCGAATTATTTAAAAAGCTTCGCTAATTTAATGAACGGAGGTCCGCCTCGCACACCTTGATTCCGGTTCCGTTATTTGTTGGAGACTGGGGGAGGGAGAGTTTGTACCCCACTCTTTCAACACCAGTGTTGTAGATTTGTCCGCCCGCCGGCGTGCGAGCGACCGCGTTTAACCAATAGCGGGCCGGCCCGCCACGAACGGACAATCCAGTCGAGCTTTCCCGGATCAACGACGAAAACCAGCCATGGGTTGTGTTTTTAACCCACCACAACCTGTCCGCCACTAGCCCGCGCAAAAGGGTCGTCGCCAAATCTTCGTTTCCTAATTATTTCGCTCGGTAGGTTAGCCGAGAGATTAGTACTCAACGGGGCCGCTTGAAACGACCGGTTAAGCAGCTCGCTTCTTTTGGGATAACGGAGCGGGGTTTATCGCGCAGTCCCGTTGGACCCGATACTTTACCGGCTATTTAAAAACCAACTATATCCGAGTGACAAGATGCAGCCTGCAATTAGGGAAGAGGAGCAGCGAATCGGGTTAACATTTGAACAAGCACATTTATTTACAAAGCACACGTAAGATCATGAAACTGCGTCATCAGGTATGTAATTATGCAAGGCCGAACAAAACGTATGCAATTAATCAGCAACACGCAGACAGGAAGAACTACAACGTTCTACCAATCACTTAACAGTTTTTACTACTTAGTAGAGACACGGCCCACGGAACGACGTCGCACTACACATACACCCCAAGAAATGGTGGCTGAGGCTTTAATAAACGGCTACAAATCGAAGGACAGGTGAGCTGAAACCCAGAGCCTATCTCGG
>CM068960.1:89625425-89647662 GCA_035128595.1 Eptatretus atami
TTTTCTCTCTCTGCAGAATCACCACTCGCTTTTCTTTGTTCGCTCGCCTCGAAACCAACTGCTCATCCAGCAGATCGCGCCTCGACACCCGTCGTTTCTCTCTTGCCTTCCCGGCGCACGCTCGCTCGAAGCCGACTGCTCAACAACAATCGCGCCTCGACCCCCGTCGTTTCTCTCTTGCCTTCCCGGCGCACGCTCGCCTCGAAGCCCGACTGCTCAACTCCGTCCTCTGTTTTTTCCCACTTTTTCTTTTCGGGGCGTGCCCCTTTACGAAGCCGACAAACTCCTCCCCCCAGCTCCACCTCCCTCTCCAGGCCACTCCCCCTCAGCCTCACACAACCTGTCGCACTCAAAGTTTCATCTGAATCTGTTCCATAAGTTTTTGAGATAATCCCACTTCAGTATCTTTTCACAGATATAGATCAAACAGGTCAGACAAAACAGGGGTGATAACGTTAACCTGCTCATCAAGCCGTTCGTGGCAGAGGTAATGAGAAATTCCTAGATCAAGTCCAGGATTGGCTTTTAATAGTCCCGCCATGAGGGGTAGTGCAGTCTTCGACTTATTTTCAAGAAATGGAGGTAGGAGAAGCATTTAGGGGTGGGTGACGTAATATAGTGTGTGCAGTTATTCTGTTTAGGAGATTTGGGATTAGTAGAGCAAGGCAATTATGTTGCAGGAGTTTGAGGAGATGGGGTTCTGCGTGGATTGGGCCAAGTTCTAACAGGAGGGGCAAATCAGCAACAGAGAAAGGTGGCAACGCTTCTAAGGAGCAATCGTGCAAGCGTACGTAATAGTATACAGTATATTCCAGTGAAAATGGTAAAACTTGAAAGCATGAAAGAGATCAGATTGGTTGAGCAGGAAATTATGGATATGGCTATTAAGATATATAAACAGTATGAGTATTTAACAGAGGACTGTGAGTCAACTCAGTATCGGAGTAGGAATCACAGAGATAGTTAGAGAAAAATAACTATTGCAAGCCAAAACAGAATAGGAGGATTAAGAAGCAAGTGAATTGCTTTAATTGACATAGTGGGGTAAAGTGCAATGAAGAACAGGTGTGGGCACAATTGAGGGATGGCACAGAGGAAAATGTTAGTGATAAAAAGTAAGTATGGCAGCTTATTGAATTGTTATGTCTTTGATTCAATGGTTAGACAGGAATAGTCAGGATGTAATTTAACAAGTAACTGAAAAACATAAAATCTATCCTATCGGGTGACAAGGGCTTCAAGAGTTGCCAGGTAAGAGTAAGGAAGTAAGAATACAGGAAAATGTAACAGAGACAGTAGTAGTTATTCATATACAGATACAATAAAGCCAAGGGACCAAATTAAATTATGTCATAGTTGAGGGACCAAGATACTTGTATGAAGCGAGTGTGATGTTATCCGACATCATGAACAATAAATTTGAAGTTCAGGACAGGTTATATAAAACCAAGGATCGGCGAGAAGGAAATAGGAAATATAAGAAGTGCTGGTTAATTTTGTTGTAACGGATAGTTAATTTGGATTTCAAAATGATTAGGATATATTTTCATTTTATCATTATTTCTTCCTTCTTTCTCTCAAATATGTCACATCGCCGCAAACGAAAACCATTCTATTTTCCTAGCTCTTCTCTTAAAGCGTGCCCCTTTCGCACTCCAAGGCCCCCTTCAATTTCCAAATTTATCAGATTTTTACTTCCTAGAGCTCCCTTCTGTATCACCTGTTCCACCTCCATATGTTATTGTCCTTGTCGCTCCCCCCCGCCCATTGCCTCCGCCACACCCATTTGTTCATTCGCAAGTCTGCCCTCTATTTTGTTTTCTTTTCAATTGCCTGTCTGTTGGTGTCCCCCACCCCTCCACCTCTCTCTCTCTCTCTCTCTCGTCTTCTCTCTCTTTCTCTCTCTCTCCCCCGGGCTCCTCTCTTGTCTGTTGCCTTTTGTTTGTTGCATCGTGGATCCATGGATTTAGTGTAATAGCTGCTTCCGGACGAACGCTTGAAACGTATCCGCCCAAAAAGTTGTTTGTTTTCGTATTGCAGCCCGTGGCCTTGCCTGGTTGCATCATTTTCTGGAAGCAAGGCTGTTGTCTGCTGATGCAGTGCTCCTGTTTACCAGTAAGCTGCTACTCATTTTGGGCCGACATTGGAAGGATGACAGGCTGAGTCACAACCCCACCTCGGTGTTATTTCAACGGGTGCGACAGGGGGCTAGAACTACAAAATCCGAAGATCTTAAGCCAAGCGCACCTTAACCGTAAGTTTGCCAACACCAGTCTTTTCCAAAAAATATAACAACACTTTCTAGGAATGGAAATTAAGTCACCTTCCTCTATCAGTAAACATCATGAAGCATGTTGACATAATAAGGTCATTACACATCCCTCTCTTTCTTATTAATGTTAATGCATGCCTTAAAATTTCAACCGTTTCAGCTTCTCTCAATGGCCCATTCACCTCTGACGCAAACAAAACTCGCAATCAAAATAGGCAGTCTGTGAGTGTCATATTTGATATTTGAATCTGTTATATTATATTTTGGAGTTATTCGTACCAAATTAGTATGAATACAAGGAGGACTTTGGTCAGCCATGGAGTTACTGCTCTTCGCATATGCGTTGGTGCCCCGATTTCACAAACTGTTATGATTGGATGCTGTGGAATCCAAGTCTCTCAATATTCTTGGAATTCTTTTACAAAGAGCAGAAGGCCAGGTACCTGCCTGGTCTCTCCTTACAGAACAGGTTTGTTGGCCTTTTTTTTTACGCCGTTATCCGCATGTATTGCTGCCTCTGTTCTTTACCCTCAATCTGCCCTCAGTCTTTCCACGGGTAGCTGTGCATTCTTCCAAGCAACCCTCTCGCTTTTGAACAATTCAAAATTATGGCTGACTTGCTCACCTGTACTTGCTGTTGTTGCGCTCTCTTTGCTTTCCACTTGTTGTGAGTGCAGCTCTTCTCAGGTCTATGTTCAATCCCATTCTTTTTCATTTAGGGTTTCTAGTTGGCAGTATATACCACCTACTTCAGGTAATCCCCCATCCGCGACCCACGATTAATTCAATCCTCATTAGCCATCCCGCACTATTTGTAGGTTTCTTCTTCTCTGCCCTGCTTCATTTGTTTCTCATCCCCTTGTGTTCCACATGTTGTATTGCATCTATGGCCACTTGCGTTGTGTTGCCTATGTTTGCCACCCCTCTAGCTCTTACACTCTTCGATCGAGCCCACGCACTTTGTATGGGCAAAAAATAGCAGGTGGTAAGATCTCTGATTGTGAAATAATAGAATAATAGATGAGTTGGCTGTTTTGTTCAAGGGATGAAAGACTTTGCTTCTTTTAACCCCGTAGCTGGTGTAGGTTCGACTGTCCATGCTGCCTCACCTCACGCAACTCACACTGGGAAAAACAGCAACGAGGTATGCCAACACGAATTGAAGGAAGACTTTGTTCCTGACCATTGGGCATGGAATAGGGGATGCCGGTGTCAGCGAAGTTTTTTTTCTAGATTATAGATTACTGATGACTAAATGAGTTTTAAAGCCTGATTACCAGCCCATAACAATAACCCCCAAACCTTGAGAAGACCAGGATTTTGAAGTCCAGAGTTCCATCCAAAGCCAGCCTATTCAACAAACGAAAGGTGTTTGTGTGTACTCATGATAGAGGGGTGTGGAGAAGGGAAAACTCTTTCCAGCCTGACCCCACAATATGGTGGAATTAAATTGGGGCCATTAAAATAGTGTAGTATGGTAGTAGAGTAAGTAGTAGTAGTGAGTTAGTAGTAGCTAGTAGTAGTATACGGCCTGTGAATGTTCACCTGATGTCGGTGCACTGTATATCTACAAACACTTTTGAAGTGACAATCAAATTATACGTAACAAGTAGGGAGCTTCAGCTCTCTCAGAATGGCCGCCATTCACACTCTGATCAAACAAAACGGCCAATCAAAATACCAACCTGTGAGTGTCATCCTGATATCTAAACTGTATATTGGATGGAGCACTTTGAGTTTATAACCAAAATGTATGTATAAAAAGAGGAACTTTGTAGCTCAATGGGAGTACCGCTCTTTACCTTGGACTAATCCTAGGGTAGGCGGACGGGAAGGCAGCTGGCACCAGGCCAGAAGTGGGATCGTCTCCCCGTGAGATTTCAGTGCAGGTCTTGTACACTGTGATGAGCTCTGAGTGTCTGAGAATGTACTTTGAGCTCCGTGAAGAATACTAGAGAGTTGGAGAAAGAGAATAATGCTTGATATCTGCAGCAATGGACAATTATATTACAAACCCATTCAGTTCAGAAGCATGAGACAAATGGTCTACTATATTCAGTAGTACGTACTAGTAGTATTACATTTCGCTAGATTCTGCAATGACATTATGAAATAGGCATAAACAATGAATTATCAAAACAGGGCGAAGTGTATCTGTGTTCTTCATAGGTATCTAAAAAAAAAAAAACAGTGAAAAGGCAGAATAATTTTAAAGGCACACACGACCGTTTTACTTAAAAGTATGCCGATCCTACTTTTAAAGTAGCTTATGATCACCTTCAAAGATAATATAAAGAACTTTTTTCTAATTTAACATCCGTAATATCTGATTCACCATAACTGTTCACGTTTAGAATGGTTTATCTTTAGAAATGGCTACGAGTTGCTATTTCAAAGCAGCTGGTCGTATATTCATTGCATATATCATAAAGGTTAGGCTACTGGCATAGAGATACGCACACTCTCCTCTGAACTGCCTCGCCTGTGTTTGAATCCCGACCCAGTTATAAGCTGTCGAGCGTTTCGCAGGCAGGGAGATTCATCAATAACGTGTGTGCCATTCATCAGAAGGACGTTAAGCTGGAAGGTCTGTCTGCCAGCAGCGGTTGTTGCTCTGGCATTAAAGATCTCACGGTGGTCTTTCGTGAAGACCAGTTGAGTTATTGCCGGAACCCTGAACAATTATCAATTCCTGCCACCTTCAGTAAAACGTCAGGCCTGGCAAGCCGGTTTGTGAAAGACTTGGAGCAAAAACGTTTCATGGCCGACCCCAGCAGAAGGTGGGAATAATTTCAGCCGTGAAATAAGCAGTAGATATATGGTATAGGTTATGACAATAACACTAAATTAAAAAAACAAACACCTGAGTGGACATGAAAAAACAACACTTCTGGAGAAAGACTGTGTAACAAAATAAAAAGAACGGCAGATCAAAGTGGCAGCGGCACAGAAAGGGAAGGAAAAGTGTGAAGAGGAAACGGGCGATGACAGGTTCATTCAATCATAAGAAAGGAAGAGAGAGTAAAAAATTCCTCCAGATTTCTGAGTGGTGCCTCATCTTTATGGCAAAAGACACTGTTAATATTCTGTAGCGGGCTGTGAAGAAAGCGGCGAGTTGCTTAAAGGGCCACCCTAATGAAGCCGTCGTGGTATTGCCGAAGAGAGCGGCCGTGACAGGCCGCGTAATGGGCTGTCCGAGGGCCCGGCGGGCCTGGCAGGGCGCAACGGACAAGGCGAGGCCCGTTAACCCCACGTCTGGAGCTTTGCGTTGCTTCTCTACCGCCGGCGAGGAGCAAACACGTGGCTAAACTTACAGGTGGTGGTGGCACCAAGAGAGCAAGCATTAAAGCAAGCGTCAGGGTGCCCACAGCCCCAGGTCAAGTTGGGATGCACAAATTAGCGAGGAAGAATAAGGTGTCTCCCTGCACCTGGAGCTGATCCCACACGAGCTGTCTGTGCCTAAATGCACAGGAATAATGCATTGAGGTACATGCAGCCGCTTCTGAGAAATGGCACGTTTTAGCAATTAGGGCCTCACCATTTTGCAGTGGAGACTTCTCCGCGGCGACGTATCGCGCCTTGCTCGTTAGACCGTTCATCTTGGGGATGCGTTGAAACGATTTTTGGTGGAAAACTTGTTTGGATCATTCCACCGAGATTTTTCAATACAGATCTCCTTTTTGTATTTCAAACACGATTGCCAGCAATGTGGAAATAAATGTAATTATCCAGTGTGGTATTTGTTTAAATGGAAACTGTCACTATTAGCAGGATGTGTCTTCATAGCTCATCTTCAGCTCCACTGAGCAATAAAAGAGGGCAAAGGCCCAAATGCATGGTCATACAATAAATGCATGTACCCTAATCCAAAGGCCAAAATAGATGGTCGTACAAGATACAACTGAGTGTTTCTCTATCGATGTATGCCTTTTATATAAAATGTTGTCGTTGCTTTTTTATTCAAAGCCTCATGAAACATGTACTTTATTCCAAACACCAAAATACATGGTAATGCAAAGCCTTCAAAAGCTTGTCAAAACAATACAGCACATTTATGTTACCTTGGCCTAAGGCCCAAATACATGGTGATACACAGAAACACCTTTTTGTACAGAGGTCTATGCTCATGGAGGAGCTAAATGACAGAGGGCAACAGGTTTACAGACCGACAGAGGGGTAAAAAAATGGGAACAAGCAGACAAACACATGGACACATTGCGAATACGTAGTTGAGTGGCAAAATAGAAGAGGGAAAAGAAAGAAAAAAGGGGGGGGGGAGTGGGAGTCAGTGGGAGCAGAAGAGATCAGGAGTATGGGACAATGCGTGACAACAGTGGATGACTTGATAGACTAGATTAAGAGCATGAAACAATGGTCACAGGGGAGTAAGTTCCATAGACGAGATAATAGAGGGATGATGGAAATTGAGGTGAACATCCAAATTAGACTTGGGGAAGGAACCCAGGCTTGAGTGGCGAAATATGTGACCTGCATGGCTGGGGGAGGGGAGGAGAGCTGTGGGTAGGCAGAGGGAATAGTGGGTGGGTGGAGGCAAGGCCAGAAGTATGGTAAGAGTCCACCTTCTTCTTCTCCTTTTGTATGGCAGCACATGGCTGTGAGTATCAATCATTTGGCTGAGGCCGACGCCTGTGCTGCTGAGGAAGTACCTCTGTCGGCAAGGCCGGGATTAAGGAATAGGCTAGTTCGACTTGGGGCCCCACGCTTGAAGGGCCCTGCACCTAAGGCTTCAGAGACTAAGGCTTTCGAGATGAGCCTTTGCCAATCTCTACATAACTGAATTTGAATAGACAAATAGAGCATTTGGTATAAACAGATAATTAAACAAGTCACGGTACATTCAAAGTACACCGCCCCAATGCCAAATAAATAAATATCAACGCCTCCGATGTGAGACATCGCCAGGGCACCTTCGCGCCCGGCGATGCCGCCTTGAACACATGGAGTCGGAATTGGGAGTGAGAGGTTTTACAATAATTGATTGATTAATGGATTCATCACAGAATTAAAATAATTAATTTCTCAATCAATTGCCGAACAGCAGAATCTAAACAACCACCGTTTCATCCAATCTGAAACTTTGGGGAAATTAAATAATTAATTGAAAAATGGATAATTAATCGATTAATTGATTAATCAATAAATCAAAAATACTCTTTATAGTCAAATCACTTAGTCACTGTCATGCCCAAATATCAGCATCCTAACTCAAAAGGTGCCCAGATGAGAAATAAAATAAATAAGCAATTAATAAAATCGATAATAATATTAAGAATTAATCAATTAATTGATTAATCAAAAAATAAAAAATAACGTTTTTGCCCAAAGCTCATGTTCACTTTTGTCCCAAATTTTCGGCTTCCTGGCTCAAAGGATGGCTGAGATATCGCCTGACAAACAAGAAAGAAACGGAGTAAAAACTGAGTACTTCCTTCGGCGGCCCGGCGATGACGTCATGCATCACTTACATATGGAATTGGGAAGGAGTGGTGTACATTGGATAAACTAGAGAATTCATAGAACACATTACCTGGTGCTGTGTCCAAAATAACACCGTAGAACACAAAATAATTCTGGAAGTTTAGCGCCGTTGATGCCAAAACAAATACAGCATGAGACAATGGTGCTATACACCACTTTATTTACACATATAACTGGCTAAACTAAACGAAAGGATTTTGAAAGTGCAAAGAAAGCGATTTGTGTTCTACACTGTTGCAAGTTGAGTTCAATTTTTCAATTGAGACCGTTTATAGCTGTGTCGGAATTCAAACCCAGGCTAGACGACTCAGAGGTGAGCGTTTTCACCTCTAGGCCATCCTGCCAACCCCAAGAGTCCACCAAGCAGACTGCAGTGTCGAGGAGCAGATCCGGGGCCGGGGCCTCCTGTCAAGAGATTCCAAAAAACAAAAAGCTTGGACTCATTCAGGGTAGCGGATGGAAAAGCAGCTGCACCAGCCAAGAGTGGGGAACCACACTACATGGTACTTCAATGAAGGTCTTGTAGCACCGTGATGAGCCCTAAAGTGGCTGAGAATGTACTTGACTCCATGAAGAATACCAAAGAGTTGGAGAAGAGAATATGCTTGATGTCTGCAGCAATGATAATTATATCACACCCATCAGGTCAGCCTTGTGGTCCACTTTGGAGATATGGTCCACCAAAGACTGTTTGCAGTATTTTGAGGGCTCGGGCCTCCAGGGATTGCACCTTTTCCAGAGGTTTGTCAGATAATTAAACAGGAAATGGAATTGGGTGGGGGAGGGAGAGGGGGGGCAATGTCATTAATAGAAAGCTTGCAATGTTAGGCTGCTGGGTGCTAGACTGGCACTGGATTTGAGAGATGGCCTTCACCTCATTTAGATTTAAGCATCCATCTATTGTTGAGTTAAAAGATGTAAAATGCTCCATTTTAGAATGGTTGGAGCGAAAACAAACTGATGATCAGAGAGTTGGAGAAAAGATAATGCCTGAGGTCAAGAGTAGTGATAATCATATTACAATGCATCACTTTGATAACGATGGGAGAAGGCTGACCAGTCGTCAGTTGAGTGAATCAGACTTGGAACCATTCTCATGAGTAGGGATGACATTGGGAGCTTTTTGAGATGAAGGTAGGTGACCATCTGAGAAAGACCTGAACAAAAGCAAGGAAAGGATATGGCAGAAGCACGGTTTCTGAGGATTTATGTGCCAATAGCAGCAGATACAGTTGTAGACCTACCTGCTGTTTCTCTCAAAAGAAATGCCTCCATTTCTAAAAAAATATGTATTTGCCAAAAACCCAAAATGCACAGTCATACAAAGCCTTGAAAAGCTTATCAAAGAAAACCACTGTTTGAGTTGGCCCCAAGTCTACGTGGGTAGTCATAAAAGATACAACGTTGTTTCTGTTTTAATGACATCTGCGCCAAGACAAAAACAAGTTATAAAATGCAATGCTTTTGGCTAGGACTGTACACCAACTTGACACCACATTACATAAGGATACTTAAAGCAATTTCCTCATTTCCATAACCCAGAACACCGCCAGTGACAACAGAGAGGTTACTTGCCTTGCGGTGGCAGCGCACGGACACGGCCGTGTCGAAACTAAACAGAACATGTTGTTAACATAACATGAGCAGACCTGATTGTAAATCTATAAAGTAAATTCACAGCTGTAAAGCAAACTAAATAAATAGATGGCCCCTTATGAGGTCCAAGCTCATTCATCCTCTTGAAAAATGAACGACTTTATAGCACGAAAGACCCCTCACTCGTCACATTACCCCCACACTTTCAAAATGAAATGAACAAAAAAAACTTTATCCTTCAGGCAAGTATCCTCCGTGTCCAAAAACCTTCCTCAGGCCTTACTTTGAAACCATCTCGGCCATCGAACTGTCCCAATCATAAGCATTGTGAGAAGGTGTCATACTTTAAGTAAACCCGTGTTATCGTTCATTTTAGGTTCACGACTGTTCTGATTTGGTATTAATGAAAGGCACTTATCAGTTCCTTTGTAGACACTTTGTGTTTCATGATTTTGGAGGACTGTAACCTGTCAGAGACGTTTAATATTTTGGTTCATTATTCCTGTTCTCCGGATGTTATTTTAGGTAAGACACGAATGGCAAGCAAGTGGTACGGTATTCCGGTGAGTAGATATTGATTGTGGAGTGGCAGGCCTTCTTGGTAAGGTGAAGTTTCTTTCTTCCAAAGTGGGAAAGCTCGCATAGCTTTTGAGCAAATAGGGTTGCCTTACGGGACAGCGCAAGAATGTATTGACCAATTGTTTCTATCTTAAAGCAACCATGCTGGGTTGGCAGGATGGTTGAGAGGTACACACACTTGCCTCGGAGCGTATCTAGTTGGTTTGAATCTCGACCCAGCTGTAAACTGTTGTCCTGGTGTTTTGCAGGCAGGGTGAGGGCTTCCATCAATGTGTGCGCTGTCCTTAGAATAGACATTAAACTGAACATCCCATCTTGCGCATTAGTTGATGGACATTATAAAGATCCACAGTGCCTGTCACGAGAGGAGATGAGCTATTGTCGGTACACGGAACAAAATTACAAATTCCTGCTCCACTGTACAGGGGGAACTGCATCAGCAGCACAGACATGCTCTAAACAATGGTAACAACCAGCAATCACAGGCTGCATAAGAAATAAATAAAGATGCAACCTGGCCTTGCAACTTGCAACTGCAGTACGATAATGTTGGAGTAGGTCGACTGTTTCACCAGTTCAACCAATCACTCTGCCTTCTTAAGCAACCGCACCCCGAAGAACAACCTTCCCATTGTAGCTTTTGAAAAAAGCAGCCTATTGTGTGCTCGTACCCTGACCAAATTATAAAATCTTGCCCTAATTTGCTGGAACACTGTGTTGCCTTGTTTTAACAATCATTGCTATAGATAGAGAGTAATTGCAACTGTTGTCACTGAAATGTTGATGTTAGAAAACTATGTGGCATCGCAGGCTTGGGTAGGTCGTGTGTTCTTGACTGATTTGCTTTTTTTTTACTGCACCTGACTATCCTTATATAATGTCAAACTTGCTTCATTTGCCAATAGTTTGTCTCCTAAACAAAGATAAAGGGTATATATTCATTGTAATATGGCAGAAATTATATAAGAGTGCAATTTTTAAGTTCGAGCTATGATACAGCACACCTAAGTAAATAAATATCAGTTCCCTGACAAGACTTCAATGTACGAGGATGCTGTTCGGCCCTCGAGCATGCGTATGTAATGCGAACCGATGGCTGTTTGTCTGTGTTTTATCCTTTTTAAATGCTGACCATCAAGCAAGGAAGCAGCCACACCATTTCTAACGTCTTCGTTATGATTAGACCGGGATTCGAACCACTGACCTATCAGACCACAGTGGACATTCCAACCATTACACCGACGAGTCTGGTAATGTCATTATACTGTCAGAGCGGAGGCTTTAACCATTACGCAACCAAGACGCCACCTACTGTATTAAATAATGGTAATACCTTTTCCCCATCCAATATTGTAATGGGAAGGGGTGGAGGTGCATGAGGAGTGAGATCTTCACAAGGCATGACCATGGGCCACGACCCAAATAGAGACAGTGTTACAAAATGTGCACAAGTTCAAATCACACTGGACTGGCAGGATAGTCTATAGGTACACACACTGAGCTGTCTAGTCTGTGTTTGAATCTCGATACAGGCGACAGACTGGCATCCTGGTGTTTCGCAGGACAAGGTGAGGCATCAATGCGAGTGTCGACCCTCAGAAGGACATTTAACAATGTGTGTGCGTCCCATTTTTTCAGGCATTAGTTGGTGGACGTTAAAAATCTCACGGTGTCCTTTGGCAAAAAGTAGGCGAGCTATCGCGGCACCTGAACAAATTCCACATTCCTGTCCCGACTACTGTTGTGAAGGCAAAGGCAAACCACCCAGTATAACCCTTACCAATAAACTGCTTTGGCAGCACCGACACTCTGCGAAGGGGATGGTACGTCTCATCTCACCGTAACAATACACTGCCATTTTCACCAATTCAAAATAAATTGTCAGATGACAGGTGCTGTAGGCAGAAAAGAAAGTGAAGGCACTTTGAAGCATCAAATAAAGAAGTGGCAAGGTTACAGTGAAACGTTCGAGGATAAAAACAAAGGTATTGGTTATTTCTATGGCCCAGAAGAGAAAGACAGAACCGAATATTTGTTCCATTGTTACACAAGCGCGCTGATTAACCAAGGTGGTGGAGTGTTTCCACGGACCATGAGGGGAATATTTAAGAATGGATATTTGGCCAGCCACAAACCCTTCCTTCCCGTGGCACCCGCTAAGCGGAGACGCACATTATGGCAGGCGATCCCGGCAGGGGACGAGCCAGTGAGGTTAACGAGATGGGACGAGCGCCAAGGGAAACTTTGAAGATCGAGGGCCGCACTTCGCTTCGAACGGACGTCCGTCCTGGATGCTTTCAGTCTATCTTCCCTTCTCATAATTATCACCTACAAATTGTGAGCGAAGGATGCACAACCCCTCAAAGATGTCACGTGACTTGTAAGTGGTAGCTTGTACCTGTTGCGTGTGTTTGAGCCGAGAAGTAACTGCTAGGCAATCTACCGATTCGGATTCTTCCCGACATCTTCGTTGTTTGTGCCTTCCATACTTCTTTCTACTTTCTCACCAATTCTCTTTATTCATTCTAATTCTTTGATTTTTTTCCTTTTTTTTTTTTCATTTACTATCTTTTACTCTTTTATTCTCTCTTCTCTTTGTCTATCTGTCGAGGGAGAAGTGAATTCTTACAATTATTTTTTGCAAGGCTCACTTTGGGCCGTGCCTGGAGGGTTTGAGGGTTGAGGAAAAGCCTGATGTTGGCTCAGTGATTAGAGTGACTGGCTTGGGATCTTAGGGTCCTGAGTTTAGCCCCGTTAAGCCACTGAATTAACACCAGGGAGGTTGAATCAGCATGTCATCCTTCTGAGATCGGCAAAATGAGTACCAGTGTACTGGTATACAGTGTGACCCGTCCTCATTTTCATAAATGCCGAGGTGAGCCAATGAAAAAAGCCAAGAATTCACAAGTTTCGGAAAAGCGATGATAATAGAAAAACCTATAGAAAACCAAGACGCCAAGGTGAACAACGAATAGCCAAGATCTTGTGAAAAAAGCCAAGGAGTGGTCACACTGCTGGTATAGGGGCACAGCATCAGCGGGCATAGTCGTGCCCCAACAAAATGGACAGCTACCTTGGCTCAGCCAAGCTGCCATACGCAAGGACAAGAAGAGAAGGGTTGTGGAGTCATGGCAGAAACCTGAATCCTGTCGAGGTTCCTCCTGATGACTTCATATTTACTCTTTACTTATTCGGGTTCCTCTGATGACTCCAATGGCAGTATTTGGTCTTCCGTTTGATTTAATGCATGGGCGCATTATGGTCAACAGAAATCACACCATCTTATGGCATTCCATCAAGTTGATTCTACAGGAATATTATGTAACAGGCCACAATGAAAAACAAAATCGAACAATCAAATCCTATCGAAGACCTGTCTAGTGTAAAGATCCTTCCTAGTCAAGGCCTAGCATCTAGTGTCTGCGTAAAGGATCTTATCTAGAGCGTAGCCTTCCTCCCCTCGCGAGCATCTAGTGTTCTAGTAGAAAGGATCTGTCTAGAGCGTAGCCTTCCTCGCTAGCCGAGCATCTCGTGTCTAGTAGAAAGGATCTATCTAGAAGCGTAGGCCTTCCATCGCCTAGCCGAGCATCTAGTGTTCTAGTAGAAAGGATCTGTCTAGAGCGTAGCCTTCCTCGCCTAGCCTAGGCATCTAGTGTCTAGTGGAAAGGGATCTGTCTAGAGCGTAGCCTTCCTCGAGCTAGCCGAGCATCTAGTGTCCAGTGGAAAGGATCTGTCTAGAGCGTAGCCTTCCTCGCCTAGCCTAGCATCTAGTGTCTAGTGGAAAGGATCTGTCTAGAGCGTAGCCTTTATCGCCTTGCTTAGCATCTAGTGTCTAGCGTAAAGGATCTATCTAGAGCATAGCCTTCCTTGCCTAGCCTAGCTCTAGTTCCAGTGGAAAGGATCTGTCTAGAGCGTAGCCTTCCTCGCCTAGCTACACTAGTTTCTAGTGGAAGGATCTGTCTAGAGCGTAGCCTTATCGCCTTGCTTAGCATCTAGTGTCTAGCGTAAAGGATCTATCTAGAGCATAGCCTTCCTTGCCTAGCCTAGCATCTAGTGTCCAGTGGAAGGATCTGTCTAGAGTGTAGCCTTGCTAGATAAGTGTCTAGCATAAAGATCTATCAAGAGCGTAGCCTTCCTCGCCTAGCCGAAATCTAGTGTCTAGCGTAAAGGATCTGTCTAGAGCAGCGTTTCTCAACCTTTTTACCATTGTGGAACCCTTGAAATAGTTTTCATGTCTCAGGGAACCCCTGCATAAAAATTATTATATACGCATTATTAATATCTAGCTCTTTTATATTTTTATCGTAGTTCATGTGGTAAATATAATATAATTTTTTCGGATACCTGGTTTAAGGAAAAAATGACCCCCTTTTTGTCAAATTTATTGGCATCGAAAAAAAAACATACTGCTCGTTTATGAGATCTCACACCCAAAGGTTTTAATTCACAAAAAAAAATCTTTTTTAAATCAAAAAAAAAAAAAACCACCTCATGTAACTTGATAAACAAAACTTAAACAAATAAAGCTGAAGCAATAAAGGTAAACAGAAGAACTAACCTTGAGAGAGAGAGAGAGACTTCGCGCTAGGAAGCACAGAGGAGATAGATGGACACCGTGCATGCATCCCGTACTTGAGTCAGTCACTCAATGATACACGAATCCGCCCGTACAGGACGTCCACTGAACCAGTGAAGGCGGTTTCAGCACTGGCGCCATATAGACATCGTTAAATACATTCCCTATGGTTGGTTATAATTGTAAATAATATAAGAGGTTGAAAAGCCTCTATTATAATAACCAAGGAGTTTCCAACAATATTGCCGTTTGTGTATGGTAAAATTACGAATATTAAATCAAACAAAAACTACTCAAAAATACATTAGCCTATTTATTACTGTTTCTCGCGGGAACCCCTAGCGACCTCTGCGGAACCCTAGGTTCCGGGGAACCCCGTTTGAGAAACACTGGTCTAGAGTGTAGCCTTCCTAGCCTAGCCTAGCATCTAGTGTCTAGCGTAAAGGAGCTGTATCTAGAGTGTAGCCTTCCTAGCCTAGCCTAGTCTAGCAATCTAGTGTCTAGTGTAAATAATCTATATAACATTTCAACCTTATCATACCTTCATCCAGAGCTACGCAAAACAATGTGTGCTTGATCTTTAATGTACCCTTTCAGAACGATGGAGCAACGTGCTTCAACATAGACCCAAGCACCGTCAGATAAATGTAAAAGCATCTGAAGTATTTTGCACAAGCATGCTGACACTTCTCTAATGGATAAACATTGAAGTAGAATATAAAGAGAGTACTGTATGTTCAATTACGATGGCAGAAGCAATACCTCTTCTGAGTATGGTTCCCATGCATCCACCACAAAGGCAATGAACTTGAGATGCCTTAATCAGCCAGTCTTGTATTCTCTCAGAGAGTGAGAACCTCTTTTATTGTGTCAGTGCAGCAAACACGCTCCCATGCCCAACAGCAACGATGGAGGAGGGATACCATGATGAGGCAATTAGCCATCAAATGAATTTCGGAAGGGAGTTAAAACCCATGGCATGCAAATTGGCACAGCTCAGAGGAATAATGGTTAATTGCTTGTTCTTCTTGCATATAGGCTATGGGGCTTTTCCGCTCTGTTAGGAAACAAAATGAATCGTTCTGTCAAACTCTTGGCTCGACTCACACGCATACATCAGCACGAGTCTGCACCATTGACCAAGCGCAAGGAAACCCTCTTGCATTGCTCGGGAAAGCCGCAGCCACATAATAAATGGTGGCGGTATTGACCCCACTGATGTAATAAAAAACGAGCTTCTGTGGGGGCGAGAGCATCGGAGCTCTAAAAGCTTTCAGGGGAAAGAGCTCACGATACCTTTGGGAAGTGAGGCACCTTGAAAGGATAAACAGAGCATTCAAGCTGAGTCGATAATAAGGGGGCGAAACGATTAAAAGGTTTATGTGGTAGATGGAGGAGTCGAATCGAGGCTCATTGCAACATATCAGATGTGTGTGTGTGTGTGTGTGTGTGTGTGTGTGTGGTGTGTGTGTGTGTGTGTGTGTGTGTGTGTGTATATGTTCACGATATAAATATAGACTTTAATATCAGAAAAAAATAACTAATAGCGGCAGAGAGGGGGTGATATTGTGTTACTAATACCGAACATGATGTTAGTGTGTGATGTAATAATTGCGCACGTCATCAGTCAGGTGTTACACAAAAGTATAAGGCAGTGCAGAACAACAATATGGACTAATTATTTAAGATATTTATAATAATAAATGTCAGTGTGTGTGTGCATGCGTGTCCTCCATAACTTCAAAACCATCAAACCGAGCAGCCTAAAACTTTACATGCATACGAAGTGAACTCCAAGGGAGTGTATGAATGAAAAACACCCCTTTTGAAGATAACTAATGGCTTTACCTTCACGAAAAGCTTATCCTTGGTCAGGCCAACTTCACCATGCAGGGGTCTGAGCCCCTATTTTGATTCGGCCGACTAAAAATGCCTTGCCTTGGAACACAATCGACTCTCATGGACTAATTAATATATAATCGAAATATGATTTCGGATTTGAGGATCGGAACTCGTGGACTAAATAAGTTGTCGAAATCTGGAGTGAAATCCAAAAAATGTTAAACAATTACGCGATTCTTATAACAAGCGTTTAAGTATTTTCTTTAAGGAAGGCTACGCTCTCACCTTCTCCACATTTACACAAGAACATGTGAAATTGCCAAAGCATGAAACTTAACTTTTTCTTCTGTTCAACAATTATATTGAGTGAAGATAAGATTAAGGAAGTATGCTCATAGTGTAACTTCCATTAGTGTAAAGAAAAGACTTTTAAAGCAGGTGAAAGCTCCCACGGCACAAGCAGTGGGCATGGTGACCATGGCTCGGTTCTCCGTGGGGAAATCCCCGGAGTTTGGAAGGCAAATAAAACAGAGGATTACAATGAGAAAGCGAACAACAACTTCAACAGAAATTGAAAATTGCTTTCAGTTGGTTACAAAGCAGATGGTGTTGTTTGCAGAAGAGCAGGTATGCTATCCCCGGAAACATAGCCAAATTACAAATTACTGCCCCAACTGGCAGAGGGGATCACATCAGTGGCACAGCCACACCCTCAATCAATGATGCTACCCCAGAGTGTTGTGCTGCATAACAAACGAAAAAGAAGTTGGTGGATGTTAAAGATCCCACAGTGTCCTTTGGCTAAAGAATCGGAGAGTTATTGCCAGATAACGTGAACAAATGAAAAATTCCCGCTCTAACGATTACGGGGAATTGTAACTGGTACAGGCAGCGCCCCCCAGTAAATGATGCAAATCCACAGCTGTGCGCTGCATCCGAATGAGAAGAATTTTTTTTTAAGTCAGCTGAGGAAGAAGAAGCATAGCTGGAAGAATCAGAAGGGCATACGAGAGGAAGGAAGAAGCAGAAGACTTCCCTTTGGTGGTTAAGTCTGGGATCGACTCTGATCCGAGTATAAACTGTTAGACTATGGCTCCACACCCAGCATATTGCATCACACAGTGTGCCGTCCCTCAAATGGAATTTAAACGAGCGTTCCATCTACAAGCATCAGCTTGTTAACATTAAAAATCCTCCGTGTCTTTCACATAGAGTCGGCAAGTTATCACCTGGCACCCTGAACGAATTTACAAATACCTGCCCTGACTGACCGCTGTGAAGGCAATGGCAAACCACCCAGTGTGCTATTTGCCGTGAGACTGCTTGTATTATTGACAAGAAAATACCACCCATCGCTTCGCTGAGGGTAATACTAAAGGGGGGATAGAGAAAAATAGGGGGGAAGAAGGAGAGAGGGGTGGGGGAGAGAGAGCGGAGAGAGTGAATAGGTGGAGAGAGGAGGGAGGAGTCGAGGATGGGTGGGGAAGGGAAGATAGTGTGTGGTGAGAGGAAGGGAAGGCAGACATGCGGTGAGCATCAATTCAATTCATTACTGTTTCATCAAAATGATTCTGCATTGAATAACAGTAAAGGTGGAAAAAATATGTCTTGAAATCGCATTTTATTACCGCTCATACAATAACATGGACCAGAGATGAATCCGCATCCGGACAAGTCCTGAGACAAACTCCATCCAGAAATAGAAATTACCGCCCGGACGAGTCCGGAGGTCAAGCTGTCCGGAGACAAACACAGCCCGGAAGCGTCCGGAGACAAACACCGCCCAGATGCGTCCGGAGACAAACACGCCGCGGAAGCGTCCCGAAGACAAACACCGCCAGGACACCGCCCGGAGAAAAACACCGCCCGGATGCGTCCGGAGCCAAGCTGGCCAGAGCCAAACACCACTCGGATATGTCCGGCGATAAACTCACATACGGACATAAACACCGCCAGGACACGTCCAGAGACAAATCCTGGCTGGACATATCCAGAGACAAACACGCCTCAAGACATAACCACCATCCGGATATGTCCAGAGACAGGCACAGACAGAGAGAGAGGGAGGGGAGAGTGAGAGAGGAGATGTAGGAGGAGGGTACTGCACTGTATTGGGAGGGGTTAGAGCAAGGAAGAGGGACAGAGCGAGAGAGAAAGAGAAAGAGACAGGGACATAGACAGAGACAGAGAAAGAGACAGAGAGAGAGGAGAGAGAGAGAGAGAGAGAGAGAGAGAGAGAGAAGAGAGAGAGAGAGAGAGAAGAGAGGTGGGGGTAGGGGAGTTAGCAGAAAGAATATGTTACGCTTTATGAGCAACACCGCACGCACGCATGCACGTGCTTGGCCGATACCGGCAATTTTGGGCGGGAATCGGAAGGTTGGAGTCAATGTGATTACCGACCACAGTACTGACTGTGTACAACCCAGAAACCTTGAGTAGCTTTCACCGAAAAAACAACGTTACATTTATATTGACCTTTCAGGGATATGTTCACAAACTAATTCTTTATAAACAGCTGGCGTGTGACGGGTGGAAAACATTTGGCTCGGTAATTTAGAAAACACGTTATACAGCAAACGGCTTGGAAATCAAGTGATATTTCACAACTCGCTCAGGGTGATGGAGCACGAACCACTCGCTCAGGGTGACGGAGCACGAACCACTTGTCAGGTGATGGGAACACAAACGCACTCGCTCAGGGTGAAGTGCAAGAACCACTATCCCACCTTCATTTACAAATCGTAACCCACAACTTCCAAATGAAAAACAAATTCTTACCAGTTTCAGAAAATTAATAAAAAATACAAAACGAGAATATCTTGGTTGGATAAGTGTTCACCCCCCTTGAGTTAATACTTGATGGAAGCACTTTTGACAGCAATTAAAGCTGTAAGTCTGTTTGGATAGGTCTCTATCAACTTTGCACACCTTGATTGGGAAATATTTGGCCATTCTTCTGAACAAAACTGTTCAAGATCAGCCAAGTTGCGTGGGGAGCCTTGGACAGCAATCTTCAAGTCACACGGCTTCAGAATCTCCAAAGTGGTTTTTTTGCAAACCTCAAATGGACACAATGTGGCCTTTTTGAGGAATGGCTTCCTTCTTGCCACTCTACTATACAGGCCAGACTTGTGGAGTGCTTGAGATATTGTTGTCACATGCACACAGTGACCAGTCTTTGCCATCAAGGCCTGTAGCTCTTTCAAAAATTGCCATTGGCCTCTTGGTGGCCTCTATGAATCAGTCTCCTCCTTGCTTGGTCATCCAGTTTGGAGGCACGGCCTGATCTAGGCAAGGTCGTGGTGATACCACATGTCTTCCACTTTTAATGATTGTCTTGACTGTGCTCCAAGGGATATTTAAGGCCTTTGAGATATTTTTATACCACCTCTAATCTGTGGCTTTCCACAAGCCGAAGCATTTTTGTGGGCCATTGAGGCCAAAGTGCTTTTGTGGGCCGTGCGGCCGAAGATTCATGCCATTTTGTGGGCTCAGTGGGCCGAGGAACTTTGTGAGATAGGCCACTGGGCCGACTGAAGCTCACCTGGTGAGAGGCCAATAAGGCCACGAAGTGAGGAAACCCTCAGGGGTGAATGGACAATACTGGCCGGGAGGTGGCATGAAAGGAGCGAACACGTGAAAGAACTTTGAACCTTTGAATGTCCTGCTCCTATGCCAATATTGGTGTTAAAGTAAAATTGATGCCATCCCATTCAAATCCATAATTAGAATGTTAAGTAGTGTGCCTAAAGTGTGAATGTGGTTGTTTAGATTGGTGACCCGACACACTAGGATAGGGACATGCCAATCTTACTGTGACACTGGTTTTTGGAGTTAAGTGCTTCCCATGTGGTGGGTTAGAGTAAATGGGAGAGTCTGTGCTGTACCTTAAGGCGGCTGTCACACTTGACGATTTAGCCAGCAATGGCAACGTATAAAATGTATGTAAAACGTTGGCGTACGCTGAAATTTTGATGTTTATTTTTTAAGTTTTGGTCGTATTCATAACGTGTTGGTCGTATGCATAACATATTAGTAACGGGGCAACAGAACGTTTCGTTGTCTTATAGATAACTTATACCAACGAATGCTTAGCCTGTTGTCGGAGTTCACAACCTATGCCAACGATAGTTTCACTTAGGCATAGCGCGCCGCACGTATCGCCGACGAATCGTGGCGTAGCCTGTTTAAAAACTGGCCGCACGCCAATTTTAAATCATAACCGCCTGAGAATTGGAAGTGTCACCACGCAGTCACACCTTGACGATTTAGCCAGCGTATGCCGACTATGAAAATGTGTCTAAAAACGCTGGCACACGTCGAATACGGTATGGGTAAGTTTGTATTATGTTAAGAGCACGCTAAAAAACGATGAAGTACGCTGTCATATTTCGTGGTCGTCTAGTACGTTCGTAAAATTTCAAGCATGCTGAAATTTTTACGACGTACTCGCCGTATGGCTCACACGTTCAGCTACGCTGGGGAATATAGTTGTAGGCACGATATGCGCATCGTTGACACACGGTCGACACAAGTTCTTGTAAGTTACTCATAAGTCGAAACAACGCGAGGTAATGTTTAGCGATTACCGAAACTTATTTTCTCCGTCAAGGCACATTTTTCTTTTTTCTCCTTGGCTCCGTGAAGGCACGTGACGAAATATCTGAAGTTGTTGTTGTTGTTTTTATTTATTTTATTTTTTTTAGTCTATCACGAATTTTAAAATATATTCGGACATTTGCTTTTAAGTTTCGACGTCGACATGACAATATCCTCAACAGAAAATATTCACAGAGGAGGAACTAAGAATAAAGACATGAGCAAACTGAAGAAGCAATCGGAACGTGACGTAACGGCACGTGACGAATAATCGGAAGTTATTGTTTTTTTTGTTTTTTTTAAACGCTGCCAATACGCCATTATACTGTAGCTGTAAATTAGAAACACGTTCAGTAAGTTGTGTGGTCGGCCGGAAGACGTCACAAATACGTCAATATGCGTTGGAGGTACGTTAAACATAGGTTCAAAGCACGTTACTCATAGGTTAGAAATAAGTTTTGGGTACGCTAAGGCATTACCTCGACGTGTTTCGACTTATGAGTAACTTACAAGTAACGTGCCTCGACGTGTGTCAACGATCGCATAACGTGCCTCGACGTGTGTCATCGATCGGTGTAAGGTGGCCTACAAACAGCGTTACTTCATAGGTTTAAATAAGTTTCGGGTATGCTAATCTTAACCTCGACGTGTTTTCGACTTTATGAGTAACTTAAAGTAACGTGTGGTCGACGTGGTGTCAAACGATCGCATAACGTGCCTTACAACTTATGGCCAGCGTTAGCGATACGTGCGCGAGTCAATAGCTGGCAATACTCGTAAAATTACAAGCCATTGCTAAAATTGAGGACAACCGCAAAGTACAACTGACGAAAGCCAAGCGTAAAATAACGACGTTGGCAGTCTTTTTCAGCGTGCCTCTTAATGTTATCAAAACTTCCCAATAACGTATTTTCGACTGTGCCAGCGTTTTAGACAAATTTTTTCATAAAGTCGTGCATACGGCTGGCTAAAATCGTCAAGGGTGACAGCGCCTAAGACAGGGCCCATTACCATGGCTGCCCCAGATGGAGGCCGGAGAGCCTTGGGGAGATAAGTGTGGGGGTAAGTGTTGCGGAAATGGCCTTAGTATGCTACTAAATAATAGGATTAGTCAGATCCCCCATTAAATGCATGTTTGCCAGGCTGTTCGGTTAAATGGACGTTACATGTGTGTTGGGGAGGTGTAAGAGGTCTGTTTACTTGTTCGCGGTGGTGGTTGAGCGAGAGCTTCCTCTTGCTTCCTTCCCTCTGCCGGACGATAGGCCCGCTCAGTC
>CM068960.1:89650862-89672639 GCA_035128595.1 Eptatretus atami
CTCTCTCTCTCTCTCTCTCTCTCTCTCTCTCTCTCTCTCTCTCTCTCTGTCTCTTTCTCTGTCTCTGTCTATGTCCCTGTCTCTTTCTCTTTCTCTCTCGCTCTGTCCCTTCCTTGCTCTAACCCCTCCCAATACAGTGCAGTACCCTCCTCCTACATCTCCTCTCTCACTCTCCCCTCCCCTCTCTCTCTGTCTGTGCCTGTCTCTGGACATATCCGGATGGTGGTTATGTCTTGAGGGTGTTTGTCTCTGGATATGTCCAGCCAGGATTTGTCTCTGGACGTGTCCTGGCGGTGTTTATGTCCGTATGTGAGTTTATCGCCGGACATATCCGAGTGGTGTTTGGCTCTGGCCAGCTTGGCTCCGGACGCATCCGGGCGGTGTTTTTCTCCGGGCGTGTCCTGGCGGTGTTTGTCTTCGGACGCTTCCGGGCGGTGTTTGTCTCCGGACGCATCTGGGCGGTGTTTGTCTCCG
Source organism: Eptatretus atami (assembly GCA_035128595.1). Classification (NCBI taxonomy): domain Eukaryota; kingdom Metazoa; phylum Chordata; class Myxini; order Myxiniformes; family Myxinidae; genus Eptatretus; species Eptatretus atami. Next base: position 89,651,337 of record CM068960.1, read on the forward strand.
GACGCTTCCGGGCTGTGTTTGTCTCCGGACAGCTTGACTCCGGACTCGTCCGGGCGGTATTTATTTCTGGATGGGAGTTTGTCTCAGGACTTGTCCGGATGGGAGTTCATCTCTGGTCCATGTTATTGTATGAGCGGTATAAAATGGATTTCAGACATTATTTTTTTCCACCTTTACTGTTATTCAATGCAGAATCATTTTGATGAAACAGTATGAATTGTAATTGATGCTCCACCGCATGTCTGCCTTCCCTTCCTCTCACCACACACTATCTTCCCTTCCCCACCCATCCTCGACTCCTCCCTCCTCTCTCCACCTATTCACTCTCTCCGCTCTCTCTCCCCCACCCGTCTCTCCTTCTTCCCCCCTATTTTTCTCTATCCCCCCTTTAGTATTACCCTCAGCGAAGCGATGGGTGGTATTTTCTTGTCAATAATAACAAGCAGTCTCACGGCAAATAGCACACTGGGTGGTTTGCCATTGCCTTCACAGCGGTCAGTCAGGGCAGGTATTTGTAATTCGTTCAGGGTGCAGGTGATAACTTGCCGACTCTATGTGAAAGACACGGAGGATTTTTAATGTTAACAAGCTGATGCTTGTAGATTGGACGCTCGGTTTAAATTCCATTTGAGGGACGGCACACTGTGTGATGCAATATGCTGGGTGTGGAGCATAGTCTAACAGTTTATACTCGGATCAGAGTCGATCCCAGACTTAACCACTCAAAGGGAAGTCTTCTGCTTCTTCCTCCTCTTCGTATGCTTCTGATTCTTCCAGCTATGCTTCTTCTTCCTCAGCTGACTTAAAAAAAATTCTTCTCATTCGGATGCAGCGCACAGCTGTGGATTTGCATCATTTACTGGGGGGCGCTGCTGTACCAGTTACAATTCCCCGTATCGGTTAGAGCGGGAATTTTTCATTTGTTCACGTTATCGGCAATAACTCTCCGATTCTTTAGCAAAGGACACTGTGGGATCTTTAACATCCACCAACTTCTTTTTCGTTTGTATGCAGCACAACACTCTGGGGTAGCATCATTGATTGAGGGTGTGGCTGTGCCACTGATGTGATCCCCTCTGCCAGTTGGGGCAGTAATTTGTAATTTGGCTATGTTGCCGGGGATAGCATACCTGCTCTTCGCAAACAACACCATGCTTTGTAACAACTGAAAGCAATTTTCAATTTTCTGTTGAAGTTGTTGTTCGCTTTACTCATTGTAATCCTCTGTTTTATTTTGCCTTCCAAACTCCGGGGATTTCCCCACGGAGAACCGAGCCATGGTCACCATGCCCACTGCTTGTGCCGTGGGAGCTTTCACCTGCTTTAAAAGTCTTTTCTTTACACTCAATGAAGTTACACTATGAGCATACTCCTTAATCTTATCTTCACTCAATATAATTGTTGGAACAGAAGAAAAAGTTAAGTTTCATGCTTTGGCAATTTCACATGTTCTTGTGTAAATGTGGAGAAGGTGAGAGCGTAGCCTTCCTTAAAGAAATACTTAAACGCTTAGTTATAAGAATCGGTAATTGTTTAACATTTTTGGATTTCACTCCAGATTTCGACACTTATTTAGTCCACGAGTTCCGATCCTCAAATCCGAAATCATATTTCGATTATATATTTAATTAGTCCATGAGAGTCGATTGTGTTTCCAAGGCAAGGCATTTTTAGTCGGCCGAATCAAAATAGGGGCTCAGACCCCTGCATGGTGAAGTTGGCCTGACCAAGGATAAGCTTTTCGTGAAGGTAAAGCCATTAGTTATCTTCAAAAGGGGTGTTTTTCATTCATACACTCCCTTGGAGTTCACTTCGTATGCATGTAAAGTTTTAGGCTGCTCGGTTTGATGGTTTTGAAGTTATGGAGGACACGCATGCACACACACACTGACATTTATTATTATAAATATCTTAAATAATTAGTCCATATTGTTGTTCTGCACTGCCTTATACTTTTGTGTAACACCTGACTGATGACGTGCAATTATTACATCACACACTAACATCATGTTCGGTATTAGTAACACAATATCACCCCCTCTCTGCGCTATTAGTTATTTTTTTCTGATATTAAAGTCTATATTTTATCGTGACATATACACACACACACACACACACACACACACACACACACACACACACACACACACACACACACACATCTGATATGTTGCAATGAGCTCGATTCGACTCCTCCATCTACCACATAAACCTTTTAATCGTTTCGCCCCCTTATTATCGACTCAGCTTTGAATGCTCTGTTTATCCTTTTCAAGGTGCCTCACTTCCCAAAGGTATCGTGAGCTCTTTCCCCTGAAAGCTTTTAGAGCTCCGATGCTCTCGCCCCCACAGAAGCTCGTTTTTATTACATCAGTGGGGTCAATACCGCACCATTTATTATGTGGCTGCGGCTTTCCCGAGCAATGCAAGAGGGTTTCCTTGCGCTTGGTCAATGGTGCAGACTCGTGCTGATGTATGCGTGTGAGTCGAGCCAGAGTTTGACAGAACGATTCATTTTGTTTCCTAACAGAGCAGAAAAGCCCCCATAGCTATATGCAAGAAGAACAAGCAATTTAACCATTATTCTCTGAGCTGTGCCAATTTGCATGCCATGGGTTTAACTCCCTTCCGAAATTTCATTTGATGGCTAATTGCCTCATCATTGGTATCCCCGTCCATCGTTGCTGTTGGGCATGGGAGCGTGTTTGCTGCACTGACACAATAAAAGAGGTTCTCACTCTCTGAGAGAATACAAGACTGTCTGATTAAGGCATCTCAAGTTCATTGCCTTTGTGGTGGATGCATGGGAACCATACTCAGAAGAGGTATTGCTTCTGCATCGTTAATTGAACATACAGTACTCTCTTTATATTCTACTCAATGTTTATCCATTCGAGAAGTGTCAGCATGCTTGTGCAAAATACTTCAGATGCTTTTACATTTATCTGACGGTGCCTTGGGTCTAGTTGAAGCACGTTGCTCCATCGTTCCGAAAGGGTACATTAAGATCAAGCACACATTGTTTTGCGTAGCTCTGGATGAAGGCTATGATAAGGTTGAAATGTTATATAGATTATTTACACTAGACACTAGATGCTAGACTAGGCTAGGGCTAGGAAGGCTACACTCTAGACAGCTCCTTTACGCTAGACACTAGATGCTAGGCTAGGCTAGGAAGGCTACACTCTAGACCAGTGTTTCTCAAACGGGGTTCCCCGGAACCCTAGGGTTCCGCAAGAGGTCGCTAGGGGTTCCGCGAGAAACAGTATAAATAGGCTAATGTATTTTTGAGTAGTTTTTGTTTGATTTAATATTCGTAATTTTACTATACACAAACGGCATATTGTTGGAAACTCCTTGGTTATTATAATAGAGGCTTTCAACCTCTTATATTATTTACAATTATAACAACCATAGGGAATGATTTAACGATGTCTATATGGCGCCAGTGTGAAACCGCCTTCACTGGTTAGTGGACGTCCTGTACGCGGCGGATTCGTGTATCATTGAGTGACTGACTCAAGTACGGGATGCATGCACGGTGTCCATCTATCTCCTCTGTGCTTCCTAGCGCGAAGTCTCTCTCTCTCTCTCAAGGTTAGTTCTTCTGTTTACCTTTATTGCTTCAGCTTTATTTGTTTAAGTTTTGTTTATCAAGTTACATGAGGTGTTTTTTTTTTTTTTGATTTAAAAAAGATTTTTTTTTGTGAATTAAAACCTTGGTGTGAGATCTCATAAACGAGCAGTATGTTTTTTTTCATTGCCAATAAATTTGACAAAAAGGGGTCATTTTTTCCTTAAACCAGGTATCCGAAAAAATTATATTATATTTACCACATGAACTACGATAAAAAATAAAAGAGCTAGATATTAATAATGGTATATAATAATTTTTATGCAGGGGTTCCCTGAGACATGAAAACTATTTCAAGGGTTCCACAATGGTAAAAAGGTTGAGAAACGCTGCTCTAGACAGATCCTTTACGCTAGACACTAGATTCTCGGCTAGGCGAGGAAGGCTACGCTCTTGATAGATCCTTTATGCTAGACACTATATGCTAAGCAAGGCTACACTCTAGACAGATCCTTTCCACTGGACACTAGATGCTAGGCTAGGCAAGGAAGGCTATGCTCTAGATAGATCCTTTACGCTAGACACTAGATGCTAAGCAAGGCGATAAAGGCTACGCTCTAGACAGATCCTTTCCACTAGACACTAGATGCTAGGCTAGGCGAGGAAGGCTGACGCTCTAGACAGATCCTTTCCACTGGACACTAGATGCTAGCTAGGCAAGGAAGGCTATGCTCTAGATAGATCCTTTACGCTAGACACTAGATGCTAAGCAAGGCGATAAAGGCTACGCTCTAGACAGATCCTTTTCCACTAGACACTAGATGCTAGCTAGGCGAGAAGGCTACGCTCTAACAGATCCTTTCCACTGACACTAGATGCTCGGCTAGTCGAGGAAGGCTACGCTCTAGCAGATCCTTTCCACTAGACACTAGATGCTAGGCTAGGCGAGGAAGCTACGCTCTAGACAGATCCTTCTACATAGACACTAGATGCTCGGTAGGCGAGGAAGGCTACGCCTCTAGATAGATCCTTTCTACTAGACACGAGATGCTCGGCTAGGCGAGGAAGGCTACGCTCTAGACAGATCCTTTCTACTAGACACTAGATGCTCGGCGAGGGGAGGAAGGCTACGCTCTAGATAGATCCTTTACGCTAGACACTAGATGCTAGGCTAGACTAGGAAGGATCTTTACACTAGACAGGTCTTCGATAGGATTTGATTTGTTCGATTTTGTTTTTCATTGTGGCCTGTTACATAATATTCCTGTAGAATCAACTTGATGGAATGCATAAAGATGGTGTGATTTCTGTTGACCATGCATTAAATGTTGACCATGCGCATGCATTAAATCAAACGGAAGACCAAATACTGCATTGGAGTCATCAGAGGAACCCGAATAAGTAAAGAGTAAATATGAAGTCATCAGGAGGAACCTCGACAGGATTCAGGTTTCTGCCATGACTCCACAACCCTTCTTCTTCTTCTTGCGTATGGCAGCTTGGCTGCCAGGTAGCTGTCATTTTGTTGGGGCACGACTATGCCGCTGATGCTGTGCCCCTATACCAGCAGTGTGACCACTCCTTGGCTTTTTTCACAAGATCTTGGCTATTCGTTGTTCACCTTGGCGTCTTGGTTTTCTATAGGTTTTCTATTATCATCGCTTTTCCGAAACCTTGTGAATTCTTGGCTTTTTTCATTGGCTCACCTCGGCATTTATGAAAATGAGGACGGGTCACACTGTATACCAGTACACTGGTACTCATTTTGCCGATCTCAGAAGGATGACATGCTGATTCAACCTCACCTGGTGTTAATTCAGTGGCTAACGGGGCTAAAACTCAGGACCCTAAGATCCCAAGCCAGTCACTCTAATCACTGAGCCAACATCAGGCTTTTCCTCAACCCTCAAACCCATCCAGGCACGGCCAAGTGAGCCTTGCAAAAATAATTTGTAAGAATTCACTTCTCCCTCGACAGATAGACAAAGAAAGAGAGAAATAAAGAGTAAAAGATAGTAAATGAAAAAAAAAAGGAAAAAAATCAAGAATTAGAATGAATAAAGAGAATTGTGAGAAAGTAGAAAGAAGTATGGAAGGCACAAACAACGAAGATGTCGGGAAGAATCCGAATCGGTAGATTGCAGCAGTTACTTCTCGGCTCAAACACAGCAACAGGTACAAGCTACCACTTACAAGTCACGTGACATCTTTGAGGGGTTGGTGCATCCTTCGCTCACAATTCGTAGGTGATAATTATGAGAAGGGAAGATAGACTGAAAGCATCCAGGGACGGACGTCCGTTCGAAGCGAAGTGCGGCCCTCGATCTTCAAAGTTTCCCTTGGCGCTCGTCCCATCTCGTTAACCTCACTGGCTCGTCCCCTGCCGGGATCCGCCTGCCATAATGTGCGTCTCCGCTTAGCGGGTGCCACGGGAAGGAAGGGTTTGTGGCTGGCCAAATATCCATTCTTAAATATTCCCCTCATGGGTCCGTGGAACACTCCACCACCTTGGTTAATCAGCGCTGTGTAACAATGGAACAAATATTCGGTTTCTGTCTTTCTCTCTGGGCCATAGAAATACCCAATACCTTTGTTTTTATCCTCGAACGTTTCACTGTCAACCTTGCACTTCTTTATTTGATGTTCAAAGTGCCTTCACTTTCTTTTCTGCCTACAGCACCTGTCATCTGACAATTTATTTTGAATTGGTGAAAATGGCAGTGGTATTGTTACGGTGAGATGAGACGTACCATCCCCTTCGCAGAGTGTCGGTGCTGCCAAAGCAGTTTATTGGTAAGGGTTATACTGGGTGGTTTGCCTTTGCCTTCACAACAGTAGTCGGGACAGGAATGTGGAATTTGTTCAGGTGCCGGCGATAGCTCGCCTACTTTTTGCAAAGGACACCGTGAGATTTTTAACGTCCACCAACTAATGCTGAAAAATGGGACGCACACACATTGTTAAATGTCCTTCTGAGGGTCGACACTCGCATTGATGCCTCACCTTGTCTGCGAAACACCAGGATGCCAGTCTGTCGCTGTATCGAGATTCAAACACAGACTAGACAGCTCAGTGTGTGTACCTATAGACTATCCTGCCAGTCCAGTGTTGATTTGAACTTGTGCACATTTTGTAACACTGTCTCTATTTGGGTCGTGGCCCATGGTCATGCCTTGTGAAGATCTCACTCCTCATGCACCTCCACCCCTTCCCATTACAATATTGGATGGGGAAAAGGTATTACCATTATTTAATAACAGTAGGTGGCGTCTTGGTTGCGTAATGGTTAAAGCCTCCGCTCTGACAGTATAATGACATACCAGACTCGTCGGTGTAATGGTTGGAATGTCCACTGTGTCTGATAGGTCAGTGGTTCGAATCCCGGTCTAATCATACCGAAGACGTTAGAAATGGTGTGGCTGCTTCCTTGCTTGATGGTCAGCATTTAAAAAGGATAAAACACAGACAAACAGCCATCGGTTCGCAATTACATACGCATGCTCGAGGGGCCGAACAGCATCCTCGTACATTGAAGATCCTTGTCAGGGAACTGATATTTATTTACTTAGGTGTGCTGTATCATAGCTCGAACATAAAAATTGCACTCTTATATAATTTCTGCCATATTACAATGAATATATACCCCTTTATCTTTGTTAGGAGACAAACTATTGGCAAATGAAGCAAGTTTGACATTATATAAGGATAGTCAGGTGCAGTAAAAAAAAAGCAAATCAGTCAAGAACACACGACCTACCCAAGCCTGCGATGCACATAGTTTCTAACATCAACATTTCAGTGACAACAGTTGCAATTACTCTCTATCTATAGCAATGATTGTTAAAACAAGGCAACACAGTGTTCCAGCAAATTAGGGCAAGATTTTATAATTTGGTCAGGGTACGAGCACACAATAGGCTGCTTTTTTCAAAAGCTACAATGGGAAGGTTGTTCTTCGGGGTGCGGTTGGCTTAGAAGGCAGAGTGATTGGTTGAACTGGTGAAACAGTCGACCTACTCCAACATTATCGTACTGCAGTTGCAAGTTGCAAGGCCAGGTTGCTCATTTATTTATTTCTTATGCAGCCTGTGATTGCTGGTTGTACCATTGTTTAGAGCATGTCTGTGCTGCTGATGCAGTTCCCCCTGTACAGTGGAGCAGGAATTTGTAATTTGTTCCGTGTACCGACAATAGCTCATCTCCTCTTCGTGACAGGCACTGTGGGATCTTTATAATGTCCATCAACTAATGCTGGCAGATGGGATGTTCAGTTTAATGTCTATTCTAAGGACAGCGCACACATTGATGGAAGCCTCACCCTGCCTGCAAAACACCAGGACAACAGTTTACAGCTGGGTCGAGATTCAAACCCAAACTAGATAGCTCCGAGGCAAGTGTGTGTACCTCTCAACCATCCTGCCAACCCAGCATGGTTGCTTTAAGATAGAAACAATTGGTCAATACATTCTTGCGCTGTCCCGTAAGGCAACCCTATTTGCTCAAAAGCTATGCGAGCTTTTCCCACTTTGGAAGAAAGAAACTTCACCTTACCAAGAAGGCCTGCCACTCACAATCAATATCTACTCACCGGAATACCGTACCACTTGCTTGCCATTGTGTCTTACCTAAAATAACATCCGAGAACAGGAATAATGAACCAAAATATTAAACGTCTCTGACAGGTCACAGTCCTCCAAAATCATGAAACACAAAGTGTCTACAAAGGAACTGATAAGTGCTTTCATTAAATACCAAATCAGAACAGTCGTGAACCTAAAATGAACGATAACGACGGTTTACTTAAAGTATGACACCTTCTCACAATGCTTATGATGGGACAGTTCGATGGGCCGAGATGGTTAAACGTAGGCCTGAGGAGGTTTTTGGGACACGGAGGATACTTTGCTGAAGGATAAAGTTTTTTTTGTTCATTCATTTTTCGAAAGTGTGGGGGTAATGTGACGAGTGAGGGGTCTTTCGTGCTATAAAGTCGTTCATTTTTCAAGAGGATGAATGAGCTTGGACCTCATAAGGGGCCATCTATTTATTAGTTTGCTTTACAGCTGTGAATTTACTTTATAGATTTACATTCAGGTCTGCTCATGTTATGTTAACAACATGTTCTGTTTAGTTTCGACACGGCGTGTCCGTGCGCTGCACCGCAAGGCAAAGTAACCTCTCTGTTGTCACTGGCGGTGTTCTGGGTTATGGAAATGAGGAAATTGCTTTAAGTATCCCTTATGTAATGTGGTGTCAAGTGGTGTACAGTCCTAGCCAAAAGCATTGCATTTTATAACTTGTTTTTGTCTTGCCGCAGATGTCATTAAAACAGAAACAGCGTGTATCTTTTATGACTACCCACGTTAGACTTGGGGCCAACTCAAACGTGTTTTCTTTTGATAAGCTTTTCAAGGCTTTGTATGACTGTGCATTTTGGGTTTTTGGCAAAAGCATATTTTTTTAGAAATGGAGGCATTTCTTTTGAGAGAAACAGCAGGTAGGTCTACAACTGTATCTGCTGCTATTGGCACATAAATCCTCAGAAACCGTGCTTCTGCCATATCCTTTCCTTGCTTTTGTTCAGGTCTTTCTCAGATGGTCACCTACCTTCATCTCAAAAAGCTCCCAATGTCATCCCTACTCATGAGAATGGTTCCAAGTCTGATTCACTCAACTGACGACTGGTCAGCCTTCTCCCCATCATTATCAAAGTGATGCATTGTAATATGATTATCACTACTCTTGACCTCAGGCATTATCTTTTCTCCAACTCTCTGATCATCAGTTTGTTTTCGCTCCAACCATTCTAAAATGGAGCATTTTACATCTTTTAACTCAACAATAGATGGATGCTTAAATCTAAATGAGGGATGAAGGCCATCTCTCAAATCTCAGTGCAGTCTAGCACCCAGCAGCCTAACATTGCAAGCTTTCTATTAATGACATTTGCCCCCTTCTCCCTCCCCCACCCAATTCCATTTCCTGTTTAATTATCTGACAAACCTCTGGAAAAGGTGCAATCCCTGGAGGCCCGAGCCCTCAAAATACTGCAAACAGTCTTTGGTGGACCATATCTCCAAAGTGGACCACAAGGCTGACTGATGGGTTGTGATATAATTATCATTGCTGCAGACATCAAGCATATTCTCTTCTCCAACTCTTTGGTATTCTTCATGGAGTCAAGTACATTCTCAGCCACTTAGGGCTCATCACGGTGTACAAGACCTTCACTGAAGTACCATGTAGTGTGGTTCCCCACTCTTGGCTGGTGCAGCTGCTTTCCATCCGCTACCCTGAATGAGTCCAAGGCTTTTTGTTTTTGGAATCTCTTGACAGGAGGCCGAGCCCCAGGATCTGCTCCTCGCACACTGCAGTCTGCTTGGTGGACTCTTGGGGTTGGCAGGATGGCCTAGAGGTGAAAACGCTCACCTCTGAGTCGTCTAGCCTGGGTTTGAATTCCGACACAGCTATAAACGGTCTCAATTGAAAAATTGAACTCAACTTGAACAGTGTAGAACACAAATCGCTTTCTTTGCACTTTCAAAATCCTTTCGTTTAGTTTAGCAGTTAGATGTGTTAAATAAAGTGGTGTATAGCACCATTGTCTCATGCTGTATTGTTTTGGCATCAACGGCGCTAAACTTCCAGAATTATTTTGTGTTCTACGGTGTTATTTTGGACACAGCACCAGGTAATGTGTTCTATGAATTCTCTAGTTATCCAATGTACACCACTCCTTCCCAATTCCATATGTAAGTGATGCATGACGTCATCGCCGGGCGCCGAAGGAAGTACTCAGTTTTTACTCCGTTTTCTTTCTTGTTTGTCCAGGCGATATCTCAGCCATCCTTTGAGCCAGGAAGCCGAAATTTTGGGACAAAAGTGAACATGAGCTTTGGCAAAAACGTTATTTTTTATTTTTTGATTAATCAATTAATTGATTAATTCTTTAATTATTATCGATTTATTAATTGCTTATTTATTTTATTTCTCATCTGGGCACCTTTTGAGTTAGGAAGCTGATATTTGGGCATGACAGTGACTAAGTGATTTGACTATAAAGAGTATTTTTGATTTATTGATTAATCAATTAATCGATTAATTATCCATTTTTCAATTAATTATTTAATTTCCCCAAAGTTTCAGATTCGGATGAAACGGTGGTGGTTTAGATCTGCTGTTCGGCAATTGATTGAGAAATTAATTATTTTAATTCTGTGATGAATCCATTAATCAATCAATTATTGTAAACCTCTCACTCCCAATTCCGACTCCATGTGTTGCAAGGCGGCATCGCCGGGCGCCGAAGGTGCCCTGGCGATGTCTCACATCGGAGGGTTGATATTTATTTATTTGGCATTGGGGCGGTGTACTTTGAATGTACCGTGACTTGTTTAATTATCTGTTTATACAATGCTCTATTTGTCTATTCAAATTCAGTTATGTAGAGATTGGCAAAGGCTTCATCTCGAAGCCTTAGGTCTCGAAGCCTTAGGTGCAGGGCCCCTTCAAGCGTGGGGCCCCAAGTCGAACTAGCCTATTCCTTAATCCGGCCTTGCCGACAGAGGGTACTTCCTCAGCAGCACAGCGTGGCCTCAGCAAATGATGATACTCACAGCCATGTGCTGCATACAAAAGGAGAAGAAGAAGGTGGACTCTTACCATACTTCTGGCCTTGCTCCACCCACCCACTATTCCCTCTGCCTACCCACAGCCTCCTCCCCTCCCCCCAGCCATGCAGGTCACATATTTCGCCACTCAAGCCTGGGTTCCTTCCCCAAGTCTAATTTGGATGTTCACCTCAATTCCATCATCCCTCTATTATCTCGTCTATGGAACTTACTCCCCTGTGACCATTGTTTCATGCTCTTAATCTAGTCTATCAAGTCATCCACTGTTGTCACGCATTGTCCCATACTCCTGATCTCTTCTGCTCCCACTGACTCCCACTCCCCCCCCCCTTTTTTCTTTCTTTTCCCTCTTCTATTCTTGCCACTCAACTACGTATTCGCAATGTGTCCATGTGTTATGTCTGCTTGTTCCCATTTTTTTACCCTCTGTCGGTCTGTAAACCTGTTGCCCTCTGTCATTTAGCTCCTCCATGAGCATAGACCTCTGTACAAAAAGGTGTTTCTTGTATCACCATGTATTTGGGCCTTAGGGCCAAGGTACATATAATGTGCTGTATTGTTTTGACAAGCTTTTGAAGGCTTTGCATTACCATGTATTTTGGTGTTTGGAATAAAGTACATGTTTCATGAGGCTTTGAATAAAAAAGCAACGACAACATTTTATATAAAAAGGCATACATCGATAGAGAAACATCAGTTGTATCTTGTACGACCATCTATTTTGGCCTTTGGATTAGGGTACATGCATTTATTGTATGACCATGCATTTGGGCCTTTGCCCTCTTTATTGCTCAGTGGACTGAAGATGAGCTATGAAGACACATCCTGCTAAGAGTGACAGTTTCCATTAAACAAACACCACACTGGATAATTACATTTATTTCCACATTGCTGGCAATCGTGTTGAAATACAAAAAGGAGATCTGTATTGAAAAATCTCGGTGGAATGATCCAAACAGTTTTCCACCAAAAATCGTTCAACGCATCCCCAAGATGATACGGTCTAACGAGCAAGGCGGATACGTCGCCGCGGAGAGAGTCTCCACTGCAAATGGTGAGGCCTAATTGCTAAAGACGTGCCATTTCTCAGAAGCGGCTGCATGTACCTCAATGCATTATTCCTGTGCATTTAGGCACAGACAGCTCGTGTGGGATCAGCTCCAGGTGCAGGGAGACACCTTATTCTTCCTCGCTAAATTTGCATCCCAACTTGACCTGGGGCTGTGGGCACCCTGACGCTTGCTTTAATTGCTGCTCTCTTGGTGCCACCACCTGTAAGTTTAGCCACGTGTTTGCCGCTCGCCGGCGGTAGAGAAGCAACGCAAAGCTCCAGACGTGGGGTTAACGGGCCTCGCCTGTCCGTTGCGCCCTGCCAGGCCCGCCGGGCCTCGGACAGCCCATTACGCGGCCTGTCACGGCCGCTCTCTTCGGCAATACCACGACGGCTTCATTAGGGTGGCCCTTTAAGCAACTCGCCGCTTCTTCCACAGCCCGTACAGAATATTAACAGTGTCTTTTGCATAAAGATGAGGCACCCACTCAGAAATCTGAGGAATTTTTTACTCTCTCTTCCTTTCTTATATGAATGACCTGTCATCGCCCGTTTCCTCTTCACACTTTTCCTTCCCTTTCTGTGCCGTGCACTTTGATCTGCCGTTCTTTTATTTTGTTACACAGTCTTTTCTCCAGAAGTGTTGTTTTTTCATGTCCACTCAGGTAGTTTGTTTTTTTTATTTAGTGTTATTGTCATAACCTATACCATATATCTACTGCTTATTTCACGGCTGAAATTATTCCCACCTTCTGCTGGGGTCGGCCATGAAACGTTTTTGCTCCAAGTCTTTCACAAACCGGCTTGCCAGGCCTGACGTTTTACTGAAGGTGGCAGGAATTTGGAATTTGTTCAGGGTTCCGGCAATAACTCAACTGGTCTTCACGAAAGACACCGTGAGATCTTTAATGCCGAGCAACAACCGCTGCTGGCAGACAGACCTTCCAGCTTAACGTCCTTCTGATGAATGGCACACACGTTATTGATGAATCTCCCTGCCTGCGAAACGCTCGACAGCTTATAACTGGGTCGGGATTCAAACACAGGCGAGGCAGTTCAGAGGAGAGTGTGCGTATCTCTATGCCAGTACCCTAACCTTTAAGATATATGCAATGAATATACGACCAGCTGCTTGAAATAGCAACTCGTGCCATTCTAAAGATAAACATTCTAAACGTGAACAGTTATGGTGAATCAGATATTAGGATGTTAAATTAGAAAAAAGTTCTTTATATTATCTTTGAAGGTGATCATAAGCTACTTTAAAAGTAGGATCGGCATACTTTTAAGTAAAACGGTCGTTGTGCCTTTAAAATTATTCTGCTTTTCACTGTTTTTTTTTTTTAGATACCTATGAAGAACACAGATACAACTTCGCTGTTTGATATTCATTGTTATGACCTATTTATAATGTCATTGCACGAATCTAGGAATGTAATACTACTAGTACGTACTACTGAATATATGTGACCATTGTCTCATGTTCTGACTGATGGGTTGTAATATAATTGTCATTGCTGCAGATATCAAGCATATTCTCTTCTCCAACTCTCTAGTATTCTTCACGGAGTCAAGTACATTCTCAGACACTCAGAGCTCATCACAGTGTACAAGACCTGCACTGAAATATCACGGAGTACGATTCCCCACTCTGGCCTGGTGCAGCTGCTTCCCGTCCGCTACCCTGGATTAGTCCAAGGAAGAGCGGTACTCCATTGAGCTACAAAGTCCTCTTTTTATACATACATTTTGGTTATAACTCAAAAGTGCTCCATCCAATATACAGTTAGATATCAGGATGACACTCACAGGTTGTATTTTGATTGGCGTTTTGTTTGGTCAGAGGTGAATGGGCCATTTGAGAGAGCTGAAGTCCTACTTGTATACGTATAATTTGATTGTTACTCAAAAGTGTTCTGTAGAATATACAGTACGACATCAAGGTGACATTCACAGGCCGTATTACTACTACTACTACTACTACTACTACTACTACTACTACTACTACTACTACTACTACACTATTTTAATGGCCCCAATTAATTCCACCATATTGTGGGGTCAGCTGGAAGAGTTTTCCCTCTCCACACCCCTCTATCATGAGTACACACAAACACCTTTACGTTTGTGAATAGGTGGCTTGGAGATGGAACTCTGACTTCAAATCCTTGGTCTTCAAGGTTGGGGGTTATTGTTATGGCTGGTAACTCAGGTTTAAAACTCATTAGTCATCAAGTAATCTATAATCTGAAAAAAAAACCTTCGCTGACACCGGCACCCTATTCCTGCCCATGTCAGGACAAAGTCTTCCTTCAATTCGTGTTGGCATCCTCGTTGTGTTTTCCCAGTGTGAGTTGGTGAGAGTGAGCAGCCATGGAAGTCGAACCTACACCAGCTACGGGGTAAAGAAGCAAGTCTTTCATCCCTTGAACAAACAGCCAACTCATCTATTATCTATTTTTCAATCAGAGATCTACCACCTGCTATTTTTTGCATACAAAGTGCAGTGGGCTCATCGAAGAGTGAAGAGCTAGAGGGTGGAACAAAGGCAACACAACGACAGTGGCATAGTGGAACAACATGTGGACACAAGGGGATGAGAACAAAGAAGAGGGCAGAGAAGATGAAACCTACAAATAGATGGGGAGGGCTAATGAGGATTGAATAATCGTGGGTCGGGATGGGGGATTACCTGAAGTGGTGGTATACTGCCAACTAGAAACCCTAAATGAAAGAATGGGATTGAACTGACTGAGGAGAGCTGCCTCACAAGTGGAAGAAGAGAGGAACAAAGCAGTACAGGTGAGCAGTCAGCCTGAATTTTGATTGTTTCAAAAGGAGAGGGTTGCTGGAAGAATGCACGCTACCCATGGAAAGACTGAGGGCAGATGGAGGGTAAAGGAACAGAGGCAGCAATACATGCGGATAGGCAGTAAAAAAAAAGGCCACAAACCTGTCTGCAAGGAGAGACCAGCAGGTCCTGGCCTTCTGCTCTTTGTAAAAGATTCCAAGGATATTGAGAGACTTGGATTCCACAGCATCCATCATAAACAGTTGTGAAATCGGGGCACCAACACATATGGAAGAGCAGTACTCCATTGAGCTGCAAAGTCCTCCTTGTATTCATATAATTTGGTCGTAACTCAAAATATAATATACAGTTCGATATCAAAATGACACTCACAGACTGTATTTTGATTGGAGTTTTGTTTGGTCAGAGGTGAATGGGCCATTTGAGAGAGCTGAAACGGTGAAATTTTAAGGCATGCTTACATATGAAAAGAAAGAGAGGGATGTGTAATGACCTTATTATGTCACATGCTTCATGTTTACTGATAGAGGAAGTGACTTAATTTCCATTCTAGAAGTGTTGTTATATTTTTTGAAGCCTGGTGTTGGCTTAACGGTTAAGGTGGCTGGCTTAAGATCTTCGGATTTTGAGTTCTAGCCCCTGTCGCACCGTTGAAATAACACCAGGTGGGTTGTGACTCAGCCTGTCATCCTTCCAAGGTCGGCAAAATGAGTAGCAGCTTACTGGTAACAGGAGCACTGCATCAGCGACACAGCCTTGCTTCCAGAAAATGATGCAACCAGCAGCCACGGGCTGCATACGAAACAACAACATTTTTGGGGGATACGGTCAAGGTTCGTGGAAGAGCTATTACACTAAATCCATGGATCACGATGCAACAGAACAAAAGGAACAGTACAGAGAGAGAGCGAGGGAGAGAGAGAGAGAGAGAGAGAGAGAGAGAGAGGTGGAGGGTGGGGACACCAACAGCAGGATTGAAAACAAAATAGAGGGAGACTTGGATGAACAATGGGTGTGGGGGGGAGGACAGGAAATAACATATGGGGTGGACAGGATGGATACAGAAGGGAGCTCTCAGGAAGTAAAAACTGGAAATTTGGAATGAGGTGGGCTTGGAGTGGGAAGGGGCAGTTAAAGAGGGTAGAAAATAGAATGGTTTTCGTTTGGGGATGTGACTATTTGGAGGAAAGAAGGAAGAAATAATGATAAAATGAAAATATCATCCTAAGTCATTTGAAATCCAAATTAACTTCCGTTACAACAAAATTAACGCAGCTTCTTATATTTCCTATTTCCTTCTCCCCGATCCTCTGGTTTTATACCTGTCCTGACTTCAATTATCTGTTCATGATGTCGGCTAACATCACGCTCCTTCAATACAGTATCTGGTCCCTTCAACATGCATATTATTTGGTCCCTTGGCTTTATTGTATCTGTATTGAATACTTACTGTCTTCTGTTAGTTTTCCTGTTTCTTGACTTCCTTTACTCCTACCTGAAACTTCTCTTGAAGCCCTTTGTCACCCGATAGATAGATTTTTTTTCAGTTACTTGTAATTATCCTGACTATTCCTGTCTAACCATTGAATCAAGATAACAATTCAATAAGCCTGCCATCTTACTTTTATCACTAAACATTTTCTCTGTGCCATCCCTCAATGTGCCCACACCTGTCTTTATTTGCACTTTACCCCCTATGTAATTAAAGAATTCCTTGCTCTTATGCTCCCTATTCTGTTTTGGCTTGCATAGTTATTTTCCTAACTATCCTCTGTTGATTCCTACTCAGATCTGAGTCTGACTCCAGTCCTCTGGTTTTATACCTCATACATGTTTTATATCTTAATAGCATTCCTTAATTTCCTGCTCAACCAATCTGATCTCTTTCTGCTTCTAGTTTTACATTTCACTGGAATATACTGTATACGTATTACGTACGCTGCACGATTGCTCCTTGGAGGTTGCCCCTTTCTCTGTTGCTGATTGCCCTCCTGTTAGCTTGGCCCAATCCAGAGAACCCCTCTCCTCAAACTCCTGCAACATAATTGCCTTACTCTACTATCCCAATCTCTAAACAGAATAACTGCACACACTATATTACGGTCACCCACCCCTAAATGCTCTCCTACCTCCATTTCTTGAAAATAAGTCGAAGACTGCACTACCCCTCATGGGCTTATAAAAGCAATCCTGGACTTGATCTAGGAATTTCTCATTACCTCTGCCACCGAAGGTTGATGGAGGTTACGTTTTCACCCCTGTTTGTCTGCCTGTTTGTTTATCTGTGAGTACTGAGTGGGATATCTCAAAAACTTATGGACAGATTCAGATGAAACTTGGTGGACAGGTTGTGTGAGTATGTGACAAGGGCAAATTGATTCGATTTTGGTGAAGATCCGAATCTGGTTCCGGATACGAGAGTTTTTTTAAAGTGAATTCTTCACCATTGAGAGATGGGGCCAAAACCGACATATAGCACGATATTTCAAAAGGTTGTGGATGGATTATGACAAAACTTGGTGTTTGAGTTTGGTAGGTAACAAGAACAAGCTGATGAGATTCTGGATCAGGTCCGGAAGCAGATCTGGCCTATCAGTGGCATACAAAATGTAAACCGCTCAGGGCAGAGGTATATGCTCTACCAAGTGCCATTCTAATCTACTATGCTCTTTTGCTGTTCCTGGACACAAATTTATTTCCCCCATAATCAATAATCTTCCCTTACCACACGCCTTCCTGAATTCTTCATGAACACTTCTCTTCCTTCACACCAAGAGCCCTATAAAACACCCTCAGAGAACCTTACAATATTTACAATCTCTAATCTCTATTCACACAGGTTCCTTTGCATTAAATTTCAATCCTCTCTCTTTGTCACAAAACTTTGAGGTTCTTTACTCAATATATTTGCACCAGCAGGTGAATGAACTCCATTCTGGAAACACTCTCTGAGAGCCTGAAATGATTCACATTTCTTCCTCAATCTCACTCCATACACACCATTCTTCCTACAATTGGTGGACATCAATCACTCTGCTCATAAATTATATTCCTTTCCTATCCTTGGAAGAATGCCAGAAGACATTACCACACAACCTTTTTTTTGTACTGTATACATTGTCGAAGCTCGTGGAAGAGTTAGAATTAGTACACTGAACGGATCAGGACACAACAGGACAAAAGGAACAGTTGGGAGAGAGGGGGGAAACACAAACAGCAGAGTTGAAGGCCAAGATAGAGACAGACTTAGATAAACAATTGGTGTGGGGAGGAATGAGGGGCAGGAGATTATGCATGGGGTGGACAAGATGGCTTCAGATGGAAACTCTGAGGAGGGGAAATTGGGAAGTTGAAAGGAGGAGGGATTGTGGTGGGGTTTTTTTGGGGGGGGGGTTAATGGGGGATGAAAGATCATGGTTTTGGTTTGGTGATGATCTGAGATGGTGGTGAACAGCTCTCTTGAAGACTTGGAAGGAAGAATGAGATTGAAGAGGATGTGGAAGTCGGTTCCACAGGCAGGAGAAAAGAGGAACAAATGAGTGGAGTTGAGGGCCTGTCACACCTTGACTTTTAGCCAGCGTATGGCAATGTATCAAAATGTATGTAAAACGCTGGCGTACGCTGAGTATTGATGTTTTTTTTCCAGTTTTGGGCGTAACTAGTTGGACGTATGCATACGTATTGGTAACGTACACAGAACGTTTCGATAATTTTATCGACAACTTATACCAACGAATGCTGAGCGTGTTGTCGGCGTTCACAACCTATCCCAACGATAGTCTCACTTATGCATAGCGCGGCAGCGTATCGCCGACGATCACGTGGCGTAGGCTATTAATAGGCTGTGGCTCGACGATTCAAATCATAACCGCACTAGACATCGAAGTGTCAAGCCGCTGTCACACCTTGACGTTTAGCCAGCTATGCCGACGTATGAAAAATTTGCCGAATACGCTGGCACACGTCGAATACGTTATGGGTAAGTTTTGTATACGTTAAGAGCATGCTGAAGCACGCTAAAGCATGCAGGCATACGTTGTAGTACGCTGAGTACGTCGAGAAATTTTTAAGCATGCTGAAAATTTTACGACGTATGCCAGCGTATGACGCACACGTTCCGCATATGCTGCCCATAAGTTGTAGGCACGTTACGCGATCGTTGACACACGTCGACACACGTTACTTGTAAGTTACTCATAAGTTGAAACACGTGGAGGTAATGTTTAGCGTACCCGAAACTTATTTCTAACCTATGAGTAACGTGCTTTGAACCTATGAGTAACGTGCTTTGAACCTATGTGTAACGTATCTCCAACGCATATTGACATATGTAGATGTATTTGACGTCTTCCGGACGACACAGAACTTACTGAACGTGTTACTAACTTACAGCTACCGTATAATGGCGTATTGGCAGCGTTTAGGGGAATTGGTATATAAAAATGGGTTCACACAGGAGGAACCCCTCAGTGTTCCAGACTCCATGGTTTTTTTTTTCTTCGGCATGACGGTGATGTTGACACTTCGATTTCTAGTGCGGTTATGATTTAAATCGTTGAGCGGCAGCCTATTAATTATATTATATTATAACCGCACTAGAAATCGAAGTGTCAACATCACCGTCATGCCGAAGAAAAAAAAACAAAACCATGGAGTCTGGACCACTGACGCTAAACATTACCTCGACGTGTTTCAACTTATGAGTAACTTACAAGTAACGTGTGTCGACGTGTGTCAACGATCGCGTAACGTGCTACAACTTATGGCCAGCGTATGCGGAACGTGTGAGTCATACGCTGGCATACGTCGAAAAATTTCAAAAATGTTAAAATTTATCGACGAGCTCAGCGTACTACGACGCATGCCAGCGTGCTCTTAACGTATACAAAACTTACCCATAACATATTCGACATGTGCCAGCGTTTTAGACAAATTTTTAATACGCCGGCATACGCTTGCTAAATCGTCAAGGTGTGACAGGGCCTTGAGCAGTGATCTTGGATTTAGGTAGTTTCACCAGAAGGGGGATGATGGTGGACCGTGTGTGCCCTGCAGAAACGTGGGGGGGACAAAACATGGAAAGAGCAGAGGGTGCAAGACCACAAAGGAGGCGATAGAAAAAGACACCACCAACCTGTCTGCGATGGTGAAGTGATAGGCCCATAGACTCAGCTTCATCATGGGAGATTCCAATAATCTGGAAGGCCTTGGTTTCCACAGCATGAAGCTGAACAAGGTGAGAGGCAGGGGAGTCAGCCCAGAGGGGAGACCAGTACTCCATCAAGCTGTGCATGAAGGCCTTGTAGGTGGATACAGTGGCGTAGTTAGGGTTTGTGGTGCCCAGGGCCAAAGGTCAATACTAGTGCCCCATAGACACTCGCATATTCAGGAATTTATATTGGGGGGGGGGGGGCATATAAAAGAGCTCTAAGCTTCCTGAGCAGCAGAGCCCCGGAAGCTGTTTAAAATGAAATTTAGAATATCCTAACTTCACTGGAAAGCATTTCAGAAGACTTCAAACCTAAAGGATAAAGATTATTAACCAATATAAAAGGTTCGGAAAACAATATATGTATATATATATATATATATATATAATGTTGCGAATCTGGAAGCCATGAACACTCAACATTCAGGTCCCTATAGAACAGTTATATCGGTAAGTGTGTGTTTCTAGTTAGGGTCCCGTCCCTAGTCTAATGGGAATTGCATACATGCGCTGCGAAGTTATTTTGATAGTTAGGGTTTTCTTTTACATTTTTACACCCCGTATCACAACAACAACACCTTCGCTCCATCCTGATGCCATAACGCTCGCGGCATTCTTCGCGAGCTCGTCAGCAAAGTGCGCGCATGGGCAGAGCCTAACATAGGCATGGCGTCCCTCTAAGCCAATCGGCAAGGAGCGGGCATCTCACCCGCCCCGTTTCCGACTCAGCACCATCACCATTCGGCATGTGGCCAGAGGTGAAGAGGTGGGCGGAGCCACAAACGCCTCCGCTCGGGACTCCGCCCAGAGGGGTGGGAGTTGCCCCGCCTACCGCGGGCCTGCCCAATGGAGGACGGCCAGGGAATCGCGCGATGTCTCCGACCAATCGGGAGGCGAGTGGGCGGGAGAAGAAGCCCCTCCCTCCTGGAAAAGAAGTGTGGTGGTTGTCGGGAGGAGCGCGTAGGAAGCAGGTGATCAGAGAGAACGGGGAAGCAGCTTGTAGCGAGGAGGAGGATTGCGCCCCGT
>CM068960.1:89724115-89737289 GCA_035128595.1 Eptatretus atami
ATTGAGAGATAGGGCCAAAATCATCATATAGCATGATATCTGAAACAGTTATGGATGGATTGGATGAAACTTGGCGGACACGTTAGGTGTGTGACAAGGACGAATTGGTTCAATTTTAGTGAAGATCCGGATCCACATACTGGAATTTTAAAATGTGATTCTTCACCATTGAGAGATAGGGCCAAAATCATCATATAGCAATGATATCTCAAAAAGTTATGGATGTATTCGGACAAAACTTGGTGGACAGGTTGGGTCCTCTGCGACAGTAAAACGAATTGATTCGATTTTGGTGAAAATTCGGATCCAAATCTGGATACGAGAATGTTTTAAATTTTTTAAGTGATTCTTTACCATTGAGAGATGGGGCAAAAAAAACGACATACATTATAACACGATATTTCATAAAGTTGCGGACGGATTTTGACAAAACTTTGTGGATGAGTTGGGAAGGTGAGAAAAACAAGTCGATTAGATTTTGGTTCAGGTCCGGATCCAGATCCGATCTATCAGTAGGATAAAAACCGTAAACTGTTCAGCCTGGCAGAGATATGCACTCTACCAAGTGCCGCTCTGGTTCATTTTGTTTTTATTTTCATCTTTTTATTTGTTTTCTTATGTTTTGTACTTTTTTTTTAAAATTGGTGAAAAGCATCGTAAGCATCGTATATACAAGGAACAGGAGCATTGAAGCAAATGCACTGATAACATGATGAAGTAAAGAGCAGTAAATTAAAGTAATAAAGGGCTGTGATCATGGAAAAAGTTGTAAAAAGGAGAATAAGAACAGAGTACTCGGGTAGATAAAGATTGATGCAAATATTTTTCTGTTGCAATAAAGACCATCCATACTGTGTGACAGTTGTTTAAATCATCGTGCATGAGAAAAAATAACCACTGTTCAGTTTGTGTTCAAATAAATGAAGGCTGCAAGGAAAAATAGATTATTGTTAAGAAACAAAACAAACCAGACAAGAAAACTTTTATAACAAATATTGTTTTAATAACCTGGCATTTACGAACTTCCTTCCAAGGAACTGCAACGCAGCAGATGCCAATTAGGCACATGAAGCCTGCACAATGGTTGCCAACCTATGGTTGTTTGTCTGCACTCTATCCTTTTCAAATGCTGATCATCAAGCAAGGAAGCGACGCATACCATTTTTTAAAGTCTTTGGTATGCCTCGGAAGGGGTTGGAACCACCAATCTCCCAGACTCAGAGTGAACGCTCTAACCATTGAGCTACTGAGTCTGGTGTAATGGTTGAAGCATTAAAGGAGTCACTTGAATATCGTTGTATTTTTAATTCTTGTAATTATTTTAGGATTTAGCTTTGTGCATTTATTTCATGGCATTTAAATCATGTGAATAAAAAATAAAGCTCAGCATTTAACCTTAAAAAAAAAACATCACCTCATCAATGTACCATACTCTTTACAGGGTCTCGGTGCTGCCGGAGCAAGCGAGGGTTGTGCTGGGTGGTTTGTCGTTGCCTTGCCAGCAATCAGTCAGGGCAGGAATTTGTAATTTGTTCAGGGTGCCTGCGATAACTTGCTTACTCTTCATGAAAGACACCGAGGGATCTTTAACATTAAAAAAAAAAACGACCCAAATGCTGGCAGATGTGTCCTTGGGATTAATGTCCTTCCAATTGATTGTGCACACGTTGATGCACCTCCCTACATACAAAATGCTCGGGTAATGATTTATAGCGAGATCAAGATTCGAACTGAGGCTAGATAGTTCAGAGATGAGTGTGCATACCTCTGAGCTATGCACAAAAGCTATGCCAAAAGCCAGCACATGACTTGTGATATTGCAGTTCCAATTTTAATCTGCTTAAAGAAGAAAGTGACAAGGTGTCATCCCCATCAACGCGCTGATCCCGTCGAAAATCCGTCAGAAAACATGCCTTTTAGCAAAGGGGTATTGTGTGACGACTTTCAGACATCCTTCCGCAGATGCCTGATCGCTAGTAATTAACTATTCATGGATTTTGGGTGTCACACACAGTTTTATGGGTTAGAAGATCTTCCTTAAAGATTTTTTTTATCTCTCTTTCTCTTGTCTGCTTTATACTTGAAACATTTTCTTTCTGGTTGTAAACTGTCAGAAGATTAGTACGACAGAATCATATGCACGACGGAGTCCCATGGTGGAATATGAAAGAGCTTATTTGATGAAAGGCCCATTTCTGAGGCCATTGCTTGGATAAAACGACATCTCTGCTCTTTTGCCAACAGGTTTTGACAAAATAGATGAGTGCATTTGGAATTCACAATGACGTTATCCTTGAGAAGGTTTCGCATGCAGGTGAGAAATATCAATCTTTAGATTGTCTGTATCATTGTTACCTGAAATGTATGTATAGCAGTTAAGTAAGGTGTATCTCTGCAAAATACAAGTGTAAGCATCATACCCATGTCTTCATGTTTCACTTTCACATACAGGAAGGCTTAACCTTTTAATGCTGATTAACCAGACTCAGAGATGTCATGAATAGAGCGTCCTCTCTGAGACCGGGGGAGGTCGGTGGTTCAAAGCCCCTCCGAATCATACCAAAGACTTTAAAAACGGTACGTGCTGCTTTCTTGCTTGACTCAGCATTAAAATAGGACAGAATATGGACAACCATCCATTGCACAGGCTTTGATGGGCCTAATGGCCACCTCCTGCATTGAAGCTCCTGATAAGGGAGCACATATTATTAAAGTTTGATTCTAAGTCACAGACACATCTCAGAAAACCACACAATGCTTTGGAACCAAGTGCTGATAGGATAACTCAGAGGTAGTGAGTGTTCCTGCCTTTGAGATAGCTGTTATACATACCTCCTGCAGATGGTTTGATTTGATTTCAGATGGATGAAACCCCGTCTGAACTCGGACCCGGACCATGCTGGACCAAATAAAGAAAGGACGGAAACGAGCTGGGAACATTTCTAATCATTTATTTACAGTAAATAAAAGACAAGAGAGGCGAGACTTAAAGCGAATATTCAATGCAAGTATTTACAATGGGCAAAAACACTTATGCAGTTCTATTTACAAGATGGGCCCAACACACTCACACACACACAAATGAAAAGAAAACCCAAGGTTCTTTATTTGACCCTCCAGCCGATGAGTGAGATGAGCTGGGGGTCAGAGTTCGGCTTGTACCTGGTCGTCGGAGGGAAGGGAGTACTCCGCGATGCGGCACCTGACAAAGGTCGTTGGTCCGGTCGCACGTGGGGGACTCGAGGTTCGTGGCGGAGTTTAGGTGGCGAATAATCGGGGTCCACGGAGGGGGGGTCAGGGTCGCTCTGTCCTTCTTTGTAGAGGGCCAGTAGAGACACGTTCACTGCCTCGATGGCCCTCTGCTCAACCCTCGTGACAGCAAAAACCCCTTCGTACAGCAACGTAGACCTCCTGTGACCACTCTTCGTAATCGCCCCTCGTAACCACCCCTTCGTAACAGCAAAAACCCTTAAGAACCCCTCAGAACTCTCGTGCCACCCACCAACGCCTCAGAGAGTCTCTGGAATTTATGGACCTCCATCAGTGGGGAGGGGCCTTGGTCAACACACCTTGCTGTTTGCCTCTAATTGGCCAGGATCCTACGAGCACAGCCTTCCTGGGTGTGTTTCGGCCATGCCCGGAGAAAGCCGCCCCTCCCCTCCACGCGTGTTTGAGGAAGGTGGCTGGTGGTGAAGCCACCATTGCGTGTGGCACGTTCGTGGAAGCTGAGGACTGGGACTATGAGGCCCCCCTCTCGGCAAGTCAAGGTACGAGCAGCCAACGGTGGTGATGGAGCGTGATGGGCAGGTGGTGAGATGTAATAACCTAACTATATAAAAAAACATCACAACGCACATATTTGACTCTCCCACTAGACAAAAGGAAGGGACCTGTCTCACACGTACTTACCGGCATAACTAACTTTGGGACCTGAATGTTGAGTGCGCATGGTTTCCAGATTCGTAACAATATTCTACTAAAATTAGTACATGGCTTTATTATGATAAGTTACAGAAGAAGTTCAAGTTTCAGAGTGTTTCGTCAATTTTTCACAGAGCTATACCCATTTTAAACTTAGAAAATATCACATTGGTAGGGAGCATGTATTGCAAAGCAATTATTTCTCTTGTTATAAATGATATTCTACCATGTGATATATGATGTGTGCTGAAAAATTACAGGGTGATATTGTCATGTTCCATCTGACACTCAGGCAAGAATGGCATTAATTTCTGTCATTGATATCACTATGTTCATGTAGGTTGTCAGCTGTGTCTTTTGAACAGGCTTGTATACAGATCACTCTCGCCTTACAAATATTCCGCAAGCTGCCGAACGTCAGGCCAAATGTCTTGGAGGAGGTGGATGTGCATCGTGAGCAGGGTTAAACCAACAGCCGCAGGAAGTCTGTGTTTTGTTCCTTGCTGGGCCTCTGTCTAACTTGCTGCAAAATCCACGCAGGGGCAGATCTTATCCATTGGTGGGGGAAGCGGGGAAGTGGCACGGAAGAGTGGGTGATGAGCTACAGAGGGCAGGTGAGGCATTGCTGACCTTCCATGGCACAGGAGGTTCAGACACATCAAGGTGATATCAGAATGTCTTGATTGTTGACAGTCCAGATTGTTAGTGCAAAGTTGAGCTGCAGGTTGATGTGTTTTTAGAGCTTGTTCTTCCTGTGCATATCGCTTAATCTTGAAAAGGGTGATTGTTATACTCTTAGATCGGCATCAGAAGCAACCCGACAGGACGATCATTACAATACCGTCCATGATTGTTCCAGACATTAATACTTCAGTCACATGTTAAAATTTCACAGTTATACCCTTACTATCACAAGAGTGTGGCTGACATTTGCTGTTATACTTACTATCACAAGAGTGTGGCTGACTAGTCAATTTGATTGACATCAACAACATCTCATGAAGTGGTGCAATTTCTGTTTTTGATAATCGAAAGAGAAACTGTTTTGTTTTTTGATATTATTTTATTAATGTACTACCAAAAGTACCCATCACTTTGCTGACAGATTTAATGAAAAGACGACATGTTGTACTTCATAAACATCCCATTTTGCTCTATTCACTCTATCATTTGCCCGAGGTCATCTTCCATCTGTTTGAAAGTCAGCCAACATCACCTTCATCAACCAACTTCTTGTTTCTTTAACAGCCACAATTATTCCTACGGTCTTGCAGGGTTGGCCTGGGGAAGTTTCACGATCTGGATGGTCAGGTTTGATGTTTGACGAAGGTTAGGGTAAGAATTTTTGAATTTGGCCAGGGTGCCGGCAATAGCTTGCCGACTCTCCGCGAAGGACACCATGGGATATTTAATGCCCACCAACTAATGCCAGCAGATGGGACACCCATTCAATGATGGCACACACACACGACCTGCCTATGAAAGCTCGAGATGACAGTTTCATAGCTCGGCCAAGATTAGAACCCAGGCTAGACAACTTAGAGGTGAGTATGCGTACCTCTCGGCCATCCTGCCACCCATCTTCATCAGCCATTCTTGCTGCTTATATATGGCACCAGAAAAAAAGATCACTTCCGCTTCTCTGCAAAGCTCATTGCTGTTTGCTTTGACGAAATGGAACTGCACTCAGTAGAGTGAATATCTCCGCCAGGCTGAATAGTTTACATTTTGTATCCCACCGATAGGTCGGATCTGAATCCGGACCTTAACCAAAATCCAATGAGCTTGTTCTTGTCACCGACCCAACTCATCCACCTCGTTTTTGTCATAACTCGTCCACAACTTTTTGAGATATCATGCTATACATAGTTTTTGGCCCAATCTCTCAATGGTGAAGAATAAATTGAAAAATTCTCGAATCCGGATCTGGATTCGAATCTTCACCAAAATCGAATCAATTCGTTCTTGTCACACACCCAACTTGTCCACACAGTTTCTGCAGAATCCATCTATAATAGTTTGAGATATTGTGCTATATATATTTTTTGGCCCGATTACTCAATGGTGAAGAATTGATTAAAAAATTCTCGAATCCGGATCTGGATTTGGATCTTCACCAAAATCGAATCAATTAGTCCTTGTCACATATACAAAACATATGATCTACCTTTAAAAGCCTGAGGGCCCATGTATGTATTATATATCCCTAGAGGGGTAGGGGGTGGGGGAAAGTGGTGAGAGGAGGGGTGGAGACTTGTGTGGGGAGTATAATGTGTGAATCCTCATCATTAATTGCACATTAACATTGTATTTGGAACATTGTCCCTGATTCTTATCCATTTATTTATTTTATAAATATATGTGTAAAAATTACAGGCCCAGACCGGGAATCAAACCCATGTCCTCTGGAAAACCATACCAGTGCTCTGCTATCTACAGTAGGTGATCCACCGGCTGAGCAATGCAATTCTTCCACATATACAGGTGCCGCTCTCTTTCCCCCACTGCTTCAGGGGCACTCACTGCCAACCATAGGAGCCGCTCGGGCCTGCTCTCGAGAGGGTCTTCCCCCTCTGGGGGGGGACCCGTGGTACATGGAAGACCTGCACGTGGTACATGGAAGACCCTCGAGAGAACAGGCCCTATCTGCTTCAATGGTTGGCAGTGAGTGCCCTGGAAGCAGTGGGGAAAGAGAGCAGCACCTTTTATATGTGGAATAGTTGCGTTGCTCAGCCAGTGAGTTGTCCAGATAGCTCAGAAGGCAGAGCACTGGTACGGTTTTCCAGGTCCGGGCCTGTAATTTTTCCACATATATTTATGATGTGCTATCCTTCTCACTTCTAATTTATTTATTTATGTATATTTGTGAATGTTCTTATAGCTGTGGAGGAACTCTGGGAAGGGTTTGAAACAGCAAATCACTTACCTTGGGTAGGCCTTCTTGGTTGCTTTATGCAGCTTCTTCAGCTAGAAGAGCATGGGAGGTGTCAATTTATTTATGTAATCCTCGGCCACCTGGGTTTCGTTGATTATGTGAGAGCTGATTGCCTATTCCCTCCATTCACAGGTGAGAGATGTGGATGGGTCGTTATTATTTATATATTGACTGCTTTTGACATTTGCACATGGTACATGCTTGGGGGCCTCATTGTCACACATTGCTGTCTGCACTGTCCCTGATGATTCGCCAATAAGCGATGAAACTGGCCCAGCAGCTGAGGGGGTGTGTAGCATTGGGATTCTCATGTATGTACTATTTGTGAATGTCTTTATAGCTGTGGAGGAACTCTGGGAAGGGTTTGAAACAGCAATGTGCTTACCTTGTGTAGTCCTTCTTGGCTGCTTTATGCAGATTCTTTGGCGAGAAGAGCATGGGAAGTGTCAAAAAAACCAAACAATCAAAAAAACATATATACTGTATATATATATATATATACATATATATATATATATATATATATATATATATATATATATATATATATATATATATATATATTTGTAGAATTAAGTGTTCTTCACATGTTAAAAAAATTTTTTTGTGATAAATGTTACATTGCTATTCTATTTTACAAAATAAATATTTTTGGTTCTTGCTCTTATGTTATATAATAATTAAGAGCATGATCTGACAGTGTGGTATGAAGGATATGGTGTAGCTTGTTGTGTACCTCATACAATGAATGGGCTTGGGTGGGGGATTTGTATAGTGTGTGGATGGGGTCAGAAACCTCGACCATATAAATATTTTTCCTTATTAT
This sequence comes from Eptatretus atami, assembly GCA_035128595.1. Taxonomy (NCBI): domain Eukaryota; kingdom Metazoa; phylum Chordata; class Myxini; order Myxiniformes; family Myxinidae; genus Eptatretus; species Eptatretus atami. Next base: position 89,731,798 of record CM068960.1, read on the forward strand.
AAACAAAAATGTGGTCCGACGGGATGGTGCAGAGGTATTGCACTTGCTTTTGAGCTGTTTAATCTGGGTTCAATTCTTACCATGACTATAAACTGCCAGATTGGTGCTTCATAGGTAGTGTTACATTCCATAGTGCACCATTCTTTGGTGGACATTAAGCTTGGTGTCCCATCTGTTTGCATCAATCGGTTTGTCTCAAATATTTCATAGTGTCTTTTGCAAAGAGTTAACATTTTGTGATGTCGCACCTGCTGGGATCTTTTTTTGTGTGCAAGATTTTGGCTCTTTGGAGAGAGGGTTAGACAGATATAGATATACAGTTGATAGATTGATGTTGCACTGTTCCTGGCAACATGGCAGTGCTGCTAATGTGATACCGGCTGAATGTTGGATAAATGTTCTTATATTTGGCCAAGGTGTCAAGAACAATCGCCTTCTTTTTGTAAAAGACCCAGTGTCTTTTAATGTTCACCAGCAAATGCTGGCAGACGGAACACCCAGCTGAACGGCCATCTGAAGTACGGTGCACTTTGTGGCGCAACGCCCTGCCTGTGAAGCACCGATCCGACAGTTTATAGTCGGGTCGGGAATTGAACCCAGACTAGACAGCTCGAAGGTGATTATGCTACTTCTGAGCTATGCTGCCAACCATTTTAAAGATGTTAATTTATGTTGCCAGACGAATGTGCTGCTATATTTGACCTATTCGATGCCAAAAGGTTTTCAGACCACCACATTTCTTAACATGGCTGCGGTTTCTGCAGATTTTTTTTTTGCGTCAAATTTCAACCATTTCTAATATGATAAATAAATCCTATTTGAGAGACATTTCAAATGAGTTTTCAGCCGTTGTAGAAAGAATACCAATGCAATGACTTCAAGATGCTCTCTATCCCTTCAAGTGCTGCATGGGTTTCAGTCGGTTTTGACTTCATCGATTCAAAAAAACCAAATGAAATCAATGCCATTATATGTGCTGCAATTACGTTATTCTTATTTTGTGTGCAGCACAAGGGCTGTGGGTAGCATTTAATTTGCTCGTGGCATAGTTTTGGCACTGATGCCCTCTGTAGGTTAGAGCAGGCATTTGTAATTTGTTCAGGGTACTGACGATAGCTTGCCTACTCTTTGTGAAGGACACCGTGGATTATTTAATGTCCCCAACTAATGATGACAGACCGGACACCAAGTTTAACTTGCATCCGAGGGACACATGGATTAATCGCCCTGCCTGCGAGACACCAGGATGACATTCTATATCTCGGTCAGGATTCAAACCCAGGTTAGACAGTTCAGAGGCAAGTGTGCATACCTCTCGGCTATCCTGCCAGCTTGCTGTAATTACCGTGACAAAAATCGATCACTTGATATCCCATTAATTTGATTATCCAATGACTGAAGAGCTTGTTTGGTGTATGGCGAAGCATACAATGGAGAAAGAAAAAGCATGGGATGCACATCGAATTTATCTACAGTACTCAGAAATAAATAAATAACAGAATAGACGGCATTGCTAATCGAAGTAACAGTACCCAATGACTTCGGACGAAATTTATCAGACAACTAAAATGTTAAAGCACCATGACCTCAAAATCGACATGACGAGAACGTTGAAACTCAAGCAAATCAACTTCCAACCAGTAATATTGTTGGAGTGATTAAGACCAAAAAAAAAAACCCCAGAGTACTTGATGAAGATAGCGTGAAATACAACAAATGAACTGCAGCTTCAAAGTGTCTTGAGTTTCAGTAACAATTCTAAAGAGAGTCTTCAGGTTAAAGATGACAAATAATACTTTCAGTGATAAAGAGTACTTTCAAGCACTTATTTGATTAAGCTTGAAAACATCACAACCTACTCAGCTGAAGAATTGGGAGGGATCATTTCAGTCCTCGGAACACCTCGGTCCACCTTACGGATATACTGTACACACATAGAGATTGCAACCAATGACAGATATTAACATTTGAATGCCTTAATATGTATTTCTTCAAGTTTTCAAGACTTGATCTCGCAATGTCCATTTATCTTTAAACACAATTGCTCCATCATGTGGAGACGCAACAAAACGTCTCTTCGTATAAAAGTATAACTTTTCATCAAAAGACTGTGTCTGCGATGCATGAAAACATATCTATTACTAAAAGGAGGTGTGTGTGTGTGTGTGTGTGTGTGTGTGTGTGTGTGTGTGTGTGTGTGTTGTGTGTGTGTGTGTGTGTGTGTGTGTGTGTGTGTGTGTTCCTGTTGTCATCGAATAATACAAATGGTCCCGCTAATAATCGATTTACTTGAAAGAAAAATGAGTGTCCATTTATCATTAAAAGGCCGTCTTTCCAGAATTTAAGAAGAAGAAAGCAGGACCTTGGAGCTCTAATGCAGCCATTCCAATGGTACTGCAGGAACCCTTCAGAATAAAGTGACAGATACAGAAGGAGCACACAAAATTATCCATAGTAATACTTTTCAAAACAATAGGAAACTAGAATGGCATTTGGTAGAGCACATGCCTCCTCCAGGCAGAACAGTTTATGTTTTCTATCCTACTGATAGGCTGGATCTGCATCTGGACTTGAACCAAAATAGCATCTGCTTGTTCTTGTCACCTTACCAACTCATACACCTAGCTTTTTCATAACTCATCCACAACTTTTTAAAATACTATGCTATATATCATTTTTGGCCCCATCTCTCAATGGTGAAGAATTTAAAAATAAAAAATTCTCATATCTAGATCCAGATTCAGATCTTCACTAAAATCTAATCAATTGATCCTTGTAACACGCCCAACCTGTCCACCAAGTTTTGTCCGAATCCATCCATAATCTTTTGAGATATCATTTTTGGCCCGTCTCTCAATTTAAAATTCCAGTAGCCGGATCCGGATCTTCACCAAAATGTAATCAATTCGTCCTTGTTACACACCCAACCTGTCCACCAAATTTCGTCTTAATCTGTCCACAACTTTTTAAGATATCCTGCTCACAGACAGACAGACAAACAAACAAGCCGGTATGCGGCGATGGGTCGCCGAGCATGGAAACTATAAGACATAGAGCAAAATGGATGTCATATAGCGGATAGGGAATCACCTTAAGATTATGCATATCAAATCTCATCCAGTTCCATCAACTGATAACTACTCGGTATCCATTTGAATGAAAAGTACCGAAAATGCGGTTTGAAATCGGAAATCCCCAAAGTTCGAGGGGGTGCTGTGGGTGAACAAAGATCTAAATCGAAAATCCGGCTCGATCGTTTGTGCACAATGTATTCCAGACGATTACTGTGAATTTTCATGACCATCCGACCATAACCCTAGGAGGAGTAGCATTTGGCGCGAAGGCACCTCCAGCTCTCGCATATTATCGATTTTTGCACTAATTGACCTTTGACCCCTGACCTAAGCGAAATCGGTCAATATGTCCTGAGGCAAAGTTGTAGTACTCATTGAGTACCATGAACCTGCAAAGTTTAATTCGTATCGATGCACTCACCTGGTCGCTAGGGGGCCTTCAATTTTCGCCAATTTTCACGCATACCCTAATTGTAGGGAGCGCTGCAGGTAAAGTATTCCATATATCGCAAAAACCGGAATATATTTGATAGAGCATCACCTGTAGATCATTCGTGCCAAATTTCATAACCCTACGTGGGATAATGGCTTTCGGAATTGATTTTGCGTGAACGGTACCGATTTTGAAGGTTTTTTGGTTGTTGCTAGGGAACCAAAGCGTCCCTAGCAACCATTACAATTTCCAAAGCACGAGGTCATAAGATGTACCTACCACCCGAGTTTGGTCAAAATCCACCCACGTTTACTACCAATTATGCTGATGACAAACGAACAAACATCCAAACAAACAGACAGTATTACTGACAATAAGGGTCACCTATTTCGGCGACCCAACAATAAGGGTCACCTATTTCGGCGACCCAACAAACAGACAGATGGGGGTGGAAAAAATAACCTCCGTCCACCTTTGAGGTGGGGGTAAATATTTAATAGTACATGGAAGGAGCACACAAACAACAACCACAGCCATGATGACAGCAGCAACAACAACTACCATAATTCATCATCTGAAGTGTGAGGCATCTTTGGGTTGTTCCCGGGAGATCAATTGGCTATCTCCGTGCCGCAGGCCTGTTTGACCAGAACTGACCAAGGCTAATCAATAACAACAACAACATGTTATGAAAGATCCTTATTCGCATGTTTCACTTCATTTTACATCCTAATTGAGACCCACAGATAGACATGCAATATGTTTGTGAAGTACAACATGCTGTCTCTTGATTAAACCCATCAGCGAAGCGACAGGTAGCCACAGATAGTTTGTATAAAGTACAAGACCCCGTATTATCATACACCACTCCTTCCAAATTCCATGTCGAGGTGATGCATGACGCCATCGTCTGGCCCCAAAGGAAGGGAGTACTCAGTTTTTACTCTGTTTGTTAGCCATCCTCAGTCTGGGTGATATCTCAGCAATCCTTTGAGCTAGGAAGCTAAAATTTGGGGATAAAAGTGAAGATGTGCTTTGGCAAAAACACCATTTTTATTTTTTGATTAATCGATTAATTACTTAATTATGATCGATTTATTAATTACTTATTTATTTTCTTTTACATCTCGCAATATCTCTGGCACCTTTTGAGCTAGGAAGCTGATATTTGGACACGCCAGTGAACAAGTGATTTGGCAATAAAGACTATTTTCGATTTTAGATGAATCAATTAATTGATTAATTAATTAATTTTTCAATTAATTTTCAAAAAGTTACAGATTTGGATGAGATAGTGGTGGTTCAGGTATGCTGTTAGCCAATTGATGAAGAAATTAATTACTTTATGATCATTATTTATTCATTTTAATAAAGCAATTAATCAATCAATTATTGTACACTGCTCCCTCTCAATTCCATCTCCATGTGCTGCATGGTGGCATCGCTGGGTGCCGAAGGCCCCCTGGCAATGTCGCGCGCTGGAGGATATGTTATTTATTTATTTTGCATGGGGGCAGTGTACTTTGAACATGCTTCTACTTGTCGACTTTTATTCTTTCCAAAATGCATTTTTCTTGTTCACAGTTTGATGATGCTGCCAACCACTTTTATATGTTGGTTGCCAAGATTGTTTGTCTTCACTGCAGTGCATGAAAACCCACGAAAACTCATAAATATATTGTACAATGAAAGGTTTAAAAAAGTTTTAACTATTCAGATTAATGAAGAAATATTATAACCTATTTCATTCACTAATGTTTAATTGCCATTATGTATTGTTAATGATCTATCAGAGTTGTAATGAAGATCCACAAAAGTCAGAAGGCAAGAAAAAAAGCTTCTTTTTTTTTTCATGGTAAATGGTTATAGGATATTAAAAGAAATGCTGCCACCTTATTAAGATAAAGTATGTCAGTTATATAAGTGATGGGACAGGGCTAGACAAGCTCAGTTAAAGCTCTGCTACCCCCTTTGGTGTTTTTAGC
>CM068960.1:89746529-89769029 GCA_035128595.1 Eptatretus atami
AGGTAGATGACACAGGTAAACGGAGTCGAAGACCAGCTTGAGCGGAGGCAGAGACAGCGCAGAAGAGTAGGAGGAGGAGGAGTCCAGCGATGACGACAGAAAGGCGAGTCGACGCTTGAGCGGGAGGCGAGACAGGGCAGAGAGAGAGAGAGAGGAGGATCCGCTCGAGACCTTTATAAGGCCCCACAGTGCGGGGCGTGGGGCCACCCGAAAACTCGGTGTCTTCACCCGAATCGGGTGCTCTGATTGGCCCTGATCCCCTGCCGCGGCACGGCCCGCGATGCCGGAACCGCCATATTCCATTTCCGGCAGATGACCCCATTGCCGCAAAAATATCCACTCCGACCTCATGACATGACACGAATCGCCACACGAACCTCGCCATGAATTGCCTTGCAAGATTCCAGGGCTGGGTCCTGATGACGACGAGGTCAGTGTCGGCCCGCACGCCTGCTCATGTGCACCTCGTGGCCCGGCTGTGCTGCATGCCTCGCCCGATCGCGGCTTCGCTGGCTGTGGAGGGCGGGGGCGTTTGCATCCACGGCCACCAGCGATGACCTAAAGTACGATTTTATGGCAAACCCAAGCACAGACAGTAAGATGTGTCCATCGTGCCCGGCTCTGACGATAACAAAAGTGGTCGCGAGCCGGCGCACGGTGTCTGCCTTTGAGAGCACGTTCCGACAACGTCTTCTGTTCGATCCGCCATTATGCACGTGCCAGCGCTGTTGTTCGCCCGATTCTGCTATCGTGTGCGTGGGATGAAACCCGATCAATATATTATCCAGAAATGGATTGAAAGGAACGCGCCCAACGTGTGCCTTTTGCACACTAGCATCCGCGCCAACTGCGTTGGTTACCTTCTATATCGGCATCGATACGTGTTCCGTGCAGCGTGGGCGTCGTTGCTGGGTGTGTTTCCTGTGTTGTGAAAAAACACATCGTGAAGCCTTTTAAGGAATTAATTTGTATGCCTTTTCAATGCAACCGGCCATCTTCCCAGATCATCGGAAGCTCGAGTGACAATTCGAGCTGCCGAGCATACTGTATTAACTCGCCCAAACGTTGGGTTTGAGGATCGCTTGAGGAATGGAGGAGCTCTGTGCTTGTCGATGCTCAGGTGGTTGTTCGAGCACCCCTTTCTAAGGTGCTGTTTTTCCGTCTCCTCGATACGTGTTTTCGTGCAGCGTGGGCGTCGTGCTGGGTGTGCTTTCTACAAAGGTGCCGGGTAATGCCTGCTTGGCCTTCGCTGAGAACCCATCTCACAGCGAAGGGGCACGATGGCTCAGATACCCAGGAATAATCAGAAAAGAAGAGTAAGAATGAGTTAGAAATGAAATAAGAAGAAATTGATGTTAAGCAAACCTAGCTATGGAGATCTCGCAACGCACGCCCCTGTTGCATCCGCCTTAGACAAAGGGAAGGGACTATTCTTCACGTCTATAATGGAATTAACTGTCTGGGACCACTTATCTGTTGGATGCATGCGGTTCAAGAACCGCAACAAATTATATTATATATACTGTATATGTTTTGCAGTTGGAGGTTTTATGTTTTTCACAGAATGGAATTGGGTGAAACTCTAATTAATTTTGATATTTATCTTATCTTTACAATTTAGAGATCTTTTTCACTGTTGAAATGGATAACGAAACAGGTGGATATGTAGCAGCATGCCCTGTTGGTCAGATTCTTTTGCAGAAAGTTGTGTTTTTGTGCAGAGTTGTTGATGGTCACCGTGTGTGTGTGGTGCTGTGTGATGTGTGTGTGTGTGTGTGTGTGTGCTGCGTGTGTGTATGTTGGTGTGATATTATGGTAAACTCAGGCAAAACTTTTGTAAAAGGCCATAAATTAACACAAGAATCAAACACATCTTGGTTATGAAAAATGAAAAGCTCCAAATCAGCTATATGTTGCATAGTAGGACTGTGGATGGTTGTCAAGAAACAATCAGGATTCAAAACAGGACTTTTCCCTTCCTACAGAAACTTTTTAAAAATTCATATATTTACTATATTGAGGAATTGAAAATGCAGTGTTTTTGGTCTATTGTGTATGTATCTTCCTCAGACGTTTTGAATTTCGAAGTAAGCATTATGGACTGATTTTTCACTATACCTGATTACAGTAATGAGTTACAAATAACCATTATTCCCCAAAGGCTGTATTCTATAAGATATCTGATGTAATATTTCTACCATACACATATCACAGGCAGTTATGACCCACAAAGAATATTTTGGTTACCTGCATCGTATCATGAGGACGTTTACTAAAGTTTGCCTAATAGTGCTTTAGTGGTTCAGAGGAAAAAGTGAAAAAACAGCCAAAGATAATTACTTCCGTAGTTCTAGTAAACTGTTAGTTCTGCAAATTAAACGTTGATGGTTTATATTCATACAAATACCACCATGTAACCATCCCCGCTGCCTACGATCCCGCTACATTTGATAAATACATGGTCTTTCAGTGTGTTTTATTCTTGTTTATTGATAATGATAAATGTCTTTTGATTTAGAAAAGGCCTCCAGATGGTGGTCAATTTTAACTCTTCCTCTTCTTCTTTTTTTTTAGGTGGTCAAATTTGAAAACTACATGTTTCTTTTCTTTTTTTTAAACATCTCAAGTTATTTGGAAAATAGAAAGAATTCCATTATATCCCACCAACTTATCAAATATTAATTTTACCACTCCTTGAAAGTCACCAGACATCAGTTTTGAATTCTGTATCATAACTTAACTGCAGGCTGTTTTTTTAAAGGCCAGTTTCATTCATTACGTAATGTCTGACTGAAGCTGTTAAAGCAACGTTTATAGGTTTATGGCAAATTCAAAATATTTTTGAACAATGATGTCATAAAACTATGTAAAGATTTTTATATTGACAACAGTGGAAAAATAGGATAAGTCATTTCATCTTTCTCAAAATACTATTCTCTGATATATTTTATTGACATTAATAATTAACCTCACGCAAAGGAGGATGAAGGTTAGAGTCGCACCCCGTCTGTTTTTCTTGTTTGTTTGTTGTATTGTTTATACTGCTGCAGGATATCTCAAAGTTGTGATGATTTGGGACGAAATTGGTGAAGATGTGAGTGTGTGACACGGAAAATGATTAGGATTTTTGGTAAAGATCTGGATATTTGCTCGATTTACCAGAATTTTTCAAAGTATTCTTCACCCATTGAGGATAGGGCCAAAAACAACATTAGCATGATAATCTGAAACAGTTATGGATGAGGATGGAAACTTGGTGGATACGTTAGGTGTGTGACAAAGGACGAATTGGTTAAATTCAGTGAAGAATCGGATCCACATACTGGAATTTTAAAATGTATTCTTCACCATTGGAGATAGGCGCCAAATCATCATATGCATGATATCTGAAACAGTTATGGATGGATTGGATGAAACTTTGCGGACACGTTAGGGTGTGACCAAGGACGAATTGGTTCAAATTTTAGTGAAGATCCGGATCCACATACTGGAATTTTAAATGTGATTCTTCACCATTGAGAGATAGCGGCCAAATCATCATAATAGCAGATATCTCAAAAAGTTATGATGTATTCGGAAAAACTTGGTGGACAGGTTGGGTCCTCTGCGACAGAACGAATTGATTCGATTTTTGGTTGAAAATTCGGACCAAATCTGGATACGAGAATGTTTTAATTTTTTAAGCTGATTCTTTACCATGAGAGATGGGGCAAAAAAAACGACATACATTATAACACGATATTTCAAAAGGTTGCGGACGGATTTTTGACAAAACTTTGTGGATGAGTTGGGAAGGTGAGAAAAACAAGTCGATTAGATTTGTCAGTCCGGATCAGATGCCGAATCTATCAGTAGGATAAAAACACCGTAAAACTGTTCAGCCTGGCAGAGATATGCACTCTACCAAGTGCCGCTCTGGTTCCACTCTTTCCATTACCTTTAGTTTTTATTCATCTTTTTATTTGTTCTTTATGTTTTGTACTTTTTTTTTAAAATTGTCGTGTGAAAGCATCGTAAAGCATCGTATTATACAAGAACAGGAGCATGAAAGCCAAAATGCACTGATAACATGATGAAGTAAAGAGCAGTAAATTAAAGTAATATAGGGCTGTTGAATCATGAAAAAGTTGTAAAAGGAGAATAAGAACAGAGTACTTCGGGTAGATAAAGATTTGATGCAAAATATTTTTCGTTGCAATAAAGGACATCCATACTGTGTGGACAGTTGTTTAAATCAGCGTGCTATGAGAAAAAATAACCCACTGTTCATTTGTGTCAAATAAAAAGGGAAGGGCTTGCAAGAAAAATAGATTATTGTTAAGAAACAAAAACAAACCAGACAAGAAAACTTTTTATAACAAATATTGTTTTAATAACCTGGCATTTACGAAATTCCTTTCCAAGCGAACTGCAACGCAGCAGATGCCAATTAGGCACATGAAGCCTGCCACAATGGCTTGCCAACCTATGTTGTTTGTCTGCACTCTATCCTTTCAAATGCTGATCATCAAGCAAGGAAGCGACGAACCATTTTTTAAAGTCTTTGGTATAGCCTCGGAAGGGTTGGAAACCCCAATCTCCCAGACTCAGAGTGACGCTCTAACCATTTGAGCTACTAAGTCTGGTGTAATGGCTTGAAGCATTAAAGGGAGTCACTGAATATCGTTTTGTATTTTAATTTTTTGTAATTATTAGGATTTAGCTTTGTGCAATTTATTTCATGGCCATTTAAATCATGTGAATAAAAATAAAGCTCAGCATTTAACCTTAAAAAAAAACATCACCATCAAATGTACCATACTCTTTACAGGGTCCGGTGCTGCCGGAAGCAAGCAGAGGGTGTGCGGGTGGTTGTCTTGCCTTGCCAGCAAATCAGTCAGGGCAGGAATTTGTAATTTGTTCAGGGTGCCTGCGATAACTTGCTTACTCTTCATTGGAAAAAGACACCGAGGGATCTTTAACATTAAAAAAAAAAGACCCAAATGCTGGCAGATGGTCCTTGGATAATGTCCTTCCAATGATTGTGCACACGTTGGTGATGCACCTCCCTACATACAAAATGCTGCGGTAATGATTTTATAGCGAGATCAGATTCGAACTGAGGCTAGATAGTTCAAGATGAGTGTGCATACTCTGGAGCTATGCACAAAAGCTATGCCAAAAGCCCAGACATGACTTGCTGATATGCAAGTTCCAATTTTAATACTGGCTTAAAGAAGAAGAGTGACAAGGGTGTTCATCCCATCAACGTTGCTGATTCCCGTCGAAAATCCGTCAGAAAACATGCCTTTTAGCAAAGGGGGTATGTGTTGACGACTTTCAGACATCCTTCCGCAGATCCTGATCGCCTAGTAATTAACTATTCATAGGATTTTTGGGTGTCACACGCAGTTTTAGGGTTAGAAAATCTTCCTTTAAAGATTTTTTTTATCTCTCTTTCTCTTGTCTGCTTTATACTTGAAACATTTTCTTTCTGGTTGTTAAACAAGTCAAAGATTAGGTACTACAGAATCATATGCACGACGGAGTCCCATTGGTGGAATATGAAAGAGGGCTTATTTGATTGAAAGGCCCATTTCTGAGGCATTGCTTGGATAAAACGACAATACTCTGCTCTTTGCCAACAGGTTGACCAAAAAGATGAGTGATTTGGAATTCACAATTTGAACGTTATCCTTGAGAAGTTTCGCATGCAGGTGAGAAATATCAATCTTTAGATTGTCGCTATTCATTGTTACCTGAAATGTATGTATTAGCAGTTAAGTAAGGTGTATCTATTGCAAAATACAAGTGTAACATCATACCCATGTCTTAATGTTTCACTTCACATACAGGAAGGCTTAACCTTTTATGTGATTAATCAGACTCAGAGATGTCATGAATTAGAGCGTCCTCCTGAGACGGGGGAGGTCGGTGGTTCAAAGCCCCTTCCGAATCATACAAAAGACTTTTAAAACGGTACGTGCTGCCTACTTGGCTTGACTCAGCATTAAAATAGGGACAGAATATGGACAACCATCCATGCACAGGCTTTGATGGCCCTAATGGCACCTTCCTGCAATTGAAGCTCCTGATAAGGGAGCACATATTATTAAAGTTTGATTCTAAGTCACAGACACATCTCAAGAAAACCACACAATGCTTTTGGAACAAGTGCTGATAGGATAACTCAGAGGTAGTGAAGTGGTTCCTGCCTTTGAGATAGCTGTTATACATACTCCTGCAGATGGTTTGATTTTGATTTCAGATGGATGAAACCCCGTCTGAACTCGGACCACGGACCATGGCTGGAACCAAATAAAGAAGGACGGAAACGAGCTGGGAACATTTCTAATCATTTATTTACAGTTAAATAAAAGACAAAGAGAGCGCGAGACTTAAGCGAATATTCAATGCACAGTATTTTACAAATGGGCAAAACACTTATGCAGTTCTATTTACAAGATGGGCCAACACACTCACACACCACAATGAAAAGAAAAACCCAAGGTTCTTTATTTGACCCTCCAGCCGATGAGTGAGATGAGCTGGGGTCAGAGTTCGGCTTGACCTGGTTCGTCGGAGGGAAGGGGGAGTACTCCGCGATGCGGCACCTACAAAGGTCGTTGGTCCGGTCGCACGTGGGGGACTCGAGGTTCGTGGCAGGGAGTTTAGTGGCGAATAATCTGGGTCCACGGAGGGGGGGTCAGTGGTCGCTCTTGTCCTTCTTTGTAAGAGGCGCCAGTAGAGACACGTTCACTGCCCTCGATGGCCCTCTGCCTCAAACGCCTCGTGACAGCGAAAAACCCCTTCGTACAGCAAACGTAGACCTCCTGTGACCACTCTTCGTAATCGCCCCTCGTAACCACCCCTTCGTAACAGCAAAAACCTTAAGGACCCCTCATAAACTCTCGTGCCACCCACCAACGCCTCAGGAGAGTCTCTGGAATTTATGACCTCCATTCAGTGGGGAGGGGCCTTGGTTCAACCACACCCTTGCTGTTTGCCTCTAATGGCAGGAATCTCGGCACAGCCTTCCTGGTGTTGTTTCGGCCATGCCCGGAGAAAAGCCGCCCCTCCCCTCCACGCGTGTTGGTTGAGGGAAGGTTGGCTGGTTGGTGAAGCCACCATTGCCTGGCACGTTCGTTGGAGCTGAGGACTGGGACTATGAGGCCCCCTTCTCGGGCAGTCAAGGTACGAGCAGCCAACGGTGGTGATGGAGCGTTGATGGGCAGGTGGTGAGATGTATAACCTAACCTATTATAAAAAAAAACATCACAACGCACATATTTGGACTCTCCCACTAGACAAAAGGAGCGGACCTGTCTCACACGTACTTACCGGCATAATAAAACTTTGGACCTGAATGTTTGAGTGCGCATGGTTTCCAGATTTCGAACAATATTCGACTAAAATTAAGTACATTGGCTTTATTATGATTAAGTACAGAAGAAGTTAAGTTTCAGAGTTTTCGTCAATTTTTCACAGAGCTATACCCATTTTAAACTCCCCGTTAGAAATATTCACATTGGTAGGGAGCATGTATTGCAAAGCAATTATTTCTCTTGTTGAAATGATATTTCTACCATTGATATATGATGGTGCTGAAAAATACAGGGTGATATTGTCATGTTCATTCTGACACTCAGGCAAGAATGCATTAATTTCTGTCATTGATAATCACTATGTTCATGTTGAGGTTGTAGCTGGTCTTTGAACAGGCGATACAGTCACTCTCGCCACAATATTCCGCAAGCTTGCGAAACGTCAGGGCCAAATGTCTTGGAGGTGGTGGAGTGCATCGTGAGCAGGGTTAAACCAACAGCCGCAGGAAGTCTGTGTTTGTTCCTTGCTGGGCCTCTGTCTAACTTCTGCAAAATCCACGCAGGGGCCAGATCTTTATCCATTTGGTGGGGGAAGCGGGGAAGTGGCACGAAGAGTGGGTGATGAGCTACAGAGGGCAGGTGAGGCAATTGCTGCACCTTCCATGCACAGGGAGGGTTCAGACACATCAGGTGATATAGATGTCTTTGATTGTTGACAGCTCCCAGACTTGCTTAGCTGCAAAAGTTTGAGCTGCAGGTGATGTGTTTTTGGGAGCTTGTTCTTCCTGGCATATCGCTTAATTGAAAGGGTGATTGTTATACTCTTAGATCGGCATTCAGAAGGCAAACCCGACAGACGATCATTACAATACGTCCATGATTGTTCCAGAACATTAATACTTCAGTCACATGTAAAATTTCACATTATACCCTTACTATCCACAAGAGTGTGGCTGACTTTTGCTGCTTATACTTACTATCACAAGAGTGTGGCTGAACTAGTCAATTGAGTGACATCAACAACATTCTCATGAAGTTGGTGCAATTTTTCTGTTTTTGATAATCGAAAAGAGAAACTGTTTGTTTTTTGATTATTATTTTATTAATGTACTACCAAAAGTACCCATCACTTTGCTGACAGATTTTAATGAAAAGACGACATGTTTGTACTTCATAAACATCCCATGTGCTCATTCACTCTATCTTTTGCCCGAGGTCATCTTCCATCTGTTGGAAAGTCAGCCAACATCACCTTCATCAACCAACTTTCTTGTTCTTTAACAGCCACAATTTATTCCTACGTGGTCTTGCAGGGTGCCTGGGGGAAGTTTCACGATTCTGGATGGTCAGGGTTTGAGTTTGACGAGTGTTAGGGTGGTAAGAATTTTTGAATTTGGCCAGGGTGCCGGCAATAGTTGCACGACTCTTCGCGGAAAGACACCCATGGGATATTTAATGCCCACAACTAATGCAGCAGATGGGACACCCATTCAATGATGGACCACACACACGACCTGCCTATGGAAAAGCTCGAGATGACAGTTTTCATAGCGTTCGCCAAGATTAGAACCCAGGCTAGACAACTTAGAGGGAGTATGGCGTACCTTCGGCCATTCCTGCCACCCATCTTCATCAGCCTTCTTGCCTGGCTTATATATGGCACCAGAAAAAAAGATCACTTCCTTCTCTGCAAGCTCATTGCTGTTTGCTTTGACGGAAAATGGAAACTGCCACTTCAGTTAGAGTGAATATCTCCGCCAGGCGCTGAATAGTTACATTTGTTATCCCACCGATTAGGTCGGCTGAATTCCGGACCTTAACAAAATCCAATTGAGCTTGTTCTTTGATCACCGACCCACTCATCCACCTCGTTTTTGTTCATACTCGTCCACAACTTTTGAGATATTCATGCTATACATGTTTTTGGCCCAATCTCTCAATGGTGAAGAACTAAATTCGAAAAATTCTCGAATTCCGGAATCTGGATTCGAATCTTACACAAAATCGATCAATCGTTCTTGTCACACACCACAACTGTCCCACACAGTTTCTTGCAAATCCATCTATAATAGTTGAGATATGTGCTATATATATTTTTTTGCACCGATTACCTCAATGTGAAGAATTGATTAAAAAATTCTCGAATCGGATCTGGATTTGGTCTCACCAAAAATCGATCAATTAGTCCTTGTCACATATACAAAACATTATGATCTACCTTTTAAAAGCCTGAGGGCACCATGTATGTATTATATATCCTTAGAGGGGTAGGGGTGTGGGGAAAGGGTGAGAGGAGGGGTGGAGACTGTATGTGGGGGAGTATAAATGTGTGAATCCTCATCATTAATTGCACATTAACATTGTATTTGGAACATTGATCCTGATTTCTTATCCATTTATTATTTTTAAATATATGTGTAAAAATTACAGGCCCAGACGGGAATCAAACCCATGTCCTCTGGAAAACCATACCAGTGCTCTGCTATCTAACAGTAGGTGATCCACCGACTGAGCAATGCCAATTCTTCCACATATTACAGGTGCGCTCTCTTCCCCCATGCTTCAGGGGCACTCACTGCAACCTAGGAGCCGCTCGGCCTGCTCTCGAGAGGGTCTTCCCCTCTGCGGGGGGACCCTGGTACTGGAAGACCATGCACGTGGTACATGGAAGAACCCTCGAGAAGAACAGGGCCCTATCTGCTTCAATGAGTTGGCAGTGAAGTGGCCCTGGAAGCAGTGGGGAAAGAAGAGCAGGCACCTATTTATATGTGGAATAGTTGCGTTGCTCAAGCCAGTGAGTTGTCCAGATAGCTCAGAAGGCAGAGCACTGGTAGGTTTTCCAGGTCGGCCTGTAATTTTTCCACATATATTTATGATGTGCTATCCTTTCTCACTTCTAATTTATTTATTTATGTACTATTTGTGAATGTTCTTTATTAGCTGTGGTAGGAACTCTGGGAAAGGGTTTGAACAGCAAATCCACTTACCTTGGTAGGCCTTCTTGGTTGCTTTTATTGCAGCTTCTTCAGCTAGAAGAGCATGGGAGTGTCATTTATTTATGTAATCCCGGCCACCTGGTTTCGTTGATTATGTGAGAGCTGATTGCCTATTCCCTCCATTTCACAGGTGAGAAGATTGTGGATGGGTCCGTTATTATTTATTATTGACTGCTTTGACATTTGCACATGGTACATGCTTGGGGGCCTCAATTGTCACACATTCTGTCTGCACTGTCCCTAGATGATTCGCACAATAAGACGATGAAACTGCCAGCAGCTGAGGGGGTGTGTAGCAATTGGGATTCTCAGTATGATAACTATTTGTGAAATGTTCTTTTATAGCTGTGGAAAGGAACTCTGGGAAGGGTTTGGAAACAGCAACTGTGCTTACCTTGTGTAGTCCTTCTTGGCTGCTATGCAGATTCTTTGGCCGAGACGAGCATTCGGGAAGTTCAAAAAAACCAAACAATCAAAAAACATATTACTGTATTATATATATATATATACATTATATATATATATATATATATTATATATATATATATATTTGTAGAATTAATGTTCTTCACATGTTTTAAAAAAATTTCTTTGTGATAAATGTTACATTGCATTCTATTTTACAAAATAAATATTTTTGGTCTTTGTCTTATATATAATAATTAAGAGCATGAATTGACAGGTGGTATGAAGGATATGGTGTAGCTTGTTGTGTACCTCATACAATGAAGGCTTGGTGGGGGTTTGTTATAGTGTGACTGAGATGGGGTTCAGAAAACCTCGCCATTAAATATTTTTCCTTATTTATAAACAAAAATGTGGTCCGACGGGATGGTGCAGAGTAGTATCACTTGCTTTGAGGCTGTTTAATCTGGGGTTACAATTCTTACCATGACTATAAAACTGCCAGATGGGCTGCTTCATAGGTAGTGTTTACATTTCCATAGTTGCACCATTCTTTGGCTGGCATTAAGCTTGGTGTCCCATCTGTTCTGCTCAATCGGTTTTGTCTCAAATATTTCATTAGTGTCTTTTGCAAAGATGTTTAACTTTTGTGATTCGCGCACCTTGCTGGGATCTTTTTGTTGTGTGCAAAGATTTGGCTCTTGGACGAGAGGGTTAGCAAGATATAGATATACATGTGGATTAGATTGATGTTGCACTGTTCCTGGCAACATGGCAGTGCTTGCTAATGTGATACCGCGCTGAATGTGGATAAATGTATCTTATATATATGCCACGGTTCCAAGAAACAATCGCCTTCTTTTTAATAGACCAGTGTCTTTAATGTTCAACCAGCAAATGCTGCAGACGGAACACCCAGCTGAACGGCATCTGTAATACGTGTGCATTTGTGGCGCAACGCCCTGCCTGTGACAGCACGGATCCGACAGTTTATAGTCGGGTCGGGAATGAACCCAGACTAGACGCTCGAAGGTGATTTGCTACATTCTAGAGCTATGCTGCCAACCATTTAAAGATGTTAATTTATGTTGCCCAGACGAATGTGCTGTATATTTGACCTATTCGCATGCCAAAAGGTTTTTCAGACCACCACAATTTTCTTAACATTGGCTGCGGTTTCTGCAGATTTTTTTTTTGCACGTTCAAATTTCAAACCATTTCTTATCATGATAAATAAATTCCTATTTGAGATACATTTCAAATGTAGTTTTCAGCCGTTGTAGAAAAGATATACCAATGCAATGACTTCAAATGCTTCGTCTTATCCCTTCAAGTGCTGCATGGGTTTCAGTCCGGTTTTTGACTTCATCATTCAAAAAAACCAAATGAAATCAAGCCATTATATGTGCTGCACTTACGTTATTTCTTATTTGTGTGCAGCACAAGGGCTGTGGTAGCATTTAATTTCCTCGTGGCATAGTTTTGGCACTGATGCCCTCTGTAGGTTAGAGCAGGGCATTTTTAATCTTGTTCGGGTACTGACGATAGCTTGCCTACTCTTTGCTGAGGACACCGTGTTGATTAATTTAATGTCCCCAACTAATGATGGGCAGACCGGACACCAAGTTAACTTGCATCCGAGGGACACAATGGATTAATCGCCCTGCCTGCGCAGACACCAGGTATGGGACATCTATATCCGGTCAGGATTTCAAAACCCAGGTTAGACAGTTTCAGAGGCAAGTGTGCATACCTCGGCTATCCTGCCAGCTGCTGTATTACCGTGACAAAAATCGATCATTGATATTCCATTAATTTTTGATTATCCAATGACCGAAGAGCTTGTTTGGTGTATGCGAAGGCATACAATGGAAGAAAGAGAAAAAGCATGGATGCACACTCGAATTTATCTGACAGTACTCAGAAATAAATTAATAACAAATAGACGGCATTGCTACATCGAAGTAAGTACAGTACCAGATGACTTCGGACGAAATTTACAGAACAACTAAAATTAAAGCACCCATGACCTCAAAATCGAACATGACGAGAACGCTTGAACTCAAGCAATCAACTCCAACCAGTAATATTGTTGGAGTGATTAGACCAAAAAAAAAAACCCCAGAGTGATCTGATGAAGATAGCGTGAAATACAACACAAATGAACTAGCAGCTTCAAAGTGTTTCTTTGAGTTTTCAGTAACAATTCTAAGAGAGTCTCAGGTTAAAGATAAATAATAACTTTCAGTGATAAAGAGTACCTTTCAAGCACTTATTTGATTAAGTTTGAAAACCATCACAACCCCACTCAGCTGAAAGAATTGGGAGGGATTCATTTCAAGTCCTTCGGAACACCTCGGATCCACCCTTACGGAATACTGTACACACATAGAATTGCACCAATGACAGATATTAACTTTGAATGCCTTTAATAATGTATTTCTTTCAAGTTTTCAAGACTTGAAATCTCGCAATGTCATTTATCTGTTAACACAATTGCTCCATCATGCTGGAGACGCAACAAAAGTCTCTTCGTATAAAAAGTATACTTTTTTCATCAAAAAGGGACTGTGTCTGGAGCTATGAAAACATATCTTTACTAAAAGGAGGGTTGGGTGTTGTGTTTGGTGTGTGGTTTTGTTTGTGGGTGTGTGTGTGTGTGTTCCTGTGTCATCGAATAATACAAATGGTCCCTGCAATAATCGATTTACTTGAAAAGAAAAAATGGAGTGTCCATTTATATCATTAACAAGGCGTCTTCCAGAATTTAAAGAAGAAGCGGACCTGGAGCTCTAATGCAGCCATTCCAATGGTACTGCAGGAACCCTTCAGAAATAAAGACAGATACAGAAGAGGCACACAAAATTATCCATAGTTAATACTTTTCAAAACCAATTAGGAAACTAGAATGGCATTTGGTAGAGCACATTTGCCTCCCTCCAGCAGAACGTTTTGTTTTCTATCCTTACTGATAGCTGGATTCTGCATCTGACTTGAACAAATAGCATCTGCTTGATTCTTGTCACCTTACCAACACGTACACGAGCTTTTTCATAACTCATCCACAACTTTTTAAATACTATGCTATATATCATTTTTGGCCCCATTCTCTCAATGGTGAAGAATTTAAAAATAAAAAATTCTCATATCAGATCCAGATTCAATCTTCACTAAAATCGAATCAATTAATCTTGTAACACGCCCAACTGTCACCAAGTTTTGTCCGAATCATCCATAATCTTTTGAGATATTCATTTTTGGCTCGTCTCTCATTTAAAATTCCAAGTATTCCGGATCTTCACCAAAATGTAATCAATTCGTCCTTGTTACACAACCCAACCTGTCACCCAAATTTCGTCTTAATCTGTCCACAACTTTTTAAGATATCCTGCTCACAGACAGACAACAAACAACAAGCCGGTATGCGGCGATGGGTCGCCGAGCATGGAAACTATTAAGACATAGAGCAAAATGGATGTCATATAGCGGATAGGGAATCACCTTAAGATTATGCATATCAAATCTCATCGAGTTCCATCGACTGATAACTACTCGGTATCCATTTGAATGAAAAGTACCAAAATGCGGTTTGAAATCGGAAATCCCCAAAGTTCGAGGGGGTGCTGTGGGTTGAACAAAGATCTAAATCGAAAATCCGGCTCGATCGTTTGTGCAACATGTATTCCAGACGATTAATGTGAATTTTCATGACCATCCGACATAACCCTAGGGGAGTAGCATTTGGCACGAAGGCACCTCCAGCTCTTCGCATATTATCGATTTTTGCACTTATTGACCTTTGATCCCTGACCTAAGCGAATCGGTCAATATGTCCTGAGGCAAAGTTGTAGTACTCATTGAGTACCATGACCTGCAAAGTTTCATTCGTATCGATGCACTCAACTGGTCGCTAGGGGGCCTTCAATTTTCGCCAATTTTCACGCATACCCTAATTGTAGGGAGCGCTGCAGGTAAAGTATTCCATATATCGCAAAAAACCGGAATATATTTGATAGAGCATCACTGTAGATCATTCGTGCCAAATTTCATAACCCTACGGGGATAATGGCTTTCGGAATTGATTTTGCTGTGAAACAGTACCGATTTTGAAGGTTTTTTGGTTGTTGCTAGGGAACCAAAGCGTCCCTAGCAACCATACAATTTCCAAAGCACGAGTCATAAGATGTACCTTACCACCCGAGTTTGGCAAATCCGCCCACGGTTTACTACCAATTATGCTGATGACAAACGAACAAACATCCAAACAAAACAGACAGTATTACTGACAATAAGGGTCACCTATTTCGGCGACCCAACAAAAGACAGCGGGGGTGGAAAAAATAACCTCCGTCCACCTTTGAGGTAGGGGGTAAATATTTAATATTACATGGAAGGAGCACACAAACAAACAACCACAGCCATGATTGACAGCAGCAACAACAACTACCATAATTCATCATCTGAAGTGTGAGGCATCTTTGGTTGTCCCGGGAGATCAATTGGCTATTCTCCGTGCCGCAGGCCGTGTTTGACAGAACTGACCAAGGCTAATTCATAAAAACACAACATGTTATGAAAGATCCTTATTCGCATGTTTCACTTCAATTTACATCCTAATTGAGACCACAGATAGACATGCAATATGTTTGTGAAGTGCAACATGCTGTCTCTTGATTAAACCATCAGCGAAGCGACAGGTAGCCACAAGCTAGTTTGTATAAAGTACAAGACCCGTATTATCATACACCACTCCTTCCAAATCCATGTCGAGGTGATGCATGACGCCATCGTCGGCCCCAAAGGAAGGGAGTACTCAGTTTTACTTCTGTTGTTAGCCATCCTCAGTCTGGGTGATATCTCAGCAATCCTTTTGAGCTAGGAACTAAATTTGGGGATAAAAGTGAAGATGTGCTTTGGCAAAAATACCATTTTTATTTTTTGATTAATCGATTAATTACTTAATTATGATCGATTTATTAATTACTTATTTATTTTCTTTTACATCTCGCAATATTCTCTGGCACCTTTTGAGCTAGGAAGCTGATATTTGGACACGCCAGTGAACAAGTGATTTGGCAATAAAGACTATTTTCGATTTTAGATGAATCAATTAATTGATTAATTAATTAATTTTTCAATTAATTTTCAAAAGTTACGAGATTTGGATGAGATAGTGGTGGTTCAGGTATGCTGTTAGCCAATTGATGAAGAAAATTAATTACTTATGATCATTATTTATTCATTTTAATAAAGCAATTAATCAATCAATTATTGTACACTGCTCCCTCTCAATTCCATCTCCATTGCTTGCATGGTGGCATCGCTGGGTGCCGAAGGCCCCTGGCAATGTCGGCGGCGCTGAGGATATGTTATTTATTATTTTGCATGGGGCAGTGTACTTTGAACATGCTTACTACTTGTCGACTTTATTCTTTCCAAAATGCATTTTTCTTGTCCAGTTTGATGATGCTGCCAACCACTTTTATATGTGGTTGCCAAGATTTTTTGTCTTACGCAGTGCATGAAAACCCACAAAACTCATAAATATATTGTACAATGAAAGGTTTAAAAAAGTTTTAACTATTCAGATTAATGAAGAAATATTATAACTATTTCATTCACTAATGTTTAATTGCCATTATGTATTGTTAATGATCTATCAGAGTTGTAATGAAGATCCACAAAAGTAGAAGGCAAGAAAAAAGCTTCTTTTTTTTTCATGGTAAATGGTTATAGGATATTAAAAGAAATGCTGCCACCTTATAAGATTAAAGTATGTCAGTTATATAAGTGATGGGACAGGGCTAGACAAGCTCGTTAAGCTCTGCTACCCTTTGGTGTTTTTAGCATATCATGAGAAGACTTTTCGGACAGCATTGCTTTGTTAAGGATCGAAAGAGCAAACCGTTGGCTTTGAAGGTTCCAAATTTGGCACAGCAAGCTTTCAATTTGCCGCTCTTGATTGAAAAGAGCTGCGAAATCAGCCGTAGCTATTACAACATGGGTCATGATTTTCTGATATGCACTTGGAAAAGGATAAGAAGGCGCTGGACAGCAATTTAGGGTACAAAAAAAAAACGAAGCATCTGTACCATCCAGACATTGTATCCTACAATCTGGCACTTAAGACTCAGGAACCTCAAATGCTTAGCAAATGATAAATTGCCCTTAAACCACCACAGGCGGCCTACTTCTAGAAAACTTCTTCCACATCCGAGGAGACTTTGACCTTCATTGCACTCAGGGGAGGGTGATCGAGCTAGCTGCTACCACCGCTGTAACCCCCTGCCTGGACAAGAATCCATGGGCAAATAGCCTTTTTGATGGGCTAGGCGTGTATTTCCGCCACTGGGCTGCGTGCACACGCTAGA
Source organism: Eptatretus atami (assembly GCA_035128595.1). Classification (NCBI taxonomy): domain Eukaryota; kingdom Metazoa; phylum Chordata; class Myxini; order Myxiniformes; family Myxinidae; genus Eptatretus; species Eptatretus atami. Next base: position 89,763,606 of record CM068960.1, read on the forward strand.
GGTCCGTACCATGAAGCTGCCGCCGTCAGAGCCTGTCAGGAGCAAAGGCTGGCGATGCTGACTATTGGAGCTAGCTAATCTTTTCCAAGTGGCACCAGGTTTTTCTGCCGGCAGGTGGCTGCCGAGCAACGGAGGCCAAGCTGAGTGAGAGGCTGCTTTGCATCAGTGTTAGGCCTGGCAGGCCGGCCTGCTTTATGGTGCTTGCATGTGACTCACATCAAACCTGAGGGTCATCCCCTTGTCTTACACATTGCATTCTGTGGCATCAAAGCGATACCTCCTTATAAGGGGCATTGAAAGTCGATGTTTATAAGCGAAAAAGCCTTTCCCTTTTGGAATGAGCACTGAAAATGGCAGATGCATTTTTTTTTAATGGACATCAGAAGAAAATACTCTGCAGGAGGATTAATCTGATTAGTGGTGTTTATTCACTTTTGTAGAAGTATGTAGAAGTTAAACAGCATGAAGGATGTGATACACAGAGAAGGATATTTTTGCAAAAAAAAACAAAACAAACAAAACAATGATAAGGCTCAGGGTGGAAGAATTTCAAATTTGGAAAATGCCTTCAGGATGTTTCCATAACAGGTGAAAATGGCAAGTCATCTGAGGCCCATTGCTTCTGTGCCTCTTGCTCACTATAACGATGGTAAGCCCTGAGAGCTGCTTTAGGATATGACATCAACTATGAGGCTTAAGACTTAGTTGAAAAGGACCTGGCATAAGTGTGGTATGTGTACAACATAACATTTCACAATGTTGTATGGGATACTCACCACTTTGTCAGATGCGGGGAAAAAAATAAAAGATGTATATTTATTGTATATGATAATAATTTAAAAAAACAATTTTTACAAAATATATAACTACCTATCTATCAAAAAATTAAAAGCGTTGGTGTCTTCGACTATTGTATGCCAGTTCTCGCTTGTTGAATGCCCTCATACTATGAGGATATAACATAATATTAAGAATAATTGGTGCAGTATCAATAATAGTTAAACCCATGTGACTCATTAACCTTTTATGTTGGACTATTAATTTACTGATCACCCATTCTAGTATGCAGAAGTTCATAGGCTTACAAGGTAATTTTGCAGCTCTTTTATGGATCTTCTGGGAGAGAACTTGCTGCCATTCTTTGTGTGTATACAAACTTTCTAATGCTTTGTTTGAAGTTTGATTTTGAAATGTGTAAGGATAATTTGTTATGTTTTTTGCTTTAATTTCTCAGAGGAACAAAACTCTCTCGTGGTTGCAGTGAAATCTTTTATCCATGGTTTAGCGAAAGCAACCTCAAGTGTTGATAAAGGAGTGAGGTTAATATTACAACATTTCTTCAAGATAATGAATCGAGATGCTTGATAGTTAATTAGAATTTTATATCAGAATATACAATCGATTAAGCACTTCACCAATTGCCATTTTTCGTCGCACACAAGCAGAAACAACTATAATATCAACATTAATGTATGACATTAACCTTTGCATTGGTTAAACAAAAATAATCCAAAGTATTTGATATTGGAGCATGAAATAATGTCAGTCTATGCTGAATACACATTATTATTATTCCTCAAAGGATTAGAGAGGATGATGGTTTGTAAAATGGCAAAACTTTGATAGCTTTGGAAATATGAAGAGTTAGGTCGAGTTCATTAGTTTGACAATTTCAGACTTACTAAATTAAATCCAGTCTAAATTAATGCAATCAAGTAAGGGGAAATAATTTCTTTGGTGATATTTTAAATGGCGATTGTGATGAGAAATTGCAATGACAAAGATGGAAGGAGATAGTTATGGAGTTTAAAGGAATGGCTTGATTAACGTTATAGCTGTACAGAATGAGAAGAGGGTCGAGCAATAAGATAAGACAGCAAAAGACGCGAGGAGCGAAGGTTTAAGACCTGGACTGGGATTCAGGAGGAGTCGAGAGACAATCACTGATAGGAAAGTAAGAGGAACAAAGCAGAAGCACGAGAGAAAGGCGTTGATGGACAGGGAGAGAAGAGAGGTCAGAAAACAAACCTGAGAAGAGAGGAAGGGATGGGCAGGCAAGCGAGACCACAAGGCCGGAATAGATGCCAGGCATGAGGGAGGGACTGCACGGTAATAGAGCAATTGTGCAGCCATAATGGAGACCAGCAAAAGTCCTTGAGGAAGGGGCGAACGGCTGGTTCGCTGTTCACGAGGTCTGTGGGAACTCGCGCTGCGCTGATAGTCCCAAAGCTGTCGGAATGAGCTGTGTATGGAAGGGGCGATCTGGAGAAATTTGTCACGCAGTTAGTTTAAGTTTTTTGTTATATTATTATCATTATTTATTGTTTCCTCTTGACTAAATCTGACACATTTTGAACCAACATACAATAGTTGCACACGAATGTGTGTGTTGTGTGTGGGTGTGTGTGTGTGTGTGTGTGTGTGTGTGTGTGTGTGGTGTGTGTTGTGTGTGCACGCGTGTGAGAGACAGGCACGGATTTACTGATCACTCCTTGAATAATTTGCATGTTTCTATTTCAGAGATTTTAGCTTGTGGCATGCATACAATCATACATTGCAGTGAAAAACTGCAGATCAGTGGCACCTGTTAAGAGGTAATTAGAGCACAGTGTCCTAATTCCTTCAGAATGATTTTTCTTGTTCTTCTACATGAACATTACTAAAGGTATGTTGTATTCAATTGCATTTTTCTCGTTGTTCACAAATAATGCCTATTTTTTTTCAAACAATAACGTCATCGATGGTCAAACTGAGAATAAAAGTAAATGGTAATCTGTGGACACGATATTACTATACGGTGTTTTATTTTTGAAACAAGGCTTTTACAAGCTATGAGCATTAAGAAGTTTTCATGCTGAAATACACTTTCCTTTCTCTGTACATATTGATTAGACTCTGCTGACATCAGGTGCATAAGTTGTCGGAGCGCACGCAATGTACCGCTGACAACATGTACTGTATATACAAGTAGATACATACATATATATATATATGTTCGAGAATAAAAAGTATGGCTTCTAAATGTTTATTACTTCACTCAATAGTACATCTTAAACCTAACACTTTGTACACATTTGAATTGGTGGCCATTTTCCATTTTTTTTTCCCATGCCATCCTGACATGTGGAGTAACTTCCATATCTGGTGTGTGTGTGGTGTGTGTGTGTGTGGTGTGTGTGTGTGTATATGAATAGATGTATGTACATGTATAGGTATATGTATATGTATTATACATGTATATATACATATACCTATACATGTACATATATATATATATGTGTTGTGTGGTGTGTTAATTTCAATTTTATGAAGCAAAGGGTGGCAAATATAATTGCAATGAAACCAACTTTGGTTGATTAAGGCATGTAAAATTCGTTCATCGATGAGTTTAGAAAAATAGATTAATTTCCCTTCGACTCTAATTGAAACATTTTGTGTTGCTTGTCATTTTCCATGCCATGAGGGAACAAGCAATTCATTCTCATTGGAGGCTTGATATTGAACTCAAACTCAAATGAATGCAATCGACAAACTATCGGATCAGTGGATATGAGTACAAGGAAAATTCAGTTGCCATTAGTAAAAGACTTTTGTTCTCATGCGCTAAACGTAACGGGGGACATTCAGGTGAAGATAACCAAAGAGGTTTGTAAACATTTAAACAAAGAAGCGGGCTCTTTGCTTGAATTAAAGATAGCCATCTCATTTCCACGAAACCTTTATCAAGTGGGCCCTCCCAAAGTCCAACATATAATTACCACGCAAAGTACAATTACAAGAAGCCTGATATTCAACAATTAATCAGATTGAAAGGGAGATTCTTTTGAGGATTTTCTTCATCTGATTTCGCTAAGCACTCTGGACAGAATTAAAAGGCTTTGTAGTCGTGCCATGACCCGTGTCAAACATATACAGTACTTGGTAATACGAGATGACTTCCACGTGAAATCTGCGTGTCTTAAGGAAAATGGATTTTAATCGAGACACGCACACAAGGGAAAGGTGGAGAAATCATAACTGAGGCTGCTACCAACCTACTTTATTTATTTATTTATTTATGTCATTGTCATGTACATTGGGTACGCAAACTATTCCAGTTTGCAAATATTACTTTTTGTTATTTTAATGGCAACCACTCGACAATGGAAGCGCTCATGCTGGAAGTACATGAAGTGAAACACAAGCACGGTTGCTTGGTTAGCGAGAGCGGCATCACCATTATATAAATTAGGCGAAGATCAGAGCCCATGATGGCATTCTCCGAAGAGTTATTGCATGCCCTCGATACCAATGGCCAAGGAAGAGAAAACATGTTTGCGACCGCACGATTGGTCCATGTTATTGTGCTGCTTGCCACGGCGGAGTTTAGATGATTGCAACCTCTGCACCAAAGGTATTCACGCCTGTTTGTTTGTCTTTGAGCAGGATTATTCAAAGCGTTGTTGATGGATTCAGACGAAACTTGGTGGATAGGTTGGCTGTTGTGACAAGGATGAATTGATTCCATTTTGTTGAAGATCTGATCGGATCTGGATACGGGAATCTTTTAAGTGATTCTTCTCCATTGAGAGATTGGGCCAAACGATATATAGCACGATATCTCAAAACGTTTTGGATGGATTATGACAAAACGTGATGGATGAGGTGGGTAGGTGACAAGAACAAGCCGATTAGGTTTTGGTTCAGGTCCGGATCCAGATTTGGCCTATCATTGGGATACAAAATGTAAACCGTTCAGCCGAGAGAGGTATGTGCTCTACTGAGTGCCATTCTTGTTCTTGAAGCTTCTGCAGTGCTGGTGCGTTTTAGCCATCGCCTTTTGGAGAGTAGTTATCATCGCAAGCTAAAGCATTCGAGCCGCTGGCAAAAAAGAAAAATCCTCGGAATTCTTGAAGTACAGCGTTAATGTAAACAACAAACAAGTGGTAACGTTTGCAAACATTCACGTCGACGCAATTGCCGCCCTCGCTGGTTTTCCTGTCCAGTGAACTTCAAAAAAAACAATTTAATTTATCAACAAACACTTCAACTTCATTTCCTCTGCATGGTTTGGTTTTTTTTTTTCTTTCTTTTCCTTTTGGGTATTTTGAACACAAGGCGAGAATGTTTGAACCGAGCACAACCCATTTGTTTGCATGTAAGCTGTAATATGTATTATGGGTGGTTTGATGAACTCACTATTTCGTTTGTTAATTATATATTTGATGCCCTTCCACATATTTTTATTATTTTTCTGTGGCTGGCAGGATGACTTAGAGGTATGCACACTCACCTCTCCAATTGTTTAGTTCTAGTCTGGGTTTGAATCTCGACTCAGCTACAACTGTCACCCCGATGTTTCACAAGCAGGGTGATTCATAAATGTGTTGTCGTCTCTGCATGGACACTAAACAAGCGACCGTCTGCTGGCGTTAGTTGGTGGAT
>CM068960.1:89772820-89795320 GCA_035128595.1 Eptatretus atami
AGGTAGATGACACAGGTAAACGGAGTCGAAGACCAGCTTGAGCGGAGGCAGAGACAGCGCAGAAGAGTAGGAGGAGGAGGAGTCCAGCGATGACGACAGAAAGGCGAGTCGACGCTTGAGCGGGAGGCGAGACAGGGCAGAGAGAGAGAGAGAGGAGGATCCGCTCGAGACCTTTATAAGGCCCCACAGTGCGGGGCGTGGGGCCACCCGAAAACTCGGTGTCTTCACCCGAATCGGGTGCTCTGATTGGCCCTGATCCCCTGCCGCGGCACGGCCCGCGATGCCGGAACCGCCATATTCCATTTCCGGCAGATGACCCCATTGCCGCAAAAATATCCACTCCGACCTCATGACATGACACGAATCGCCACACGAACCTCGCCATGAATTGCCTTGCAAGATTCCAGGGCTGGGTCCTGATGACGACGAGGTCAGTGTCGGCCCGCACGCCTGCTCATGTGCACCTCGTGGCCCGGCTGTGCTGCATGCCTCGCCCGATCGCGGCTTCGCTGGCTGTGGAGGGCGGGGGCGTTTGCATCCACGGCCACCAGCGATGACCTAAAGTACGATTTTATGGCAAACCCAAGCACAGACAGTAAGATGTGTCCATCGTGCCCGGCTCTGACGATAACAAAAGTGGTCGCGAGCCGGCGCACGGTGTCTGCCTTTGAGAGCACGTTCCGACAACGTCTTCTGTTCGATCCGCCATTATGCACGTGCCAGCGCTGTTGTTCGCCCGATTCTGCTATCGTGTGCGTGGGATGAAACCCGATCAATATATTATCCAGAAATGGATTGAAAGGAACGCGCCCAACGTGTGCCTTTTGCACACTAGCATCCGCGCCAACTGCGTTGGTTACCTTCTATATCGGCATCGATACGTGTTCCGTGCAGCGTGGGCGTCGTTGCTGGGTGTGTTTCCTGTGTTGTGAAAAAACACATCGTGAAGCCTTTTAAGGAATTAATTTGTATGCCTTTTCAATGCAACCGGCCATCTTCCCAGATCATCGGAAGCTCGAGTGACAATTCGAGCTGCCGAGCATACTGTATTAACTCGCCCAAACGTTGGGTTTGAGGATCGCTTGAGGAATGGAGGAGCTCTGTGCTTGTCGATGCTCAGGTGGTTGTTCGAGCACCCCTTTCTAAGGTGCTGTTTTTCCGTCTCCTCGATACGTGTTTTCGTGCAGCGTGGGCGTCGTGCTGGGTGTGCTTTCTACAAAGGTGCCGGGTAATGCCTGCTTGGCCTTCGCTGAGAACCCATCTCACAGCGAAGGGGCACGATGGCTCAGATACCCAGGAATAATCAGAAAAGAAGAGTAAGAATGAGTTAGAAATGAAATAAGAAGAAATTGATGTTAAGCAAACCTAGCTATGGAGATCTCGCAACGCACGCCCCTGTTGCATCCGCCTTAGACAAAGGGAAGGGACTATTCTTCACGTCTATAATGGAATTAACTGTCTGGGACCACTTATCTGTTGGATGCATGCGGTTCAAGAACCGCAACAAATTATATTATATATACTGTATATGTTTTGCAGTTGGAGGTTTTATGTTTTTCACAGAATGGAATTGGGTGAAACTCTAATTAATTTTGATATTTATCTTATCTTTACAATTTAGAGATCTTTTTCACTGTTGAAATGGATAACGAAACAGGTGGATATGTAGCAGCATGCCCTGTTGGTCAGATTCTTTTGCAGAAAGTTGTGTTTTTGTGCAGAGTTGTTGATGGTCACCGTGTGTGTGTGGTGCTGTGTGATGTGTGTGTGTGTGTGTGTGTGTGCTGCGTGTGTGTATGTTGGTGTGATATTATGGTAAACTCAGGCAAAACTTTTGTAAAAGGCCATAAATTAACACAAGAATCAAACACATCTTGGTTATGAAAAATGAAAAGCTCCAAATCAGCTATATGTTGCATAGTAGGACTGTGGATGGTTGTCAAGAAACAATCAGGATTCAAAACAGGACTTTTCCCTTCCTACAGAAACTTTTTAAAAATTCATATATTTACTATATTGAGGAATTGAAAATGCAGTGTTTTTGGTCTATTGTGTATGTATCTTCCTCAGACGTTTTGAATTTCGAAGTAAGCATTATGGACTGATTTTTCACTATACCTGATTACAGTAATGAGTTACAAATAACCATTATTCCCCAAAGGCTGTATTCTATAAGATATCTGATGTAATATTTCTACCATACACATATCACAGGCAGTTATGACCCACAAAGAATATTTTGGTTACCTGCATCGTATCATGAGGACGTTTACTAAAGTTTGCCTAATAGTGCTTTAGTGGTTCAGAGGAAAAAGTGAAAAAACAGCCAAAGATAATTACTTCCGTAGTTCTAGTAAACTGTTAGTTCTGCAAATTAAACGTTGATGGTTTATATTCATACAAATACCACCATGTAACCATCCCCGCTGCCTACGATCCCGCTACATTTGATAAATACATGGTCTTTCAGTGTGTTTTATTCTTGTTTATTGATAATGATAAATGTCTTTTGATTTAGAAAAGGCCTCCAGATGGTGGTCAATTTTAACTCTTCCTCTTCTTCTTTTTTTTTAGGTGGTCAAATTTGAAAACTACATGTTTCTTTTCTTTTTTTTAAACATCTCAAGTTATTTGGAAAATAGAAAGAATTCCATTATATCCCACCAACTTATCAAATATTAATTTTACCACTCCTTGAAAGTCACCAGACATCAGTTTTGAATTCTGTATCATAACTTAACTGCAGGCTGTTTTTTTAAAGGCCAGTTTCATTCATTACGTAATGTCTGACTGAAGCTGTTAAAGCAACGTTTATAGGTTTATGGCAAATTCAAAATATTTTTGAACAATGATGTCATAAAACTATGTAAAGATTTTTATATTGACAACAGTGGAAAAATAGGATAAGTCATTTCATCTTTCTCAAAATACTATTCTCTGATATATTTTATTGACATTAATAATTAACCTCACGCAAAGGAGGATGAAGGTTAGAGTCGCACCCCGTCTGTTTTTCTTGTTTGTTTGTTGTATTGTTTATACTGCTGCAGGATATCTCAAAGTTGTGATGATTTGGGACGAAATTGGTGAAGATGTGAGTGTGTGACACGGAAAATGATTAGGATTTTTGGTAAAGATCTGGATATTTGCTCGATTTACCAGAATTTTTCAAAGTATTCTTCACCCATTGAGGATAGGGCCAAAAACAACATTAGCATGATAATCTGAAACAGTTATGGATGAGGATGGAAACTTGGTGGATACGTTAGGTGTGTGACAAAGGACGAATTGGTTAAATTCAGTGAAGAATCGGATCCACATACTGGAATTTTAAAATGTATTCTTCACCATTGGAGATAGGCGCCAAATCATCATATGCATGATATCTGAAACAGTTATGGATGGATTGGATGAAACTTTGCGGACACGTTAGGGTGTGACCAAGGACGAATTGGTTCAAATTTTAGTGAAGATCCGGATCCACATACTGGAATTTTAAATGTGATTCTTCACCATTGAGAGATAGCGGCCAAATCATCATAATAGCAGATATCTCAAAAAGTTATGATGTATTCGGAAAAACTTGGTGGACAGGTTGGGTCCTCTGCGACAGAACGAATTGATTCGATTTTTGGTTGAAAATTCGGACCAAATCTGGATACGAGAATGTTTTAATTTTTTAAGCTGATTCTTTACCATGAGAGATGGGGCAAAAAAAACGACATACATTATAACACGATATTTCAAAAGGTTGCGGACGGATTTTTGACAAAACTTTGTGGATGAGTTGGGAAGGTGAGAAAAACAAGTCGATTAGATTTGTCAGTCCGGATCAGATGCCGAATCTATCAGTAGGATAAAAACACCGTAAAACTGTTCAGCCTGGCAGAGATATGCACTCTACCAAGTGCCGCTCTGGTTCCACTCTTTCCATTACCTTTAGTTTTTATTCATCTTTTTATTTGTTCTTTATGTTTTGTACTTTTTTTTTAAAATTGTCGTGTGAAAGCATCGTAAAGCATCGTATTATACAAGAACAGGAGCATGAAAGCCAAAATGCACTGATAACATGATGAAGTAAAGAGCAGTAAATTAAAGTAATATAGGGCTGTTGAATCATGAAAAAGTTGTAAAAGGAGAATAAGAACAGAGTACTTCGGGTAGATAAAGATTTGATGCAAAATATTTTTCGTTGCAATAAAGGACATCCATACTGTGTGGACAGTTGTTTAAATCAGCGTGCTATGAGAAAAAATAACCCACTGTTCATTTGTGTCAAATAAAAAGGGAAGGGCTTGCAAGAAAAATAGATTATTGTTAAGAAACAAAAACAAACCAGACAAGAAAACTTTTTATAACAAATATTGTTTTAATAACCTGGCATTTACGAAATTCCTTTCCAAGCGAACTGCAACGCAGCAGATGCCAATTAGGCACATGAAGCCTGCCACAATGGCTTGCCAACCTATGTTGTTTGTCTGCACTCTATCCTTTCAAATGCTGATCATCAAGCAAGGAAGCGACGAACCATTTTTTAAAGTCTTTGGTATAGCCTCGGAAGGGTTGGAAACCCCAATCTCCCAGACTCAGAGTGACGCTCTAACCATTTGAGCTACTAAGTCTGGTGTAATGGCTTGAAGCATTAAAGGGAGTCACTGAATATCGTTTTGTATTTTAATTTTTTGTAATTATTAGGATTTAGCTTTGTGCAATTTATTTCATGGCCATTTAAATCATGTGAATAAAAATAAAGCTCAGCATTTAACCTTAAAAAAAAACATCACCATCAAATGTACCATACTCTTTACAGGGTCCGGTGCTGCCGGAAGCAAGCAGAGGGTGTGCGGGTGGTTGTCTTGCCTTGCCAGCAAATCAGTCAGGGCAGGAATTTGTAATTTGTTCAGGGTGCCTGCGATAACTTGCTTACTCTTCATTGGAAAAAGACACCGAGGGATCTTTAACATTAAAAAAAAAAGACCCAAATGCTGGCAGATGGTCCTTGGATAATGTCCTTCCAATGATTGTGCACACGTTGGTGATGCACCTCCCTACATACAAAATGCTGCGGTAATGATTTTATAGCGAGATCAGATTCGAACTGAGGCTAGATAGTTCAAGATGAGTGTGCATACTCTGGAGCTATGCACAAAAGCTATGCCAAAAGCCCAGACATGACTTGCTGATATGCAAGTTCCAATTTTAATACTGGCTTAAAGAAGAAGAGTGACAAGGGTGTTCATCCCATCAACGTTGCTGATTCCCGTCGAAAATCCGTCAGAAAACATGCCTTTTAGCAAAGGGGGTATGTGTTGACGACTTTCAGACATCCTTCCGCAGATCCTGATCGCCTAGTAATTAACTATTCATAGGATTTTTGGGTGTCACACGCAGTTTTAGGGTTAGAAAATCTTCCTTTAAAGATTTTTTTTATCTCTCTTTCTCTTGTCTGCTTTATACTTGAAACATTTTCTTTCTGGTTGTTAAACAAGTCAAAGATTAGGTACTACAGAATCATATGCACGACGGAGTCCCATTGGTGGAATATGAAAGAGGGCTTATTTGATTGAAAGGCCCATTTCTGAGGCATTGCTTGGATAAAACGACAATACTCTGCTCTTTGCCAACAGGTTGACCAAAAAGATGAGTGATTTGGAATTCACAATTTGAACGTTATCCTTGAGAAGTTTCGCATGCAGGTGAGAAATATCAATCTTTAGATTGTCGCTATTCATTGTTACCTGAAATGTATGTATTAGCAGTTAAGTAAGGTGTATCTATTGCAAAATACAAGTGTAACATCATACCCATGTCTTAATGTTTCACTTCACATACAGGAAGGCTTAACCTTTTATGTGATTAATCAGACTCAGAGATGTCATGAATTAGAGCGTCCTCCTGAGACGGGGGAGGTCGGTGGTTCAAAGCCCCTTCCGAATCATACAAAAGACTTTTAAAACGGTACGTGCTGCCTACTTGGCTTGACTCAGCATTAAAATAGGGACAGAATATGGACAACCATCCATGCACAGGCTTTGATGGCCCTAATGGCACCTTCCTGCAATTGAAGCTCCTGATAAGGGAGCACATATTATTAAAGTTTGATTCTAAGTCACAGACACATCTCAAGAAAACCACACAATGCTTTTGGAACAAGTGCTGATAGGATAACTCAGAGGTAGTGAAGTGGTTCCTGCCTTTGAGATAGCTGTTATACATACTCCTGCAGATGGTTTGATTTTGATTTCAGATGGATGAAACCCCGTCTGAACTCGGACCACGGACCATGGCTGGAACCAAATAAAGAAGGACGGAAACGAGCTGGGAACATTTCTAATCATTTATTTACAGTTAAATAAAAGACAAAGAGAGCGCGAGACTTAAGCGAATATTCAATGCACAGTATTTTACAAATGGGCAAAACACTTATGCAGTTCTATTTACAAGATGGGCCAACACACTCACACACCACAATGAAAAGAAAAACCCAAGGTTCTTTATTTGACCCTCCAGCCGATGAGTGAGATGAGCTGGGGTCAGAGTTCGGCTTGACCTGGTTCGTCGGAGGGAAGGGGGAGTACTCCGCGATGCGGCACCTACAAAGGTCGTTGGTCCGGTCGCACGTGGGGGACTCGAGGTTCGTGGCAGGGAGTTTAGTGGCGAATAATCTGGGTCCACGGAGGGGGGGTCAGTGGTCGCTCTTGTCCTTCTTTGTAAGAGGCGCCAGTAGAGACACGTTCACTGCCCTCGATGGCCCTCTGCCTCAAACGCCTCGTGACAGCGAAAAACCCCTTCGTACAGCAAACGTAGACCTCCTGTGACCACTCTTCGTAATCGCCCCTCGTAACCACCCCTTCGTAACAGCAAAAACCTTAAGGACCCCTCATAAACTCTCGTGCCACCCACCAACGCCTCAGGAGAGTCTCTGGAATTTATGACCTCCATTCAGTGGGGAGGGGCCTTGGTTCAACCACACCCTTGCTGTTTGCCTCTAATGGCAGGAATCTCGGCACAGCCTTCCTGGTGTTGTTTCGGCCATGCCCGGAGAAAAGCCGCCCCTCCCCTCCACGCGTGTTGGTTGAGGGAAGGTTGGCTGGTTGGTGAAGCCACCATTGCCTGGCACGTTCGTTGGAGCTGAGGACTGGGACTATGAGGCCCCCTTCTCGGGCAGTCAAGGTACGAGCAGCCAACGGTGGTGATGGAGCGTTGATGGGCAGGTGGTGAGATGTATAACCTAACCTATTATAAAAAAAAACATCACAACGCACATATTTGGACTCTCCCACTAGACAAAAGGAGCGGACCTGTCTCACACGTACTTACCGGCATAATAAAACTTTGGACCTGAATGTTTGAGTGCGCATGGTTTCCAGATTTCGAACAATATTCGACTAAAATTAAGTACATTGGCTTTATTATGATTAAGTACAGAAGAAGTTAAGTTTCAGAGTTTTCGTCAATTTTTCACAGAGCTATACCCATTTTAAACTCCCCGTTAGAAATATTCACATTGGTAGGGAGCATGTATTGCAAAGCAATTATTTCTCTTGTTGAAATGATATTTCTACCATTGATATATGATGGTGCTGAAAAATACAGGGTGATATTGTCATGTTCATTCTGACACTCAGGCAAGAATGCATTAATTTCTGTCATTGATAATCACTATGTTCATGTTGAGGTTGTAGCTGGTCTTTGAACAGGCGATACAGTCACTCTCGCCACAATATTCCGCAAGCTTGCGAAACGTCAGGGCCAAATGTCTTGGAGGTGGTGGAGTGCATCGTGAGCAGGGTTAAACCAACAGCCGCAGGAAGTCTGTGTTTGTTCCTTGCTGGGCCTCTGTCTAACTTCTGCAAAATCCACGCAGGGGCCAGATCTTTATCCATTTGGTGGGGGAAGCGGGGAAGTGGCACGAAGAGTGGGTGATGAGCTACAGAGGGCAGGTGAGGCAATTGCTGCACCTTCCATGCACAGGGAGGGTTCAGACACATCAGGTGATATAGATGTCTTTGATTGTTGACAGCTCCCAGACTTGCTTAGCTGCAAAAGTTTGAGCTGCAGGTGATGTGTTTTTGGGAGCTTGTTCTTCCTGGCATATCGCTTAATTGAAAGGGTGATTGTTATACTCTTAGATCGGCATTCAGAAGGCAAACCCGACAGACGATCATTACAATACGTCCATGATTGTTCCAGAACATTAATACTTCAGTCACATGTAAAATTTCACATTATACCCTTACTATCCACAAGAGTGTGGCTGACTTTTGCTGCTTATACTTACTATCACAAGAGTGTGGCTGAACTAGTCAATTGAGTGACATCAACAACATTCTCATGAAGTTGGTGCAATTTTTCTGTTTTTGATAATCGAAAAGAGAAACTGTTTGTTTTTTGATTATTATTTTATTAATGTACTACCAAAAGTACCCATCACTTTGCTGACAGATTTTAATGAAAAGACGACATGTTTGTACTTCATAAACATCCCATGTGCTCATTCACTCTATCTTTTGCCCGAGGTCATCTTCCATCTGTTGGAAAGTCAGCCAACATCACCTTCATCAACCAACTTTCTTGTTCTTTAACAGCCACAATTTATTCCTACGTGGTCTTGCAGGGTGCCTGGGGGAAGTTTCACGATTCTGGATGGTCAGGGTTTGAGTTTGACGAGTGTTAGGGGTAAGAATTTTTGAATTTGGCCAGGGTGCCGGCAATAGCTTGCCGACTCTCGCGAAGGACACCATGGATATTTAATGCCCCACCAACTAATGCCAGCAGATGGGACACCCATTCAATGATGGCCACACACAACGAACCTGCCTATGGAAAAGCTCGAGATGACAGTTTCATAGCTTCGGCCAAGATTAGAACCAGGCTAGACAAACTTAGAGGGTAGTATGCGTACCTTCGGCCATTCCTGCCACCCATCTTCATCAGCCATTCTTGCTGCTTATATTATGGCACCAGAAAAAAAAGATCACTTCCGTTCCTCTGCAAAGCTCATTGACTGTTTGCTTGGACGAAAATGGAACTGCCACTCAGTAGAGTGAATATCTCCGCCAGGCTGCTGAATAGTTTACATTTATGTATCCCACCGATAGGTCGATCTGAATTCCGGACCTTAACCAAAATCCAAGAGCTTGTTCTTGTTATCACCGACCCAACTCATCCACCTCGTTTTTGTCATACTCGTCCACAACTTTTTGAGATATCTGCTATACATATTTTTGGCCCAATCTCTCAATGGTGAAGAATTAAATTGAAAAATTCTCGAATTCCGGAATCTGGATTCGAATCTTCACAAAATCGAATCAATTCGTTCTTGTCACACACCCAACTTGTCCACACAGTTTCTTGCAGAATCCATCTATAATAGTTTGAGATATTGTGCTATATATATTTTTTTGGCCCGATTACTCAATGTGAAGATTGATTAAAAAATCTGAATCCGGATTGGATTTGGATCTCACCAAAAATCGATCAATTAGTCCTTGTCACATATAACAAAACATTATTGATCTACCTTTTAAAAGCCTGAGGGCCCATGTAGTATTATTATATCCTAGAGGGGTAGGGGGTGGGGAAAGGGTTGAGAGGAGGGGTGGAGACTTGTTGTGGGGGAGTATTAATGTGTGAATTCCTCATCATTAATTGCACATTAACATTGTATTTTGAACATTGATCCTGATTTTCTTATCCATTTATTTATTTTTAAATATATGTGTAAAAAATTACAGGCCCAGACCGGGAATCAAACCCATGTTCCTCTGGAAAACCAACCAGTGCTCTGCTATCTACAGTAGGGATCCACCGACTGAGCAAATGCAATTCTTCCACATATACAGGTGCGCTCTCTTTCCCCCATGCTTCAGGGGCACTCACTGCAACCTAGGAGCCGCTCGCGGCCTGCTCTCGAGAGGGTCTTCCCCTCTGGGGGGAACCCGTGGTACATGGAAGACCATGCACGTGGTACAGGAAGGACCCTCGAGAGAACAGGGCCCTTATTCTGCTTCAATGAGTTGGCAGTTGAAGTGGCCCTGGAAGCAGTGGGGGAAAGAGAGCAGGCACCTTTATATGTGGAATAGTTGCGTTTGCTCAAGCCAGTGAGTTGTCCAGATAGCTCAGAAGGCAGAGCACTGGTACGGTTTTCCAGGTCGTCCTGTAATTTTTCCACATATATTTATGATGTGCTATCCTTTCTCACTTCTAATTTATTTATTTATGTTATATTTGTGAATGTTCTTATAGCTGTGAGGAACTCTGGGAAGGTTTGGAACAGCAAATTCCACTTACCTTGGTAGGCCTTCTTGGTTGCTTTATTGCAGCTTCTTCAGCTAGAAGAGCATGGGACGTGCATTTATTTATGTAATCCCGGCCAACCTGGGTTCGTTGATTATGTGAGAAGCTGATGCCTATTCCCTCCATTCACAGGTGAGAGATGTGGTGGGTCCGTTATTATTTATAATATTGACTGCTTTGACATTTGCACATGGTACATGCTTGGGGCCTCAATTGTCACACATTGCTGTCTGCACTGTCCCTGATGATTCGCCAATAAGACGATGGAACTGCCAGCAAGCTGAGGGGGTGTGTAGCATTGGGATTCTCAGTATGTAACTATTTGTGAATGTCTTTTATAGCTGTGGAAAGGAAACTCTGGAAGGGTTTGAAACAGCAATGTGCTTACCTTGTTGTAGTCCTTTCTTGGCTGCTTTATGCAGATCTTTGGCGAGAAGAGCATTCGGGAAGTGTCAAAAAAACCAAAAATTTCAAAAAAACATATATACGTATTATATATATATATATACATATATATATATATATATATATATATTATATATATATATATATTTTGTAGAATTAATGTTCTTCACATGTTTTAAAAAAATTTTTTTTGTGATAAATGTTACATTGCTATTCTATTTTACAAATACAATATTTTTGGTCTTATTGTCTTATATGTTAATTAATAATTAAGAGCAGAATCTGACAGGTGATGAAAGGATATGGTGAGCTTGTGTGTACCTCATACAATGAATGGCTTGGGTGGGGGATTTGTATAGTGTGTGGATGGGGTTCAGAAAACCTCGACCATATAAATATTTTTCCTTATTATAAACAAAATGTGGTCCGACGGGATGGTGCAGAGGTATCACTTGCTTTGAGGCTGTTTAATCTGGGGTTCAATTCTTACCATGACTATAAACTGCCAGATGCTGCTTCATAGGTAGTGTTACATTCCATAGTTGCACCATTCTTTGGTGCATTAAGCTTGGTGTCCCATCTGTTTGCATCAATCGGTTTTGTCTCAAATATTTCATTAGTAGTCTTTTGCAAAGAGTTTAACATTTTGTGATTGTCGCACCTGCTGGGATCTTTTTGTCTGTGTGCCCAGATTTTGGCTCTTGTGAGAGAGGTTAGACAGATATAGATATACAGTTGATAGATTGATGTTTGCACTGTTCCTGGCAACATGGCAAGTGCTGCTAATGTGATACCGGCTGAATTGGATAAAATGTTCTTATATTTGGCCACGGTGTCAAGAAACAATCGGCCTTCTTTTTAATAGACCAGTGTCTTTAATGTTCACCAGCAAATGCTGCAGACGGAACACCCAGCTGAACGGCCATCTTAAATACGTGTGCATTTGTGGCGCAACGCCTGCCTGTGACAGCACGGATCCGACAGTTTATAGTCGCGGCGGTCGGGAATTGAACCCAGACTAGACGCTCGAAGGTGATTTGCTAACATTCTAGAGCTAGCTGCCAACCATTTTAAAGATGTTAATTTATGTTGCCAGACGAATGTGCTGCTATATTTGACCTATTCGCATGCCAAAAGGTTTTCAGACCACCACATTTTCTTAACATGGCTGCGGTTTCTGCAGATTTTTTTTTTTGCGTAGTCAAATTTCAAACCATTCTATATGATAAATAAATTCCTATTTGAGATTACATTTTCAAATGAGTTTTCAGCCGTTGTAGGAAAAGAATACCAATGCAATTGACTTCAAGATGCTTCTCTTATCCCTTTCAAGTGCTGCATGGGTTTTAGTCGGTTTTTGACTTCATCGATTCAAAAAAAACCAAATGAAATCAACGCCATTATTATGTGCTGCCAATTACGTTATTTCTTATTTTGTGTGCAGCACAAGGGCTTGGTAGCATAATTTGCTTCGTGGCATATTTTGAGCACTGATGCCCTCTGTAGCGTTAGAGCAGGCATTTGTAATTTGTTCGGGGTACTGACGATAGCTTGCCTACTTCTTTGCTGAGGACACCGTGGATTATTTAATGTCCCCAACTAATGATGGGACAGGACCGGACACCAAGTTTAAACTTGCATCCGAGGGACACAATGATTAATCGCCCTGCTGCGCAGACACCAGTATGGGACAGTCTATATCTCGGTCAGGATTTCAAAACCCAGGTAGACAGTTTCAGAGGCAAGTGTGCATACCTTCGGCTATCCTGCCAGCTGCTGTAATTACTCGTGACAAAAATCGATCATGATATCCCATTAATTTGATTATCCAATGACCGAAGAGCTTGTTTGGTGTATGGCGAAGGCATACAATGGAGAAAAAGAAAAAGCATGGGAGCACATCGAATTTATCGACATTACTCAGAAATAAATTAAATAAAAATAGACGGCATGCTCATCGAAGTACGTACCAATTGACTTCGGACGAAAATTTACAGACAACTAAAATGTTTAAAGCACCCATGACCTCAAAATCGACATGACGAGAACGTTGAACTCAAGCAAATCAACTCCAACCAGTAATATTGTTGGAGGTGATTAAGACCAAAAAAAAAACCCCAGAGTACTTGATGAAGATAGCGTGAAATACAAACAAATGAATGCAGCTTCAAAGTGTCTTTGAGTTTTCAGTAACAATTCTAAAGAGAGTCTTCAGGTTAAAGATACAATAATAAACTTTCAGTGATTAAAGAGTACCTTTCAAGCACTTATTTGATTAAGTTTTGAAAACCATCACAACCCCATACTCAGCTGAAAGAATTGGGAGGGATTCATTTCAGTCCTTCGGAACACCTTCGGTCCACCCTTTACGGAATACGTACACACATTAGAATTGCAACCAATGACAGATATTAACATTTGAATGGCCTTAATATGTATTTCTTTCAAGTTTTCAAGATTGAAATCTCTCAATGTCCATTTATCTTTAAACACAATTGCTCCATATGTGGAGACGCAACAAAACGTCTCTTCGTATAAAAAAGTATAACTTTTTTCATCAAAAAGGGACTGTGTCTGTGAGCTATGAAAAATATCTTTTAACTAAAAGGAGGTGTGTGTGTGTGTGTTCGTGTCATCGAATAATACAAATGGTCCTGCTAATAATCGATTTACTTGCAAAAGAAAAACATGAGTGTCCATTTAATCATTAAAAGGCCGTCTCCAGAATTTAAGAAGAAGCAGGACCTGGAGCTCTTAATGCAGCCATTCCAATGGTTACTGCGGAACCCTTCAGAAATAAATGACAGATACAGAAGAGCACACAAAATATCCATAGTTAATACTTTTCAAACCAATTAGGAAACTAGAATGGCATTTGGTAGAGCACATGCCTCCCTCCAGCAGAACGTTTATGTTCTATCCTACTGATAGACTGGGATTCTGCACTGACTGAACCAAAATAGCATCTGCATTAAAGATTTTGTCATCTTCGCATTTACATCGTACACGACTTTTTTCATAACTCATCCACTTTTAAAATACTATGCTATATATCATTTTTTGGCCCATTCTCTCAATGGTGAAGAATTTAAAATAAAAATTCTCATATCCAGATCCAGATTTCATCTTCACTAAGATCGAAGTCAATTTAATCTTTGTACACGCCAACCTGTCACACAAGTTTTGTCGAATCATCCATAATTTTTGAGATATTATTTTTGGCGTCGTCTCTCATTTTAAAATTCCAAGTATTCCGGATCTTCACCAAAATGATTAATCATTCGTCCTTGTTACACACCCAACTGTCCACTCAAATTTCGTCTTAATCTAGTCCACAACTTTTTATAGATATTCCTGCTCAGACAGACAACAAACAAACAAGTCGGTATGCGGCGATGGGTCATCCGGGCATGGAAACTATTAAGACATGAGCAAAAATGGATGTCATATAGCGGATAGGGAATCAACCTTATAGATTAATGCAATCAAATCTCATCGAGTTCGCATCGACTGATAACTACTCGGCTAATCATTTGACATGAAAAGTACAATGCGGTTTGAAATCGGAAATACCCAAAGTTCGAGGCGGGTGCCTGTGGGTTGAACAAAGATCTAAATCGAAATCTCGGCTCGATCGTTTGTGCAACAATGTATTTCCAGACGTTAATGTGAATTTTCATGACCATTACCGACCATAACTAGGCGGAGATAGCATGTTGGCACGAAGGCACCTCCAGCTCTTCGCCATATTATCGATTTTTTGCCACTATTCGACCTTTGACCCTGACCTAAGCGAATCGGTCAATATGTTCCTGAGGCATAATTGTAGTACTCTTGAGTACCGATGACCATGCAAAGTTTCATTCGTATCGATGCCACTCACCTGGTCGCCTAGGGGGCCTCTTTCGCCAATTTTTCACGCATACCCTAATTGGTAGGGAGCGCTGCAGGTAAAGTAATTCCAATATATCGCAAAAAACCGGAATATATTTGATAGAGCATATGTAGATCATTCGATGCCAAATTTCATAACCCTACGTGGAGAATAATGGTTTTCGAATTGATTTGCGTGAAAGCAGTACGATTTGAAGGTTTTTTTGGTTGTTGCTAGGGAACCAAAGCGTCCTTAGCAACCATACAATTTCCAAAGCACGAGTCTATAAGATGTACCTTACCACCGGTTTGGCTAAATTCCGCCACGGTTTACTACCAATTATGCTGATGACAAACGAACAAACATCCAAACCAAAACAGACAGTATTACTGCAATAAGGGTCACCTATTTCGGACGACCAACAAAAGACAGCGGATGGGTGGAAAAAATAACTCCGTCCACCTTTGAGGTAGGGGTAATATTTAATATTACATGGAAGGAGCACACAAACAACAACACAGCCATGATGATAGCAGCCAACAAAACTAACCCATAATTCATCATCTGAAGTGATGGGGCGAGGCATCTTTGGTTGTCCCGGGAATCAATTGGCTTTCTCCGTGCGCAGGCCGTGTTTGACCAGAACATGACCAAGTAATTCATATAACAACACAACAGTGTTATGAAAGATCCTTATTCGCTGTTTCACTTCATTTTACATCCTAATTGAGACCACAGATAGACTGCCAAATATGTTTGTGAAGTGCAACATGCTGTCTCTCTGATAAACACATCAGCGAAGCGAACAGGTAAGCCACAGCTAGTTTGTATAAAAGTACAAGACCCGTATTATCATACCCACTCCTTCTCAAATTCCATGTCGAGGGATTGATGACGCCATCGTCGGCCGCAAAGGAAGGAGTTACTCAGTTTTACTCTGTTGTTAGCCATCTCAGTTGGTGATATTACTACAATCTTTTGGAGCTAGGACTAAATTGGGGATAAAAGTGAAGATGTGCTTTGGCAAAATACCATTTTTATTTTTGATTAATCGATTAATTACTTAATTATGATAGATTTATTAATTACTTATTTATTTTCTTTTACATCTCGCAATTCTCTGGCCACCTTTCTGAGCTAGGAAGCTGATATTTTGGACACCCAGTGAACAAGTGATTGGCAATAAAGACTATTTTCGATTTTGATGAATCAATTTAATTGATTAATTAATTAATTTTTCAATTAATTTTCAAAAGTACAGAGATTTGGATGAGATAGTGGTGGTTCAGGTATGCTGTTAGCAATTGATGAAGAAAATTAATTACTATATGATCATTATTTATTCATTTTAATAAAGCAATTAATCAATCAAATTATTGTACACTGCTCCCTCTCCAATTCCATCTCCATTGCTTGCATGGTGGCATCGCTGGGTGCCGAGGCCCCTGGCAATGTGGCGGGCGCTGGAGGATATGTTATTTATTATTTTTTGCATGGGGGCAGTGTACTTTGAACATGCTTACTACTTGTCGACTTTATTCTTTCCAAAATGCATTTTCTTGTTCAGTTTGATGATGCTGCCAACCACTTTTATATGTGGTTGCAAGATTGTTTGTCTTACGCAGTGCATGAAAACCCACAAAACTCATAAATATATTTACAATGAAAGGTTTAAAAAAGTTTTAACTATTCAGATTAATGAAGAAATATTATAAACTATTTCATTCACTAATGTTTAATTGCCATTATGTATTGTTAATGATCTATCAGAGTTGTAATGAAGATCCACAAAAGTAGAAGGCAAGAAAAAAGCTTCTTTTTTTTTCATGGTAAATGGTTATAGGATATTAAAAGAAATGCTGCCACCTTATAAGATTAAAGTATGTCAGTTATATAAGTGATGGGACAGGGCTAGACAAGCTCGTTAAGCTCTGCTACCCTTTGGTGTTTTAGCATATCATGAGAAGACTTTTCGGACAGCATTGCTTTGTAAGGATCGAAAGAGCAACCGTTGGCTTTGAAGGTTCCAAATTTGACAGCAAGCTTCAATTTGCCGCTCTTGATTGAAAAGAAGCTGCGAAATCCAGCCGTAGCTATTACAACATGGGTCATGATTTTCTGATATGCACTTGGAAAAGGTATAAGAAGGCGCTGGACAGCAATTTAGGGTTACAAAAAACAAAACGAAAGCATCTGTACCATCCAGACATTGTATCCTACATCTGGCACTTGAAGACTCAGGAACCTCAAATGCTTAGCAAATGATAAATTGCCCTTAAACCACCACAGGCGGCCTACTTCTAGAAAACTTCTTCCACATCCGAGGAGAACTTTGACCTTCATTGCACTCAGGGGAGGGTGATCGAGCCTAGCTGCTACCACCGCTGTAACCCCCTGCCTGGACAAGAATCATGGGCAAATAGCCTTTTTGATGGGCTAGGCGTGTATTTCCGCACTGGGGCTGCGTGCACACGCTAGAGGTCCGTACCATGAAGCTGCCGCCGTCAGAGCCTGTCAGGAGCAAAGGCTGGCCGATGCTGACTTTGGAGCTAGCTAATCTTTCCAAGTGGCACCAGGTTTTTTCTGCCGGCAGGTGGCTGCCCGAGCAACGGAGGCCAAGCTGAGTGAGAGGCTGCTTTGCATCAGTGTTAGGCCTGGCAGGCCGGCCTGCTTTATGGTGCTTGCATGTGGACTCACATCAAACCTGAGGTCATCCCTTGTCTTACACATTGCATTCTGTGGCATCAAAGCGATACCTCTTATAAGGGGCATTGAAAGTCGATGTTTATAAGCGAAAAAAGCCTTTCCCTTTTGGAATGAGCACTGAAAATGGCAGATGCATTTTTTTTTAATGGACATCAGAAGAAAATACTCTGCAGGAGGATTAATCTGATTAGTGGTGTTTATTCACTTTTGTAGAAGTATGTAGAAGTTAAACAGCATGAAGGATGTGATGAGCACAGAGAAAGGATATTTTTGCAAAAACAAAACAAAACAAACAAAACAATGATAAGGCTCAGGGTGGAAGAATTCAAATTTGGAAAATGCCTTCAGGATGTTCCATAACAGGTGAAAAATGGCAAGTCATCTGAGGCCCATTGCTTCTGTGCCTCTTGCTCACTATAACGATGGTAAGCCCTGAGAGCTGCTTTAGGATATGACATCAACTATGAGGCTTAAGACTTAGTTGAAAAGGACCTGGCATAAGTGTGTATGTGTACATACATAACATTTCACAATGTTGTATGGGATTACTCACCACTTTGTCAGATGCGGGGAAAAAAATAAAAGATGTATATTTATTGTATATGATAATAATTTAAAAAACAATTTTTACAAAATATATAACTACCTATCTATCAAAAAATTAAAAGCGTTGGTGTCTTCGACTATTGTATGCAGTTCTCGCTTTGTGAATGCCCTCATACTATGAGGATATAACATAATATTAAGAATAATTGGTGCAGTATCAATAATAGTTAAACCCATGTGACTCATTAACCTTTTTATGTTGGACTATTAATTTACTGATCACCCATTCTATATTGCAGAAGTTCATAGGCTTACAAGTAATTTTGCAGCTCTTTTATGATCTTCTGGGAGAGAACTTGCTGCATTCTTTGTGTGTATACAAACTTTCTAATGCTTTGTTTGAGAGTTTGATTCTTGAAATGTGTAAGGATAATTTGTTATGTTTTTTGCTTTAATTTCTCAGAGGAACAAAACTCTCTCGTGGTTGCAGTGACAATCTTTTATCCATGGTTTAGCGAAGCAACCTCAAGTGTTGATAAAGGAGTGAGGTTAATATTACAACATTTCTTCAAGATAATGAATCGAGATGCTTGATAGTTAATTAGAATTTTATATCAGAATATACAATCGATTAAGCACTTCACAATTGCCATTTTTCGTCGCACACAAGCAGAAACAACTATAATATCAACATTAATGTATGACATTAACCTTTGCATTGTAAACAAAATAATCCAAAGTATTGATATTGAGCATGAAATAATGTCAGTCTATGCTGAATACACATTACTTATTATTCCTCAAGGATTAGAGAGGATGATGGTTTGTAACAATGGCAAAATACTTGATAGCTTTGGAAATATGAAGAAGTTAGGTCGAGTTCATTAGTTTGACAATTTCAGACTGTACTAAATTAAATCCAGTCTAAATTAATGCAATCAAGTAAGGGGAAATAATTTCTTTGGTGATATTTTAAATGGCGATTGTGATGAGAAATTTGCAATGACAAGATGGGAAGGAGATAGTTATGGAGTTTAAGGAATGCTGATTAACGTTATAGCTGTACAGAATGGAAGAAGGGTCGAGCAATAAGATAAGACAGCAAAAGACGCGAGGAGCGAAGGTTTAAGACCTGGACTGGATTCAGGAGGAGTCGAGAGACAATCACTGATAGGAAAGTAAGAGGAACAAAGCAGAAGCACGAGAGAAAGGCGTTGATGGACAGGGAGAGAAGAGAGGTCAGAAAACAAACCTGAGAAGAGAGAAAGGGATGGGCAGGCAAGCGAGACCACAAAGGCCGGAATAGATGCCAGGCATGAGGGAGGGACTGCACGGTAATAGAGCAATTGTGCAGCCATAATGGAGACCAGCAAAGTCCTTGAGGAAGGGGCGAACGGCTGGTTCGCTGTTCACGAGGTCTGTGGGAACTCGCGCTGCGCTGATAGTCCCAAAAGCTGTCGGAAATGAGCTGTGTATGGAAGGGGCGATCTGGAGAAATTTGTCACGCAGTTAGTTTAAGTTTTTTGTTATCATTATTATCATTATTTATGTTTCCTCTTGACTAAATCTGACACATTTTGAACCAACATACAATAGTTGACACGAAGGTGTGTGTGTGTGTGTGTGTGTGTGTGTGTGTGTGTGTGTGTGTGTGTGGTGTGTGTTGTGTGTGCACGCGTGTGAGAGACAGGCACGGATTTACTGATCACTCCTTGAATATGATTTGCATGTTTCTATTTCAGAGATTTTAGCTTGTGCATGCATACAATCATACATTGCAGTGAAAAACTGCAGATCAGTGGCACCTGTTAAAGAGGTAATTAGAGCACAGTGTCCTAATTCCTTCAGAATGATTTTTCTTGTTCTTCTACATGAACATTACTAAAGGTATGTTGTATTCAATTGCATTTGTTCTCGTTGTTCACAAATAATGCCTATTTTTTTTCAACAATAACGTCATCGATGGTCAAAACTGAGAATAAAAGTAAATGGTAATCTGTGGACACGATATTACTATACGGTGTTTTATTTTTGAAAACAAGGCTTTTACAAGCTATGAGCATTAAGAAGTTTTCATGCTGAAATAACTTTCCTTTCTCTGTACATATTGATTAGACTCTGCTGACATCAGGTGCATAAGTGTCGGAGCGCACGCAATGTACCGCTGAACATGTACTGTATATACAAGTAGATACATACATATATATATATATGTTCGAGAATAAAAAGTATGGCTTCTAAATGTTTATTACTTCACTCAATAGTACATCTTAAACCTAACACTTTGTACACATTTGAATTGGTGGCCATTTTCCATTTTTTTTTCCCATGCCATCCTGACATGTGGAGTAACTTCCATATCTGTGTGTGTGTGGTGTGTGTGTGTGTGGTTGTGTGTTGTGTGTATATGAATAGATGTATGTACATGTTAGGTATATGTATATTGTATATACATGTATATATACATATACCTATACATGTACATATATATATATATGTGTGTGTGGTGTGTTAATTTCAATTTTATGAAGCAAAGGGTGGCAAATATAATTGCAATGAAACCAACTTTGGTTGATTAAGGCATGTAAAATTCGTTCATCGATGAGTTAGAAAAATAGATTAATTTCCTTCGACTCTATTTGAAACATTTTGTGTTGCTTGTCATTTCCATGCCATGAGGAACAAGCAATTCATTCTCATTGGAGGCTTGATATTGAACTCAAACTCAAAATGAATGCAATCGACAAACTATCGGATCAGTGGATATGAGTACAAGGAAAATTCAGTTGCCATTAGTAAAAGACTTTTGTTCTCATGCGCTAAACGTAACGGGGGACATTCAGGTGAAGATACCAAAGAGGTTTGTAAACATTTAAACAAAGAAGCGGGCTCTTTGCTTGAATTAAAGATAGCCATCTCATTTCCACGAAACCTTTATCAAGTGGCCTCCCAAAGTCCAACATATAATTACCACGCAAAGTACAATTACAAGAAGCCTGATATTCAACAATTAATCAGATTGAAAGGGAGATCTTTTGAGGATTTTCTTCATCTGATTTCGCTAAGCACTCTGGACAGAATTAAAAGGCTTTGTAGTCGTGCATGACCCGTGTCAAACATATACAGTACTTGGTAATACGAGATGACTTCCACGTGAAATCTGCGTGTCTTAAAGGAAAATGGATTTTAATCGAGACACGCACACAAGGGAAAGGTGGAGAAATCATAACTGAGGCTGCTACCAACCTACTTTATTTATTTATTTATTTATTGTCATTGTCATGTACATTGGGTACGCAAACTATTCCAGTTTGCAAATATTACTTTTTGTTATTTTAATGGCAACCACTCGACAATGGAAGCGCTCATGCTGGAAGTACATGGTGACAACACAGCTTGCTTGGTTAGCGAGAGCGGCATCACCATTATATAAATTAGGCGAAGATCAGAGCCCATGATGGCATTCTCCGAAGAGTTATTGCATGCCCTCGATACAATGGCCAAGGAAGAGAAAACATGTTTGCGACCGCACGATTGGTCCATGTTATTGTGCTGCTTGCCACGGCGGAGTTTAGATGATTGCAACCTCTGCACCAAAGTATTCACGCCTGTTTGTTTGTCTTTGAGCAGGATATTCCAAAGCGTGTTGATGGATTCAGACGAAACTTGGTGGATAGGTTGGCTGTTGTGACAGGATGAATTGATTCCATTTTGTTGAAGATCTGGATCGGATCTGGATACGGGAATCTTTTAAGTGATTCTTCTCCATTGAGGATTGGGCCAAAACGATATATAGCACGATTCTCAAAACGTTTTGGATGGATTATGACAAAACGTGATGGATGAGGTGGGTAGGTGACAAGACAAGCCGATTAGGTTTGGTTCAGGTCCGGATCCAGATTTGGGCCTATCATTGGGATACAAAATGTAAACGTTCAGCCGAGAGAGGTATGTGCTCTACTGAGTGCCATTCTTGTTCTTGAAGCTTCTGCAGTGCTGGTGCGTTTTAGCCATCGCTTTTGGAGAGTAGTTATCATCGCAAGCTAAAGCATTCGAGCCGCTGGCAAAAAAGAAAAATCCTCGGAATTCTTGAAGTAAGCGTTATGTAAACAAGCAAACAAGTGGTAACGTTTGCAAACATTCACGTCGACGCAATTGCCGCCTCGCTGGTTTTCCTGTCCAGTGAACTTCAAAAAAAAACAATTTAATTTATCAACAAACACTTCAACTTCATTTCCTCTGCATGGTTTGGTTTTTTTTTTTTTTCCTTTTCCTTTTGGGTATTTTGAACACAAGGCGAGAATGTTTGAACCGAGCACAACCATTTGTTTGCATGTAAGCTGTAATATGTATTATGGGTGGTTTGATGAACTCACTATTTCGTTTGTTAATTATATATTTGATGCCCTCCACATATTTTTATTATTTTTCTTGGCTGGCAGGATGACTTAGAGGTATGCACACTCACCTTCCAACTTGTTTAGTTCTAGTCTGGGTTTGAATCTCGACTCAGCTACAACTGTCACCCCGATGTTTCACAAGCAGGGTGATTCATAAATGTGTGTGTCGTCTCTGCATGGACACTAACAAGCGACCGTCTGCTGGCGTTAGTTGGTGGATGCTAAAGTTCCCACAGTGTCCTTCGTGAAGAGTGAGCGATCTATCGCTGG
>CM068960.1:89799248-89821748 GCA_035128595.1 Eptatretus atami
AGGTAGATGACACAGGTAAACGGAGTCGAAGACCAGCTTGAGCGGAGGCAGAGACAGCGCAGAAGAGTAGGAGGAGGAGGAGTCCAGCGATGACGACAGAAAGGCGAGTCGACGCTTGAGCGGGAGGCGAGACAGGGCAGAGAGAGAGAGAGAGGAGGATCCGCTCGAGACCTTTATAAGGCCCCACAGTGCGGGGCGTGGGGCCACCCGAAAACTCGGTGTCTTCACCCGAATCGGGTGCTCTGATTGGCCCTGATCCCCTGCCGCGGCACGGCCCGCGATGCCGGAACCGCCATATTCCATTTCCGGCAGATGACCCCATTGCCGCAAAAATATCCACTCCGACCTCATGACATGACACGAATCGCCACACGAACCTCGCCATGAATTGCCTTGCAAGATTCCAGGGCTGGGTCCTGATGACGACGAGGTCAGTGTCGGCCCGCACGCCTGCTCATGTGCACCTCGTGGCCCGGCTGTGCTGCATGCCTCGCCCGATCGCGGCTTCGCTGGCTGTGGAGGGCGGGGGCGTTTGCATCCACGGCCACCAGCGATGACCTAAAGTACGATTTTATGGCAAACCCAAGCACAGACAGTAAGATGTGTCCATCGTGCCCGGCTCTGACGATAACAAAAGTGGTCGCGAGCCGGCGCACGGTGTCTGCCTTTGAGAGCACGTTCCGACAACGTCTTCTGTTCGATCCGCCATTATGCACGTGCCAGCGCTGTTGTTCGCCCGATTCTGCTATCGTGTGCGTGGGATGAAACCCGATCAATATATTATCCAGAAATGGATTGAAAGGAACGCGCCCAACGTGTGCCTTTTGCACACTAGCATCCGCGCCAACTGCGTTGGTTACCTTCTATATCGGCATCGATACGTGTTCCGTGCAGCGTGGGCGTCGTTGCTGGGTGTGTTTCCTGTGTTGTGAAAAAACACATCGTGAAGCCTTTTAAGGAATTAATTTGTATGCCTTTTCAATGCAACCGGCCATCTTCCCAGATCATCGGAAGCTCGAGTGACAATTCGAGCTGCCGAGCATACTGTATTAACTCGCCCAAACGTTGGGTTTGAGGATCGCTTGAGGAATGGAGGAGCTCTGTGCTTGTCGATGCTCAGGTGGTTGTTCGAGCACCCCTTTCTAAGGTGCTGTTTTTCCGTCTCCTCGATACGTGTTTTCGTGCAGCGTGGGCGTCGTGCTGGGTGTGCTTTCTACAAAGGTGCCGGGTAATGCCTGCTTGGCCTTCGCTGAGAACCCATCTCACAGCGAAGGGGCACGATGGCTCAGATACCCAGGAATAATCAGAAAAGAAGAGTAAGAATGAGTTAGAAATGAAATAAGAAGAAATTGATGTTAAGCAAACCTAGCTATGGAGATCTCGCAACGCACGCCCCTGTTGCATCCGCCTTAGACAAAGGGAAGGGACTATTCTTCACGTCTATAATGGAATTAACTGTCTGGGACCACTTATCTGTTGGATGCATGCGGTTCAAGAACCGCAACAAATTATATTATATATACTGTATATGTTTTGCAGTTGGAGGTTTTATGTTTTTCACAGAATGGAATTGGGTGAAACTCTAATTAATTTTGATATTTATCTTATCTTTACAATTTAGAGATCTTTTTCACTGTTGAAATGGATAACGAAACAGGTGGATATGTAGCAGCATGCCCTGTTGGTCAGATTCTTTTGCAGAAAGTTGTGTTTTTGTGCAGAGTTGTTGATGGTCACCGTGTGTGTGTGGTGCTGTGTGATGTGTGTGTGTGTGTGTGTGTGTGCTGCGTGTGTGTATGTTGGTGTGATATTATGGTAAACTCAGGCAAAACTTTTGTAAAAGGCCATAAATTAACACAAGAATCAAACACATCTTGGTTATGAAAAATGAAAAGCTCCAAATCAGCTATATGTTGCATAGTAGGACTGTGGATGGTTGTCAAGAAACAATCAGGATTCAAAACAGGACTTTTCCCTTCCTACAGAAACTTTTTAAAAATTCATATATTTACTATATTGAGGAATTGAAAATGCAGTGTTTTTGGTCTATTGTGTATGTATCTTCCTCAGACGTTTTGAATTTCGAAGTAAGCATTATGGACTGATTTTTCACTATACCTGATTACAGTAATGAGTTACAAATAACCATTATTCCCCAAAGGCTGTATTCTATAAGATATCTGATGTAATATTTCTACCATACACATATCACAGGCAGTTATGACCCACAAAGAATATTTTGGTTACCTGCATCGTATCATGAGGACGTTTACTAAAGTTTGCCTAATAGTGCTTTAGTGGTTCAGAGGAAAAAGTGAAAAAACAGCCAAAGATAATTACTTCCGTAGTTCTAGTAAACTGTTAGTTCTGCAAATTAAACGTTGATGGTTTATATTCATACAAATACCACCATGTAACCATCCCCGCTGCCTACGATCCCGCTACATTTGATAAATACATGGTCTTTCAGTGTGTTTTATTCTTGTTTATTGATAATGATAAATGTCTTTTGATTTAGAAAAGGCCTCCAGATGGTGGTCAATTTTAACTCTTCCTCTTCTTCTTTTTTTTTAGGTGGTCAAATTTGAAAACTACATGTTTCTTTTCTTTTTTTTAAACATCTCAAGTTATTTGGAAAATAGAAAGAATTCCATTATATCCCACCAACTTATCAAATATTAATTTTACCACTCCTTGAAAGTCACCAGACATCAGTTTTGAATTCTGTATCATAACTTAACTGCAGGCTGTTTTTTTAAAGGCCAGTTTCATTCATTACGTAATGTCTGACTGAAGCTGTTAAAGCAACGTTTATAGGTTTATGGCAAATTCAAAATATTTTTGAACAATGATGTCATAAAACTATGTAAAGATTTTTATATTGACAACAGTGGAAAAATAGGATAAGTCATTTCATCTTTCTCAAAATACTATTCTCTGATATATTTTATTGACATTAATAATTAACCTCACGCAAAGGAGGATGAAGGTTAGAGTCGCACCCCGTCTGTTTTTCTTGTTTGTTTGTTGTATTGTTTATACTGCTGCAGGATATCTCAAAGTTGTGATGATTTGGGACGAAATTGGTGAAGATGTGAGTGTGTGACACGGAAAATGATTAGGATTTTTGGTAAAGATCTGGATATTTGCTCGATTTACCAGAATTTTTCAAAGTATTCTTCACCCATTGAGGATAGGGCCAAAAACAACATTAGCATGATAATCTGAAACAGTTATGGATGAGGATGGAAACTTGGTGGATACGTTAGGTGTGTGACAAAGGACGAATTGGTTAAATTCAGTGAAGAATCGGATCCACATACTGGAATTTTAAAATGTATTCTTCACCATTGGAGATAGGCGCCAAATCATCATATGCATGATATCTGAAACAGTTATGGATGGATTGGATGAAACTTTGCGGACACGTTAGGGTGTGACCAAGGACGAATTGGTTCAAATTTTAGTGAAGATCCGGATCCACATACTGGAATTTTAAATGTGATTCTTCACCATTGAGAGATAGCGGCCAAATCATCATAATAGCAGATATCTCAAAAAGTTATGATGTATTCGGAAAAACTTGGTGGACAGGTTGGGTCCTCTGCGACAGAACGAATTGATTCGATTTTTGGTTGAAAATTCGGACCAAATCTGGATACGAGAATGTTTTAATTTTTTAAGCTGATTCTTTACCATGAGAGATGGGGCAAAAAAAACGACATACATTATAACACGATATTTCAAAAGGTTGCGGACGGATTTTTGACAAAACTTTGTGGATGAGTTGGGAAGGTGAGAAAAACAAGTCGATTAGATTTGTCAGTCCGGATCAGATGCCGAATCTATCAGTAGGATAAAAACACCGTAAAACTGTTCAGCCTGGCAGAGATATGCACTCTACCAAGTGCCGCTCTGGTTCCACTCTTTCCATTACCTTTAGTTTTTATTCATCTTTTTATTTGTTCTTTATGTTTTGTACTTTTTTTTTAAAATTGTCGTGTGAAAGCATCGTAAAGCATCGTATTATACAAGAACAGGAGCATGAAAGCCAAAATGCACTGATAACATGATGAAGTAAAGAGCAGTAAATTAAAGTAATATAGGGCTGTTGAATCATGAAAAAGTTGTAAAAGGAGAATAAGAACAGAGTACTTCGGGTAGATAAAGATTTGATGCAAAATATTTTTCGTTGCAATAAAGGACATCCATACTGTGTGGACAGTTGTTTAAATCAGCGTGCTATGAGAAAAAATAACCCACTGTTCATTTGTGTCAAATAAAAAGGGAAGGGCTTGCAAGAAAAATAGATTATTGTTAAGAAACAAAAACAAACCAGACAAGAAAACTTTTTATAACAAATATTGTTTTAATAACCTGGCATTTACGAAATTCCTTTCCAAGCGAACTGCAACGCAGCAGATGCCAATTAGGCACATGAAGCCTGCCACAATGGCTTGCCAACCTATGTTGTTTGTCTGCACTCTATCCTTTCAAATGCTGATCATCAAGCAAGGAAGCGACGAACCATTTTTTAAAGTCTTTGGTATAGCCTCGGAAGGGTTGGAAACCCCAATCTCCCAGACTCAGAGTGACGCTCTAACCATTTGAGCTACTAAGTCTGGTGTAATGGCTTGAAGCATTAAAGGGAGTCACTGAATATCGTTTTGTATTTTAATTTTTTGTAATTATTAGGATTTAGCTTTGTGCAATTTATTTCATGGCCATTTAAATCATGTGAATAAAAATAAAGCTCAGCATTTAACCTTAAAAAAAAACATCACCATCAAATGTACCATACTCTTTACAGGGTCCGGTGCTGCCGGAAGCAAGCAGAGGGTGTGCGGGTGGTTGTCTTGCCTTGCCAGCAAATCAGTCAGGGCAGGAATTTGTAATTTGTTCAGGGTGCCTGCGATAACTTGCTTACTCTTCATTGGAAAAAGACACCGAGGGATCTTTAACATTAAAAAAAAAAGACCCAAATGCTGGCAGATGGTCCTTGGATAATGTCCTTCCAATGATTGTGCACACGTTGGTGATGCACCTCCCTACATACAAAATGCTGCGGTAATGATTTTATAGCGAGATCAGATTCGAACTGAGGCTAGATAGTTCAAGATGAGTGTGCATACTCTGGAGCTATGCACAAAAGCTATGCCAAAAGCCCAGACATGACTTGCTGATATGCAAGTTCCAATTTTAATACTGGCTTAAAGAAGAAGAGTGACAAGGGTGTTCATCCCATCAACGTTGCTGATTCCCGTCGAAAATCCGTCAGAAAACATGCCTTTTAGCAAAGGGGGTATGTGTTGACGACTTTCAGACATCCTTCCGCAGATCCTGATCGCCTAGTAATTAACTATTCATAGGATTTTTGGGTGTCACACGCAGTTTTAGGGTTAGAAAATCTTCCTTTAAAGATTTTTTTTATCTCTCTTTCTCTTGTCTGCTTTATACTTGAAACATTTTCTTTCTGGTTGTTAAACAAGTCAAAGATTAGGTACTACAGAATCATATGCACGACGGAGTCCCATTGGTGGAATATGAAAGAGGGCTTATTTGATTGAAAGGCCCATTTCTGAGGCATTGCTTGGATAAAACGACAATACTCTGCTCTTTGCCAACAGGTTGACCAAAAAGATGAGTGATTTGGAATTCACAATTTGAACGTTATCCTTGAGAAGTTTCGCATGCAGGTGAGAAATATCAATCTTTAGATTGTCGCTATTCATTGTTACCTGAAATGTATGTATTAGCAGTTAAGTAAGGTGTATCTATTGCAAAATACAAGTGTAACATCATACCCATGTCTTAATGTTTCACTTCACATACAGGAAGGCTTAACCTTTTATGTGATTAATCAGACTCAGAGATGTCATGAATTAGAGCGTCCTCCTGAGACGGGGGAGGTCGGTGGTTCAAAGCCCCTTCCGAATCATACAAAAGACTTTTAAAACGGTACGTGCTGCCTACTTGGCTTGACTCAGCATTAAAATAGGGACAGAATATGGACAACCATCCATGCACAGGCTTTGATGGCCCTAATGGCACCTTCCTGCAATTGAAGCTCCTGATAAGGGAGCACATATTATTAAAGTTTGATTCTAAGTCACAGACACATCTCAAGAAAACCACACAATGCTTTTGGAACAAGTGCTGATAGGATAACTCAGAGGTAGTGAAGTGGTTCCTGCCTTTGAGATAGCTGTTATACATACTCCTGCAGATGGTTTGATTTTGATTTCAGATGGATGAAACCCCGTCTGAACTCGGACCACGGACCATGGCTGGAACCAAATAAAGAAGGACGGAAACGAGCTGGGAACATTTCTAATCATTTATTTACAGTTAAATAAAAGACAAAGAGAGCGCGAGACTTAAGCGAATATTCAATGCACAGTATTTTACAAATGGGCAAAACACTTATGCAGTTCTATTTACAAGATGGGCCAACACACTCACACACCACAATGAAAAGAAAAACCCAAGGTTCTTTATTTGACCCTCCAGCCGATGAGTGAGATGAGCTGGGGTCAGAGTTCGGCTTGACCTGGTTCGTCGGAGGGAAGGGGGAGTACTCCGCGATGCGGCACCTACAAAGGTCGTTGGTCCGGTCGCACGTGGGGGACTCGAGGTTCGTGGCAGGGAGTTTAGTGGCGAATAATCTGGGTCCACGGAGGGGGGGTCAGTGGTCGCTCTTGTCCTTCTTTGTAAGAGGCGCCAGTAGAGACACGTTCACTGCCCTCGATGGCCCTCTGCCTCAAACGCCTCGTGACAGCGAAAAACCCCTTCGTACAGCAAACGTAGACCTCCTGTGACCACTCTTCGTAATCGCCCCTCGTAACCACCCCTTCGTAACAGCAAAAACCTTAAGGACCCCTCATAAACTCTCGTGCCACCCACCAACGCCTCAGGAGAGTCTCTGGAATTTATGACCTCCATTCAGTGGGGAGGGGCCTTGGTTCAACCACACCCTTGCTGTTTGCCTCTAATGGCAGGAATCTCGGCACAGCCTTCCTGGTGTTGTTTCGGCCATGCCCGGAGAAAAGCCGCCCCTCCCCTCCACGCGTGTTGGTTGAGGGAAGGTTGGCTGGTTGGTGAAGCCACCATTGCCTGGCACGTTCGTTGGAGCTGAGGACTGGGACTATGAGGCCCCCTTCTCGGGCAGTCAAGGTACGAGCAGCCAACGGTGGTGATGGAGCGTTGATGGGCAGGTGGTGAGATGTATAACCTAACCTATTATAAAAAAAAACATCACAACGCACATATTTGGACTCTCCCACTAGACAAAAGGAGCGGACCTGTCTCACACGTACTTACCGGCATAATAAAACTTTGGACCTGAATGTTTGAGTGCGCATGGTTTCCAGATTTCGAACAATATTCGACTAAAATTAAGTACATTGGCTTTATTATGATTAAGTACAGAAGAAGTTAAGTTTCAGAGTTTTCGTCAATTTTTCACAGAGCTATACCCATTTTAAACTCCCCGTTAGAAATATTCACATTGGTAGGGAGCATGTATTGCAAAGCAATTATTTCTCTTGTTGAAATGATATTTCTACCATTGATATATGATGGTGCTGAAAAATACAGGGTGATATTGTCATGTTCATTCTGACACTCAGGCAAGAATGCATTAATTTCTGTCATTGATAATCACTATGTTCATGTTGAGGTTGTAGCTGGTCTTTGAACAGGCGATACAGTCACTCTCGCCACAATATTCCGCAAGCTTGCGAAACGTCAGGGCCAAATGTCTTGGAGGTGGTGGAGTGCATCGTGAGCAGGGTTAAACCAACAGCCGCAGGAAGTCTGTGTTTGTTCCTTGCTGGGCCTCTGTCTAACTTCTGCAAAATCCACGCAGGGGCCAGATCTTTATCCATTTGGTGGGGGAAGCGGGGAAGTGGCACGAAGAGTGGGTGATGAGCTACAGAGGGCAGGTGAGGCAATTGCTGCACCTTCCATGCACAGGGAGGGTTCAGACACATCAGGTGATATAGATGTCTTTGATTGTTGACAGCTCCCAGACTTGCTTAGCTGCAAAAGTTTGAGCTGCAGGTGATGTGTTTTTGGGAGCTTGTTCTTCCTGGCATATCGCTTAATTGAAAGGGTGATTGTTATACTCTTAGATCGGCATTCAGAAGGCAAACCCGACAGACGATCATTACAATACGTCCATGATTGTTCCAGAACATTAATACTTCAGTCACATGTAAAATTTCACATTATACCCTTACTATCCACAAGAGTGTGGCTGACTTTTGCTGCTTATACTTACTATCACAAGAGTGTGGCTGAACTAGTCAATTGAGTGACATCAACAACATTCTCATGAAGTTGGTGCAATTTTTCTGTTTTTGATAATCGAAAAGAGAAACTGTTTGTTTTTTGATTATTATTTTATTAATGTACTACCAAAAGTACCCATCACTTTGCTGACAGATTTTAATGAAAAGACGACATGTTTGTACTTCATAAACATCCCATGTGCTCATTCACTCTATCTTTTGCCCGAGGTCATCTTCCATCTGTTGGAAAGTCAGCCAACATCACCTTCATCAACCAACTTTCTTGTTCTTTAACAGCCACAATTTATTCCTACGTGGTCTTGCAGGGTGCCTGGGGGAAGTTTCACGATTCTGGATGGTCAGGGTTTGAGTTTGACGAGTGTTAGGGGTAAGAATTTTTGAATTTGGCCAGGGTGCCGGCAATAGCTTGCCGACTCTCGCGAAGGACACCATGGATATTTAATGCCCCACCAACTAATGCCAGCAGATGGGACACCCATTCAATGATGGCCACACACAACGAACCTGCCTATGGAAAAGCTCGAGATGACAGTTTCATAGCTTCGGCCAAGATTAGAACCAGGCTAGACAAACTTAGAGGGTAGTATGCGTACCTTCGGCCATTCCTGCCACCCATCTTCATCAGCCATTCTTGCTGCTTATATTATGGCACCAGAAAAAAAAGATCACTTCCGTTCCTCTGCAAAGCTCATTGACTGTTTGCTTGGACGAAAATGGAACTGCCACTCAGTAGAGTGAATATCTCCGCCAGGCTGCTGAATAGTTTACATTTATGTATCCCACCGATAGGTCGATCTGAATTCCGGACCTTAACCAAAATCCAAGAGCTTGTTCTTGTTATCACCGACCCAACTCATCCACCTCGTTTTTGTCATACTCGTCCACAACTTTTTGAGATATCTGCTATACATATTTTTGGCCCAATCTCTCAATGGTGAAGAATTAAATTGAAAAATTCTCGAATTCCGGAATCTGGATTCGAATCTTCACAAAATCGAATCAATTCGTTCTTGTCACACACCCAACTTGTCCACACAGTTTCTTGCAGAATCCATCTATAATAGTTTGAGATATTGTGCTATATATATTTTTTTGGCCCGATTACTCAATGTGAAGATTGATTAAAAAATCTGAATCCGGATTGGATTTGGATCTCACCAAAAATCGATCAATTAGTCCTTGTCACATATAACAAAACATTATTGATCTACCTTTTAAAAGCCTGAGGGCCCATGTAGTATTATTATATCCTAGAGGGGTAGGGGGTGGGGAAAGGGTTGAGAGGAGGGGTGGAGACTTGTTGTGGGGGAGTATTAATGTGTGAATTCCTCATCATTAATTGCACATTAACATTGTATTTTGAACATTGATCCTGATTTTCTTATCCATTTATTTATTTTTAAATATATGTGTAAAAAATTACAGGCCCAGACCGGGAATCAAACCCATGTTCCTCTGGAAAACCAACCAGTGCTCTGCTATCTACAGTAGGGATCCACCGACTGAGCAAATGCAATTCTTCCACATATACAGGTGCGCTCTCTTTCCCCCATGCTTCAGGGGCACTCACTGCAACCTAGGAGCCGCTCGCGGCCTGCTCTCGAGAGGGTCTTCCCCTCTGGGGGGAACCCGTGGTACATGGAAGACCATGCACGTGGTACAGGAAGGACCCTCGAGAGAACAGGGCCCTTATTCTGCTTCAATGAGTTGGCAGTTGAAGTGGCCCTGGAAGCAGTGGGGGAAAGAGAGCAGGCACCTTTATATGTGGAATAGTTGCGTTTGCTCAAGCCAGTGAGTTGTCCAGATAGCTCAGAAGGCAGAGCACTGGTACGGTTTTCCAGGTCGTCCTGTAATTTTTCCACATATATTTATGATGTGCTATCCTTTCTCACTTCTAATTTATTTATTTATGTTATATTTGTGAATGTTCTTATAGCTGTGAGGAACTCTGGGAAGGTTTGGAACAGCAAATTCCACTTACCTTGGTAGGCCTTCTTGGTTGCTTTATTGCAGCTTCTTCAGCTAGAAGAGCATGGGACGTGCATTTATTTATGTAATCCCGGCCAACCTGGGTTCGTTGATTATGTGAGAAGCTGATGCCTATTCCCTCCATTCACAGGTGAGAGATGTGGTGGGTCCGTTATTATTTATAATATTGACTGCTTTGACATTTGCACATGGTACATGCTTGGGGCCTCAATTGTCACACATTGCTGTCTGCACTGTCCCTGATGATTCGCCAATAAGACGATGGAACTGCCAGCAAGCTGAGGGGGTGTGTAGCATTGGGATTCTCAGTATGTAACTATTTGTGAATGTCTTTTATAGCTGTGGAAAGGAAACTCTGGAAGGGTTTGAAACAGCAATGTGCTTACCTTGTTGTAGTCCTTTCTTGGCTGCTTTATGCAGATCTTTGGCGAGAAGAGCATTCGGGAAGTGTCAAAAAAACCAAAAATTTCAAAAAAACATATATACGTATTATATATATATATATACATATATATATATATATATATATATATTATATATATATATATATTTTGTAGAATTAATGTTCTTCACATGTTTTAAAAAAATTTTTTTTGTGATAAATGTTACATTGCTATTCTATTTTACAAATACAATATTTTTGGTCTTATTGTCTTATATGTTAATTAATAATTAAGAGCAGAATCTGACAGGTGATGAAAGGATATGGTGAGCTTGTGTGTACCTCATACAATGAATGGCTTGGGTGGGGGATTTGTATAGTGTGTGGATGGGGTTCAGAAAACCTCGACCATATAAATATTTTTCCTTATTATAAACAAAATGTGGTCCGACGGGATGGTGCAGAGGTATCACTTGCTTTGAGGCTGTTTAATCTGGGGTTCAATTCTTACCATGACTATAAACTGCCAGATGCTGCTTCATAGGTAGTGTTACATTCCATAGTTGCACCATTCTTTGGTGCATTAAGCTTGGTGTCCCATCTGTTTGCATCAATCGGTTTTGTCTCAAATATTTCATTAGTAGTCTTTTGCAAAGAGTTTAACATTTTGTGATTGTCGCACCTGCTGGGATCTTTTTGTCTGTGTGCCCAGATTTTGGCTCTTGTGAGAGAGGTTAGACAGATATAGATATACAGTTGATAGATTGATGTTTGCACTGTTCCTGGCAACATGGCAAGTGCTGCTAATGTGATACCGGCTGAATTGGATAAAATGTTCTTATATTTGGCCACGGTGTCAAGAAACAATCGGCCTTCTTTTTAATAGACCAGTGTCTTTAATGTTCACCAGCAAATGCTGCAGACGGAACACCCAGCTGAACGGCCATCTTAAATACGTGTGCATTTGTGGCGCAACGCCTGCCTGTGACAGCACGGATCCGACAGTTTATAGTCGCGGCGGTCGGGAATTGAACCCAGACTAGACGCTCGAAGGTGATTTGCTAACATTCTAGAGCTAGCTGCCAACCATTTTAAAGATGTTAATTTATGTTGCCAGACGAATGTGCTGCTATATTTGACCTATTCGCATGCCAAAAGGTTTTCAGACCACCACATTTTCTTAACATGGCTGCGGTTTCTGCAGATTTTTTTTTTTGCGTAGTCAAATTTCAAACCATTCTATATGATAAATAAATTCCTATTTGAGATTACATTTTCAAATGAGTTTTCAGCCGTTGTAGGAAAAGAATACCAATGCAATTGACTTCAAGATGCTTCTCTTATCCCTTTCAAGTGCTGCATGGGTTTTAGTCGGTTTTTGACTTCATCGATTCAAAAAAAACCAAATGAAATCAACGCCATTATTATGTGCTGCCAATTACGTTATTTCTTATTTTGTGTGCAGCACAAGGGCTTGGTAGCATAATTTGCTTCGTGGCATATTTTGAGCACTGATGCCCTCTGTAGCGTTAGAGCAGGCATTTGTAATTTGTTCGGGGTACTGACGATAGCTTGCCTACTTCTTTGCTGAGGACACCGTGGATTATTTAATGTCCCCAACTAATGATGGGACAGGACCGGACACCAAGTTTAAACTTGCATCCGAGGGACACAATGATTAATCGCCCTGCTGCGCAGACACCAGTATGGGACAGTCTATATCTCGGTCAGGATTTCAAAACCCAGGTAGACAGTTTCAGAGGCAAGTGTGCATACCTTCGGCTATCCTGCCAGCTGCTGTAATTACTCGTGACAAAAATCGATCATGATATCCCATTAATTTGATTATCCAATGACCGAAGAGCTTGTTTGGTGTATGGCGAAGGCATACAATGGAGAAAAAGAAAAAGCATGGGAGCACATCGAATTTATCGACATTACTCAGAAATAAATTAAATAAAAATAGACGGCATGCTCATCGAAGTACGTACCAATTGACTTCGGACGAAAATTTACAGACAACTAAAATGTTTAAAGCACCCATGACCTCAAAATCGACATGACGAGAACGTTGAACTCAAGCAAATCAACTCCAACCAGTAATATTGTTGGAGGTGATTAAGACCAAAAAAAAAACCCCAGAGTACTTGATGAAGATAGCGTGAAATACAAACAAATGAATGCAGCTTCAAAGTGTCTTTGAGTTTTCAGTAACAATTCTAAAGAGAGTCTTCAGGTTAAAGATACAATAATAAACTTTCAGTGATTAAAGAGTACCTTTCAAGCACTTATTTGATTAAGTTTTGAAAACCATCACAACCCCATACTCAGCTGAAAGAATTGGGAGGGATTCATTTCAGTCCTTCGGAACACCTTCGGTCCACCCTTTACGGAATACGTACACACATTAGAATTGCAACCAATGACAGATATTAACATTTGAATGGCCTTAATATGTATTTCTTTCAAGTTTTCAAGATTGAAATCTCTCAATGTCCATTTA
The DNA here is from genome assembly GCA_035128595.1 of Eptatretus atami. Lineage (NCBI taxonomy): Eukaryota > Metazoa > Chordata > Myxini > Myxiniformes > Myxinidae > Eptatretus > Eptatretus atami. The sequence continues at coordinate 89,812,435 of CM068960.1, forward strand.
TCTTTAAACACAATTGCTCCATATGTGGAGACGCAACAAAACGTCTCTTCGTATAAAAAAGTATAACTTTTTTCATCAAAAAGGGACTGTGTCTGTGAGCTATGAAAAATATCTTTTAACTAAAAGGAGGTGTGTGTGTGTGTGTTCGTGTCATCGAATAATACAAATGGTCCTGCTAATAATCGATTTACTTGCAAAAGAAAAACATGAGTGTCCATTTAATCATTAAAAGGCCGTCTCCAGAATTTAAGAAGAAGCAGGACCTGGAGCTCTTAATGCAGCCATTCCAATGGTTACTGCGGAACCCTTCAGAAATAAATGACAGATACAGAAGAGCACACAAAATATCCATAGTTAATACTTTTCAAACCAATTAGGAAACTAGAATGGCATTTGGTAGAGCACATGCCTCCCTCCAGCAGAACGTTTATGTTCTATCCTACTGATAGACTGGGATTCTGCACTGACTGAACCAAAATAGCATCTGGATTGAAGATTCGTTGTCACCTTCGTCAGTTTACACGTACACGAGCTTTTTCATAACTCATCCACAACTTTTAAAATACTATGCTATATATCATTTTTGGCCATTCTCTAATGGTGAAGAATTTAAAATAAAAATTCTCATATCCAGATCCAGTTCAATCTTCACTAAATGAATCAATTTAATCTTGTAACACGCCCAACCTGTCACCAAGTTTTGTCGAATCATCCATAATCTTTTGAGTATTCATTTTTGGCTCGTCTCTCATTTTAAAATTCAGTATCCGGATCTTCACCAAAATATAATATTCGTCCTTGTTACACAACCCAAACTTGTCACCAAATTTCGTCTTAATCTGTCCCAACTTTTTAAGATATTCCTGCTACAGACAGACGAACACAAACAGTCGGTATGCGGCGATGGGTCCGAGGCATGGAAACTATTAAGACATGAGCAAAATGGATGTCATATAGCGGATAGGCGAATCACCTTAAGATTATGCATATCAATCTTCAATCGAGTTCCATTCGACTGATAACTATCGTAATCATTTGAATGAAAAGTACAATGCGGTTTGAAATCGGAAATCCCCAAAGTTCGAGGCGGGTGCTGTGGGTGAACAAAGATCTAAATCGAAATCGGCTCGATCGTTTGTGCACTAATGGTATTCCAGACGTTAATGTGAATTTTCATGACCATTACCGACATAACCTAGGCGGAGATAGCATTTGGCACGAAGGCACTCAGCTCTTCGCCATATTATCGATTTTTGCCACTATTCGACTTTGACCCTGACCTAAGCGAATCGGTCAATATGTTCCTAGAGGCATAAGTTGTAGTACTCTTGAGTACCATGACATGCAAAGTTTCATTCGTATCGTGCCACTCAACTGGTCGCTAGGGGGCCTTCATTTCGCCAATTTTTCACGCATACCCTAATTGGTAGGGAGCGCTGCAGTAAAGTAATTCCATATATCGCAAAAACGGAATATATTTGATAGAGCATATGTAGATCATTCGTATGCCAAATTTTCATAACCCTACGTGGGATAATGGCTTTCGGAATTGATTTGCTGTGAAAGCAGTACGATTTGAAGGTTTTTTTGTTGCTCAGGGAACCAAAGCGTCCTAGCACCATCACAATTTCCAAGCACGAGGTCTATAAGGATGTACCTACACCCGAGTTGAAAATTCCGCACGGTTTACTACCAATTATGCTGATGACAAACGAACAAACTCCAAAAAAACAGACAGTATTACTGCAATAAGGGTCACCTATTTCGGCGACCCAACAAACAGACAGAGGGTGGAAAAAATAACCTCGTCCACCTTTGAGGTTAGGGGGTAAATATTTAATATTACATGGAAGGAGCACCAAACAAACAACCACAGCCATGATTGATAAGCAGCCAACAACAACTAACCATGAATTCATCATCTGAAGTGTGGGAGGCATCTTTGGTTGTTCCCCGGGAGATCAATTGGCTTTCTCCGTGCGCAGGCCGTGTTTGACAGAACATGACCAAGTAATTCAATAACAACACAACATGTTATGGAAAGATCCTTATTCGCTGTTTCACTTCATTTTACATCCTATTGAGAACCCACAGATAGACTTGCCAAATATGTTTGTGAAGTGCAACATGCTGTCTCTTGATAAACCATCAGCGAGCGAACAGGTAGCCACAAGCTAGTTTGTATAAAAGTACAAGACCGTATTATCATACATCCACTCTTCAATTCCATGCTCGGGTGATTGCATGACGCCATCGTCTGGCCCAAAGGAAGGAGTTACTCAGTTTTACTTCTGTTTGTTAGCCATCTCAGTCTGGGTGATATTCTAGCAATCCTTTTGAGCTAGGAGCTAAATGGGGATAAAAGTGAAGATGTGCTTTGGCAAAAATACCATTTTTTTTTTTGATTAACGATTAATACTTAATTATGATGATTTATTAATTACTTATTTATTTTCTTTTACATCTCGCAAATTCTCTGGCCACCTTTTGAAGCTAGGAAGCTGATATTTTGGACACCCAGTGAACAAGTGATTTGGCAATAAAGACTATTTCGATTTTGATGAATAATTTAATTGATTAATTAATTAATTTTTCAATTAATTTTCAAAAGTACAGAGATTTGGATGAGATAGTGGTGGTTCAGGTATGCTGTTAGCAATTGATGAAGAAAATTAATTACTATATGATCATTATTTATTCATTTTAATAAAGCAATTAATCAATCAAATTATTGTACACTGCTCCCTCTCCAATTCCATCTCCATTGCTTGCATGGTGGCATCGCTGGGTGCCGAGGCCCCTGGCAATGTGGCGGGCGCTGGAGGATATGTTATTTATTATTTTTTGCATGGGGGCAGTGTACTTTGAACATGCTTACTACTTGTCGACTTTATTCTTTCCAAAATGCATTTTGTTGTTCAGTTTGATGATGCTGCCAACCACTTTTATATGTGGTTGCAAGATTGTTTGTCTTACGCAGTGCATGAAAACCCACAAAACTCATAAATATATTTAACAATGAAAGGTTTAAAAAAGTTTTAACTATTCAGATTAATGAAGAAATATTATAAACTATTTCATTCACTAATGTTTAATTGCCATTATGTATTGTTAATGATCTATCAGAGTTGTAATGAAGATCCACAAAAGTAGAAGGCAAGAAAAAAGCTTCTTTTTTTTTCATGGTAAATGGTTATAGGATATTAAAAGAAATGCTGCCACCTTATAAGATTAAAGTATGTCAGTTATATAAGTGATGGGACAGGGCTAGACAAGCTCGTTAAGCTCTGCTACCCTTTGGTGTTTTAGCATATCATGAGAAGACTTTTCGGACAGCATTGCTTTGTAAGGATCGAAAGAGCAACCGTTGGCTTTGAAGGTTCCAAATTTGCACAGCAAGCTTCAATTTGCCGCTCTTGATTGAAAAGAAGCTGCGAAATCCAGCCGTAGCTATTACAACATGGGTCATGATTTTCTGATATGCACTTGGAAAAGGTATAAGAAGGCGCTGGACAGCAATTTAGGGTTACAAAAAACAAAACGAAAGCATCTGTACCATCCAGACATTGTATCCTACATCTGGCACTTGAAGACTCAGGAACCTCAAATGCTTAGCAAATGATAAATTGCCCTTAAACCACCACAGGCGGCCTACTTCTAGAAAACTTCTTCCACATCCGAGGAGAACTTTGACCTTCATTGCACTCAGGGGAGGGTGATCGAGCCTAGCTGCTACCACCGCTGTAACCCCCTGCCTGGACAAGAATCATGGGCAAATAGCCTTTTTGATGGGCTAGGCGTGTATTTCCGCACTGGGGCTGCGTGCACACGCTAGAGGTCCGTACCATGAAGCTGCCGCCGTCAGAGCCTGTCAGGAGCAAAGGCTGGCCGATGCTGACTTTGGAGCTAGCTAATCTTTCCAAGTGGCACCAGGTTTTTTCTGCCGGCAGGTGGCTGCCCGAGCAACGGAGGCCAAGCTGAGTGAGAGGCTGCTTTGCATCAGTGTTAGGCCTGGCAGGCCGGCCTGCTTTATGGTGCTTGCATGTGGACTCACATCAAACCTGAGGTCATCCCTTGTCTTACACATTGCATTCTGTGGCATCAAAGCGATACCTCTTATAAGGGGCATTGAAAGTCGATGTTTATAAGCGAAAAAAGCCTTTCCCTTTTGGAATGAGCACTGAAAATGGCAGATGCATTTTTTTTTAATGGACATCAGAAGAAAATACTCTGCAGGAGGATTAATCTGATTAGTGGTGTTTATTCACTTTTGTAGAAGTATGTAGAAGTTAAACAGCATGAAGGATGTGATGAGCACAGAGAAAGGATATTTTTGCAAAAACAAAACAAAACAAACAAAACAATGATAAGGCTCAGGGTGGAAGAATTCAAATTTGGAAAATGCCTTCAGGATGTTCCATAACAGGTGAAAAATGGCAAGTCATCTGAGGCCCATTGCTTCTGTGCCTCTTGCTCACTATAACGATGGTAAGCCCTGAGAGCTGCTTTAGGATATGACATCAACTATGAGGCTTAAGACTTAGTTGAAAAGGACCTGGCATAAGTGTGTATGTGTACATACATAACATTTCACAATGTTGTATGGGATTACTCACCACTTTGTCAGATGCGGGGAAAAAAATAAAAGATGTATATTTATTGTATATGATAATAATTTAAAAAACAATTTTTACAAAATATATAACTACCTATCTATCAAAAAATTAAAAGCGTTGGTGTCTTCGACTATTGTATGCAGTTCTCGCTTTGTGAATGCCCTCATACTATGAGGATATAACATAATATTAAGAATAATTGGTGCAGTATCAATAATAGTTAAACCCATGTGACTCATTAACCTTTTTATGTTGGACTATTAATTTACTGATCACCCATTCTATATTGCAGAAGTTCATAGGCTTACAATGTAATTTTGCAGCTCTTTTATGATCTTCTGGGAGAGAACATTGCTGCATTCTTTGTGTTGTATACAAACTTTCTAATGCTTTGTTTGAAAGTTTGATTCTTGAAATGTGTAAGGATAATTTGTTATGTTTTTTGCTTTAATTTCTCAGAGGAACAAAACTCTCTCGTGGTTGCAGTGACAATCTTTTATCCATGGTTTAGCGAAGCAACCTCAAGTGTTGATAAAGGAGTGAGGTTAATATTACAACATTTCTTCAAGATAATGAATCGAGATGCTTGATAGTTAATTAGAATTTTATATCAGAATATACAATCGATTAAGCACTTCACAATTGCCATTTTTCGTCGCACACAAGCAGAAACAACTATAATATCAACATTAATGTATGACATTAACCTTTGCATTGTAAACAAAATAATCCAAAGTATTGATATTGAGCATGAAATAATGTCAGTCTATGCTGAATACACATTACTTATTATTCCTCAAGGATTAGAGAGGATGATGGTTTGTAACAATGGCAAAATAATTGATAGCTTTGGAAATATGAAGAAGTTAGGTCGAGTTCATTAGTTTGACAATTTCAGACTGTACTAAATTAAATCCAGTCTAAATTAATGCAATCAAGTAAGGGGAAATAATTTCTTTGGTGATATTTTAAATGGCGATTGTGATGAGAAATTTGCAATGACAAGATGGGAAGGAGATAGTTATGGAGTTTAAGGAATGCTGATTAACGTTATAGCTGTACAGAATGGAAGAAGGGTCGAGCAATAAGATAAGACAGCAAAAGACGCGAGGAGCGAAGGTTTAAGACCTGGACTGGATTCAGGAGGAGTCGAGAGACAATCACTGATAGGAAAGTAAGAGGAACAAAGCAGAAGCACGAGAGAAAGGCGTTGATGGACAGGGAGAGAAGAGAGGTCAGAAAACAAACCTGAGAAGAGAGAAAGGGATGGGCAGGCAAGCGAGACCACAAAGGCCGGAATAGATGCCAGGCATGAGGGAGGGACTGCACGGTAATAGAGCAATTGTGCAGCCATAATGGAGACCAGCAAAGTCCTTGAGGAAGGGGCGAACGGCTGGTTCGCTGTTCACGAGGTCTGTGGGAACTCGCGCTGCGCTGATAGTCCCAAAAGCTGTCGGAAATGAGCTGTGTATGGAAGGGGCGATCTGGAGAAATTTGTCACGCAGTTAGTTTAAGTTTTTTGTTATCATTATTATCATTATTTATGTTTCCTCTTGACTAAATCTGACACATTTTGAACCAACATACAATAGTTGACACGAAGGTGTGTGTGTGTGTGTGTGTGTGTGTGTGTGTGTGTGTGTGTGTGTGTGGTGTGTGTTGTGTGTGCACGCGTGTGAGAGACAGGCACGGATTTACTGATCACTCCTTGAATATGATTTGCATGTTTCTATTTCAGAGATTTTAGCTTGTGCATGCATACAATCATACATTGCAGTGAAAAACTGCAGATCAGTGGCACCTGTTAAAGAGGTAATTAGAGCACAGTGTCCTAATTCCTTCAGAATGATTTTTCTTGTTCTTCTACATGAACATTACTAAAGGTATGTTGTATTCAATTGCATTTGTTCTCGTTGTTCACAAATAATGCCTATTTTTTTTCAACAATAACGTCATCGATGGTCAAAACTGAGAATAAAAGTAAATGGTAATCTGTGGACACGATATTACTATACGGTGTTTTATTTTTGAAAACAAGGCTTTTACAAGCTATGAGCATTAAGAAGTTTTCATGCTGAAATAACTTTCCTTTCTCTGTACATATTGATTAGACTCTGCTGACATCAGGTGCATAAGTGTCGGAGCGCACGCAATGTACCGCTGAACATGTACTGTATATACAAGTAGATACATACATATATATATATATGTTCGAGAATAAAAAGTATGGCTTCTAAATGTTTATTACTTCACTCAATAGTACATCTTAAACCTAACACTTTGTACACATTTGAATTGGTGGCCATTTTCCATTTTTTTTTCCCATGCCATCCTGACATGTGGAGTAACTTCCATATCTGTGTGTGTGTGGTGTGTGTGTGTGTGGTTGTGTGTTGTGTGTATATGAATAGATGTATGTACATGTTAGGTATATGTATATTGTATATACATGTATATATACATATACCTATACATGTACATATATATATATATGTGTGTGTGGTGTGTTAATTTCAATTTTATGAAGCAAAGGGTGGCAAATATAATTGCAATGAAACCAACTTTGGTTGATTAAGGCATGTAAAATTCGTTCATCGATGAGTTAGAAAAATAGATTAATTTCCTTCGACTCTATTTGAAACATTTTGTGTTGCTTGTCATTTCCATGCCATGAGGAACAAGCAATTCATTCTCATTGGAGGCTTGATATTGAACTCAAACTCAAAATGAATGCAATCGACAAACTATCGGATCAGTGGATATGAGTACAAGGAAAATTCAGTTGCCATTAGTAAAAGACTTTTGTTCTCATGCGCTAAACGTAACGGGGGACATTCAGGTGAAGATACCAAAGAGGTTTGTAAACATTTAAACAAAGAAGCGGGCTCTTTGCTTGAATTAAAGATAGCCATCTCATTTCCACGAAACCTTTATCAAGTGGCCTCCCAAAGTCCAACATATAATTACCACGCAAAGTACAATTACAAGAAGCCTGATATTCAACAATTAATCAGATTGAAAGGGAGATCTTTTGAGGATTTTCTTCATCTGATTTCGCTAAGCACTCTGGACAGAATTAAAAGGCTTTGTAGTCGTGCATGACCCGTGTCAAACATATACAGTACTTGGTAATACGAGATGACTTCCACGTGAAATCTGCGTGTCTTAAAGGAAAATGGATTTTAATCGAGACACGCACACAAGGGAAAGGTGGAGAAATCATAACTGAGGCTGCTACCAACCTACTTTATTTATTTATTTATTTATTGTCATTGTCATGTACATTGGGTACGCAAACTATTCCAGTTTGCAAATATTACTTTTTGTTATTTTAATGGCAACCACTCGACAATGGAAGCGCTCATGCTGGAAGTACATGGTGACAACACAGCTTGCTTGGTTAGCGAGAGCGGCATCACCATTATATAAATTAGGCGAAGATCAGAGCCCATGATGGCATTCTCCGAAGAGTTATTGCATGCCCTCGATACAATGGCCAAGGAAGAGAAAACATGTTTGCGACCGCACGATTGGTCCATGTTATTGTGCTGCTTGCCACGGCGGAGTTTAGATGATTGCAACCTCTGCACCAAAGGTATTCACGCCTGTTTGTTTGTCTTTGAGCAGGATATTCCAAAGCGTGTTGATGGATTCAGACGAAACTTGGTGGATAGGTTGGCTGTTGTGACAGGATGAATTGATTCCATTTTGTTGAAGATCTGGATCGGATCTGGATACGGGAATCTTTTAAGTGATTCTTCTCCATTGAGGATTGGGCCAAAACGATATATAGCACGATTCTCAAAACGTTTTGGATGGATTATGACAAAACGTGATGGATGAGGTGGGTAGGTGACAAGACAAGCCGATTAGGTTTGGTTCAGGTCCGGATCCAGATTTGGGCCTATCATTGGGATACAAAATGTAAACGTTCAGCCGAGAGAGGTATGTGCTCTACTGAGTGCCATTCTTGTTCTTGAAGCTTCTGCAGTGCTGGTGCGTTTTAGCCATCGCTTTTGGAGAGTAGTTATCATCGCAAGCTAAAGCATTCGAGCCGCTGGCAAAAAAGAAAAATCCTCGGAATTCTTGAAGTAAGCGTTATGTAAACAAGCAAACAAGTGGTAACGTTTGCAAACATTCACGTCGACGCAATTGCCGCCTCGCTGGTTTTCCTGTCCAGTGAACTTCAAAAAAAAACAATTTAATTTATCAACAAACACTTCAACTTCATTTCCTCTGCATGGTTTGGTTTTTTTTTTTTTTCCTTTTCCTTTTGGGTATTTTGAACACAAGGCGAGAATGTTTGAACCGAGCACAACCATTTGTTTGCATGTAAGCTGTAATATGTATTATGGGTGGTTTGATGAACTCACTATTTCGTTTGTTAATTATATATTTGATGCCCTCCACATATTTTTATTATTTTTCTTGGCTGGCAGGATGACTTAGAGGTATGCACACTCACCTTCCAACTTGTTTAGTTCTAGTCTGGGTTTGAATCTCGACTCAGCTACAACTGTCACCCCGATGTTTCACAAGCAGGGTGATTCATAAATGTGTGTGTCGTCTCTGCATGGACACTAACAAGCGACCGTCTGCTGGCGTTAGTTGGTGGATGCTAAAGTTCCCACAGTGTCCTTCGTGAAGAGTGAGCGATCTATCGCTGGCATCATGAACAAATTACGAAGTCTGATCTCT
>CM068960.1:89824248-89829055 GCA_035128595.1 Eptatretus atami
TAATTGCGGCCGCGCGCGCCCACCGGACGGGCAATCAGTCGTAGCTTTCGGATATCAACGCCGGAAATCCAGCTTACGGGTGTGTTTTTAAAGCACACCACAACCTTGTCAATGCTCTGCCGCGCTACAGGTCCGATCGCCGAATTGCGATTACCTAATAATTATTCGACACGGGCAGATTACCGAGAGATTGTACCTCAACGGAACTTGCTCTGAAACGAGCGCTTAGCAGCTCGTCCGTTTGCGATGCCAGCGGTTTATTATCGCCAAGCCCGTCGGATCCGATTATCTTATCGGCTATTAAAACCAGCTATTATTCCGAACGCAACCACGGCAGCTCAATGGAGGAAGAGACGCAACGAGCAGGTGAATATTCAAACCATGGCATTTATTTTACAATGCACATATGCAAGCAATGGGGTAAGGACAAGACGTGAGCAAAAAGACCTACAGCTGTTGTCTATTATTATGTACACAATCACTTAGTCAGTTCTACTTATAGGACAAGGCACCACAACTTTCATGCAAAGAAAACCCAGGAAGGAAAGGGTAGACAGGACCCGTAGGCCTTTAATGTTTCCGCGGAGCTGTGGAGACTGCAGAGCTCCGCGAGACGCGCAGGTTACTGCCACCCTCGTGGTGACTCGCTGGACGACCCTCGATGTCTCGCCGTCAACACGGCAGCGGTGTGATGCGCTCGGTTGGTCCGGGCTTGCGTGCGCCGGTCGATCGGCCTAGCGACGACGCCTCAGAGGAGCGAACGGGCCTTGCTCTTTTAGAGTTGATGCTCTCTTAAGAGCCCGCTCACTCCTCGGCGTCGCTCGACCGTCCCGGGGCCGATCACCTCGGACCGTTATGCCGCTGGTTGGCGACTTCTCGCCGGCTGCCTCCCGACACCAACAAGCCCTGCACTGGACTCAAACTCTCCCGGACTCAAGCTCCGCTGCGCTCCGACGAGCAACAGCCCTGCACCGGACTCGAACTCTCCGACTTCAAGCTCTGCTGCGATCTGACGAGCAACAGCCTGAACTGGACTCGAACTTCTCCCGGACTCCAAAGCTCCGCTGCACTCGACGCTCCTCTCCTCAACTCAACTGACGAACTGAACCGAACCACACTCTCTCCGGGCGTCTCAGCCCGCCTTTATAGGTTCGTGGGTGGGGGTTTGGACTTCCACCTCTGACTTTCACCCCCCGTGGACTCCGCCCTTTTGTCATTTTGATCCGATCTGCACCAAACGCGGAGAGACGGACGTGTTGAAATCACGGCCTTGCCCAACGAGGGAGTCCCTCGTCTGTCGGTGGGAATGCCGCTCGTCCGTGGAATGCCGTTGCTGGCGAAAGATGGCGGCGTCTGTGGAGATGAGGTGAGGAGATGCATGAGGTTGTCGTTCGTTATGGCGAAGGTGGTGAGATGTTGGCGGTTGTGGCGGAGGTGGTGAGGAGATGTTGGCAGTTGTTGGTTAAGGTGGTGAGGAGATGTTTGTTTGTTTGTTTGCCAAAATAACGAGCGAACAGAATAACACTACCTCAAAGATGCACAGCCCGGCTCACGAATAAATTCCCGTTAGACATTGGTGGGGAAATCTATCTGGACACACACTTATCGACATAACTGATCTTCGGGGAACCTGAATGGTGATTGTGAATTTCCACAACCGTAACACTATTATATATATATATATATAAATATATATATATATATATGTATGTACTGTATATATGTATATGGTATATGTATGTATATAGACCTGTATATATATATTATATTGTATATATACTGTATATATATGTATATATACTGTATATATATTGTATAATATACATATATATATATATATATATACTGTGTATATATATATATATTGTATATTATATATATATATATTATATATAATTATTAATATATTATATATATATATATATATATTACGAGGTTGTGTTCAAAAAGTATCCAACCTTAATTTTTCGTGCCTAAACAAATGAAGCTAGGGAGGCGTGGTTTGGTGCACGTATGTAGGCGATCCTAATCCGTATGTTTGAATATTTCCCGCCTGCAGAAGCTGTCAGTCGCGACAGACCGCCGATGAGTGAGGAAGTGTAAGTGAGCGCGTCGGATTTTCGTTTTTGACAAAATGACGGATCACTGTGGTCTCATCACCAGTGATCACTGTGTTGAAGAGTTGGGATCGCTGTTCACGTCTCCAGCATGTGCTGTGCGATCTCCAAACGGAGTTGCTTCTGCTCGATCGTTAGCAGCTTTGGCACGAACTTCACTGAGATTCTCCTTAAGCCCAAATCCTCAGTCACAATGGAATGAACGGATCCAATGCTGACGCCCCGCTCGTCTGCAAGTTCTCTGATCGTGATTGACGATCCTGCATCAGCAGGGTCCTCACTTGGTAATGATGATCTCATTTCGGGATGTTGAGGGCCTACCAGAACGTGCTTCACTTTCCACTGATGTGCGACCATCTTTGAAGCGGTTGTACACTCTTTTATCTGTGTGGTGCCCATTGCTTTGTTCCGAAGGCCTGTTGAATCTTGCGGATCGTTCCCACTTGGGAATCGCAAGCTTACACAAAAAATTTAATGCAGTAGCGTTGTTCAAGTTGTCCGTCATTTTGTCAAAAACGAAAATCTGACGGCGCTCTTACACTTCCTCACTCATCGGTCTGTCGGCGACTGACAGCTTCTGCAGGGGAAAATATCCAGCATACGGATTGGATCGCCTACATACGTGCACCAAACCACACCTCCTAGCTTCATTTGTTTACGCACGACAAATTAAGGTGGGATACTTTTTGAACACACCTCGTGTATATATATATATATATATATATTATATATATATATATATATATGTGTATGTACTGTATATATATATATATATATATATATATTGTGTGTGTATGTACTGTACATATATGTATATATATATATAATATATATATATTATAATATATATATATACGTATATACATACACACATATATATATATAATATATATGTATATGTATATATTATAATGTGTGTGTATGTATGTACTGTATATGTGTGTGTGTGTACTGTATATATATATATAATATACAGTACACACACAACACACACACACACAACACAAACCCACAACACACACATATATTATATATATTACAGTAGATACATATTATATATAATATAATTATATGTACTGAATATATATATTATTATATATGTATATGTATGTATAGATATGTATACATGTAAACAGATGTTTGGTACTGCAGAACTTTAATATGGATACAAACAAGCACGACATAAGAGTGACCAAAGCTTTTCGTGCTGCACTCTTCAGGGTAAAAATCGCAGCAAGTGAAGGAGGAAGTGAAGGAGGAAGTGAAGGAGGAAGTCAGGGCGAGTGCTTTCTACGCAGGTCTCAATAAGGTAGACACTGATTTTTTCAACCGTAATGACGTCACGGTTAATCCGAACGCCCATTGGTCGGCTCATCATCTTCACCTAGCTCCTTGGCTGGAGCAGAGTTCGTCGATGATTTACGTTTGCAACCGCATCCTGGAGAGAGGGGGGATCCCCTAAGGTCCATTCACCATTTGTTACCGTACTTCCCTTGATCTTTCCATGCTGAAATAGACACAGAGCTCGTACAAATTCCTTTTGACGACATAATCCCTTGTCATCATCCCTCATAATATTATTATTGTCTATAATATGTATATACATGGATATATATATATATATATATATAAAATATGTATGTATATATATATATATGTTTGTATGTATATACATATAAAATATATATATATTATTTATGTTTGTATATATGTATATTATAATGTATATATGTATGTATGTTATATATATTTATTATAGTTAGTATAGGGATATATACATACATAGATAGGTGTGTGTGTGTGTGTGTGTCCGGATGGGGGCTTGTCTCCGGAAAAAAAAGAAAGAAAAAAATATGGCACACACATTGATGCCTGCAAAAGACTGTTTATTGCTCGGCTAAGATTCGAACCCAGGCTTGACAGCTCAGGAGTGCATACCTCTCAGCTATCCTATGTGGCAGCATAATATATGGACAATCGCAACTTTTTTCCCTTTTCACAAAACATTTTATCGCTAAAAACGTAAGTTAATTTCCAATGACATCACAGAAACCCACCGCTGGGGAAATGTGATGACTGCAAACGACACAGAAGGAATGACATATGTGTCAATTTTGCTTTGTGGCATCATTCCTTCTGGGCTGGAAAGAAACATTTTGGTTCCCCCCCTCACTCCACCGCCTTGTAATCGCTCCACCCCCATGCAATATCTGCTCACTTTATTCGGACCTATCAACCCAATTATATTTTGCACTGCCACCAGTTAAAATGCAAGTTAGGTCAACCTTTTTTGGAGACCACTACCACGTGAAAATTTACATTGCTCATGTGATGGACATGTGATCCAAGTCAAACTATATTGCTCTGAGTGCAGTACAATTGCGAACATCTTTCTCAAAATAAAAAATGAATGCAGAGTCAGAACAGCATTTTAAAGACACCTTATATAGTATACTGGTTGCATGTCCTGCAGATGGTAAAGCAGCAGTAAACTCAGGCCAAATGTGGTTCACCCAAGCTTTTCCTTTTGAAACAAGGTCACATGTGGCTCGTTTACACCACCTCTTTGAGGCCACTTGGGGCTGGGCAGGGCTGCGTGAAATTATGTTAACAACCAATCCGATCGGTCATGTGCGTGACTTTGAGTGGCGAAAGTCACCCGCTCAGATTCCAGGGCCATTGGAGTGGAT
>CM068960.1:89849910-89863350 GCA_035128595.1 Eptatretus atami
GCTTTACACAAAGTTCTTCACATTGTTTTCAAGCTGCCTTACAGTTTACCAATGCACACTGTTTGTAAGTCTTAGACATTTGCATTTTTACCTGCAACATGTCACAAGTCTAAAAGAGTTCCATGTTGCTGTTGTTGTTGTGGTTCTTGTTGCTGGTCGATTTTTGAAATGTGCACCCATTGGTCGGACAGCTGCCAGACCACACCCACATCAGTCACTTGGCTCCACCCACCATAGCACCCAAACAAAATGGTATGGCCGCCATCTTGATTTTCTGGTGGGCCTAACATATTAGGCCTGTAAGCCTCTGCTGATTATACACTGTCTGGGTTTGTTGCATGAAATTTCCATTGGCTTTGTTTGGGTCAAGTGTTGATCACGATAAGGGACCCTGAAAAATCTGATATGTCGAATAAAAATTATTCATAAGGTTTAATCAATCCCATGCGTGCTTCCATAAAAAATAATAAAAAATAGCATTACTTAATTTTCGAACAGCCCCAGATTGGTGGGGCGGGCTTTGGATCCTAGGGTCCTGAGTTCAAATCACGCTCAGCTGTTGAATTAATACCAGGTGGGGTTGACTCTGCCTGTCATCCTTCCAAGGTTGGTAAAATGTGTACCAGCTTGCTGGTATCCTGTGTTGGAGTGGTGAGCCGTCCAGGATTGTAACCAATAGCCAAGGAGACTGTTTAGGCAGCACCAACGCTCTGCACAAAGTATGGTCCCAATCTCCTCCTCTCATATTGGGGTTAAATAATCCGTGACCATGTGATGAATCAGCTCGTTCTGATGTAAACATGGGAGAGGCTGACATGGATGTGAGGTGTTGACTTAATCTTTTAATAGTGCATGAAATGTTTCCCAATCACACTGTTCATCTTTTAAGAGTGCTTTAAATGTACGTTTCCCAATCGGCCATTACCGGATTTTTTTTAAGCCAATTCACTCGCGCTTTATGGCGACTGGCAAGGTCCCATACACCGAGTGACCACGTACAGGTGTTTATTAACAAAAGGTTTATTCCAATAGGGGTGGAAGAGAGGAACACACACACACACACACACACACACACACACACACACACACACACACACCAAAACTGAGGTAACAGATGTAAAGTAAATCCCCCGTTTGGAATCGCTATGAATCTTATTCATTCACATGGAAACATGCGAAAGACATGGGTGGACAGAGGAGTTGAGTGGACAGAGGAGGTGAAATGTATATATTGTCGTGTCCATGGGGTGAGCCCCTACCTGGACGGAGGGCCAAACGATTTCCCTTGGAGACTTACAGCCAAGATTCTCAGAGATTATGGCGCGTGGGAAAGAAACAGCAGCAAGGATGGAGCAGATGGAAGCACAGCACAAGAGGGTTTATCTCGAACCCACGACAGATAGACAGACAAAAGAAACTTAAATAAATAAGGGGTTTAATGAAAATAAATAAAATATTTACAATAATGATGTGGTGATTATTCCCTTTTCATATGCTGGTTAAGATGATGATGTTTAAACCAGAACAAGACAAATCTCACATGAACAATGCAATGACGTGTTGTAACTGAAGTCCGGATGATGATTGCTCCTTCCTCATCTCTCCAGCGGTTGGTGAGGAAAGAAAGACTTAATGGCGCTGAGCCGCTACGGTTTTAGAATGGCGTCGAAAATGGTAAACAGAAAAGGAATACTCGTTCGTGGCAGTTGTGGTTGTTTAACCAAACAAACAAAATCCACTTCGTTCCAAAGTCTTGACAAAGTTGAACCAAAAGTCACGATGAAATAATGACATGTTGAGTGACTCGTGAATAGGGATGAGAAAGGCGATACATAAAGGCATGCGCAAGCTTCCAACATGTCGTCAAGACCAGCTTCCGTGAGTCCTCGGCCTTTTTAACATCCCGTGCATTGATTAGCTCTCCAGAAAGATGCAACCGATTGGCTATCAGAGTTCACGTGTTTGAAAAATTATTGAATTACTGAAAAAATTAGTGAGTCACTACAGTGATAATTCAAAATGGGATAATAATGAGACGCAACGTGAGGTAAAAGTAAATCTAATTTTGAGGCGCCTCCACACAGACTTAAATGCAGATAAGGGGACAGAAGAAATAAAGAAAAATCTCTCCTTTATTCTGGCACAAAGCTACAGATCCAGAAGTGATCTTTTATGAGCTTTGGAGTCGAGTCGCATCGTCCTGCACGGAAAATGCACCCAAAATGGCGCCCAGCTGCTCTCTTTACGGACAAACGTACAGGAGGCAATTTGGGTGGCCATATTCAACATCAGGGCTCAGAGACCGCCGTGCAACTTCCTTCTTCAATCACCCTCACTGATGCCACGATTCTCTCTTGAATGGCGCCGTCTCTTTCCACTGATGGCTCAACTTGAGGCTAGTCCCACATGATTCAGCCCAAAGTCAATGGCCAGCATCTTGCTCCTCCATGCAAGCTAATTTGCCTCAGCACGAACACAAGAATCATGCAGTCGTCTTCACCATGGTGAGGGGAAGTCAGCCATAATGCCCTTCTCTTTCAACCGCCAATCCTGCCTCTCTCGCTTCTGTCCCGCTACAAGCCTTTGTCTCGAGGGCCTTCTTGTCACCCAACATGAGATTCTCTGACTGCCGTTTTCCTTCGTGTCCCACTCCAAACTTAACTCCCTTCCACTCTGACGTCACACCCATCAATCCTCCACTCCGGGGATGTGATTTCACCAGCCATCAGCCCTGGAGGTGGGGCTTTTTGCCTGCTTGGATGTGTAGTTCGGTTGTTATTGTTTTAAGGAGGTGATCCATTTTATTGCCTGACTTGAAATACAAAAACATAGGAAAAAGTCACAGGGGGCAATTACATACTGCGAGAACTTATAATTAAACCCCACCTAATTTAGCACAGCACCACCCCCCCCCCCCTTGTGGTGAAAAATAACACTTAAGCTCACAGTTTCCTGACTTAATTTATATCGAGATGTCTCCAACTCATCCACGGCCCATGCTACTCTATACAATCCTACCTTTCCGATGAAATTCCTCCATCCACCCCACAAACATAACTATCATCCATTGGGACCATACTCTGTGAAGAGCGTTGGTGCTGCCAAAGCAGTTTCCTTGGCTATTGGGTAGAATCCTGGACAGGTCGCCACTTCGATACATGATACCAGCAAGCTGGTACTCATTTTGCCAACCTCGGAAGGAGGCGAGGCAGTGTCACCGCACCTGGTATTAATTCAACAGCCAAGGGGGATTTGAACTTAGGATCCCAGGATCCCAAGCCCACCACCCGAACCATTAAGCCAACACCAGGAATTATATACATATATATGTATATATATGTATATATATATATTCTACGTGTAATATAATGTTATATATTATTTATATGTATAAACATATGTATAATATATTATATATGTATATGTATATGTATATATATATTGTATATATATATATTGTTACGGCTGTGGAAATTCGCGAACACCATCCAGGTCCCATAGGTAGGTATTTCTGAAGTACATGTAGTAGCTCCAACCCGTTGTATAGAGGGAATTAATGTGATTCATTGGGCTGCGATACTTGAGTTAGGCGTTTTTCTGTCTGCTTTATTTTCGAACCAACCACACTTCAACGCAAACAACGCCAACCACACCTCAACGTCAACAACGCCAACCAACAACAACAACGCTAACCACGCCACCACTCTAACAACGCCAGCCCCGCCACCCTCACAACCACGCCACCATCTCAACCCACGCTACTACCACAACGAACGCCATCCTCAGCAGTCTACGTACGACGGTTTGCGCGTTGAAGCCGTCGAACGGCTTCGCCTCGCCCCCACAAGACGCAGGTGGGAGGGAACGAGAGGGAACGCCCCCTTCTCGAAGCGCTCGAAGGAGGTGGAGCCGAGAACGGGGCGGGCGCCGGGCCGTTAAGACGCGGAGGCGGCTGGGCTGCTTTTTCTCTCTTCGTCGTCGATGCTTCTTTCTCTCTCTTCGTCGTCGATGCTTCTGCTCTTTTCTTCGTTGATTCGTCTTCTGCTTGGAGGTTCTTTCTGCTCTGCTGGCTTCTCTGGTTCGGCGCTCGCTCGTCCTGCTGCTCCGGATTCGGCGTGTGCTCTCCCTGTCGCGTCGGTGCTCGTCCAATGGCGTCGAGAGGCCGGTACGGGCAGGCGCGCCGGAGAGCCTTGCCGGGCCGCGCGAGCGGGAGTCCACGCGACCGCGGGACGGGCGCCAAGGACAGCACCTAAGGGAAGTCGCGACTTCCATTCTTTTGGGGTTTCGTGTGAACGTGTGTGTGTTCGCTGCAAGTCCGTGAAGTAGATTGTGTAAGTGGTCCGTGTGTCGGTTAGTCGTAGTAGCTCTGCTTCTTTTGTTTTCTATTTGATGTATGTGCATTTTGAATACTGTTGCTTTATGTGTGCTATTCGTTGTCGCGTTGTAAAATAAATGCTTGTCTGTTGAATTCTTCCCCCGTGTCGCTGCGTCCTTCCTTCGTTGCGTCCCATCTTGTTTCACGTAAATGGGTTCGTCGTGGGCGCGGCCGCCCGATAATTAATCTGAACCGTCAAGGCCGATCGATAACACCGCTCGTTATCCCGTTAGCGCGGAACGAGCGCTTAGCGGACGTGTCGAAGTCGCCTGTGCGAGGTACAATCCCTCGTAAGGTTACCCCGCGCGGGTACTTAGGTATATTCACTTTCGGCGATTCACCCTCATCGCGCGGTAGAATGGCGGACTGGGTTGTGGGAGGCCGAAAGGTCACAACTCGGACTGGATGCCCGGCGTTAGGCCGGGAGGGTCACGACTGAATTTCCGTCCGGTGGGCGATGGCTGGTCCGCGATTCGAATCACGGCCGAACGCACGCCGGCCGGGCCGATTCGCAACAATATATAATACTATGTATATATATATATATGCATATTGCATATATATACATATATACTATCATATACATATATATATATATATACATATATATCTATATATATTGATCTATGTATATATATATATTGTACGGCTGTGGAAATTCGCATTACACCATTCAGGTCCCGTAGGTGAGGTATCTCTAAGTACATGTGTAGTTAGCCCCAAACCCGTTGTTTAGAAGGAATTAATGTGATTCATTCGGGCTGCGACGCTTTGAGTCAGTCGTTCTTCTTTTTCTATTTTTATTTCAAACAAAAACCAACAAAGGCTCGGTGCGCTTTTCGCGCGATTCTTCTCCGCGCTTGGTGTGAGGAGGAGAAGGGGGGGGGGCAGCTGGCCCCGATTGGTGGATGCACGGTGGGACGCGGCCAGGGAGGAGGAACGCCCTCTTCGAGACCTTTCTCGAAGCGCATCGAAGGGGGTGGGCAAAGAACGGGGCGGAGCGCGGGGCGGAGCTCCGGGGTATAA
This sequence comes from Eptatretus atami, assembly GCA_035128595.1. Lineage (NCBI taxonomy): Eukaryota > Metazoa > Chordata > Myxini > Myxiniformes > Myxinidae > Eptatretus > Eptatretus atami. The sequence goes on from CM068960.1 coordinate 89,855,312, forward strand.
AAGTCGGAGACGGGCGAAGCAGTGGGTGGATCTCTTGCTTCGTGTTGCTCTGGCTCGCTGCCCGTCTTCGGCTCGCTCGTCCTGGTGGCCGCTGCCTGGTCTTTTGTGGGGCAGTTCCAAGACCCGCTGGCGGGAAGGAGCATCCGCCATTCCCCTCTCCCGACTTCGGGCATCACCGTTTCCCCCCTCTATCCGCGCTGGCATACGCCGAACACTCCGTTCGTGGCGTCGAGTGCCAACACGTGCAGGCGCGAGGCACGCAGGAGAGGACTCGCCTACACGCCAGGGCACGGAGTCGCGGCCAGGCGGGACCAACGTCGACAGACGTCGGGAAGGGACTCGACGGCCCAAAGGGAAGTCACCTTTTTCTTTTCGGGTTTTTTTTGTATGGATCTTGTGGCGCCGTGTCTTGCAAAGTAGAACTGTATAAGTGTCGTGTGTGCGCGTAGTCGGTAGTATCTCTGCGTCATTGTTTTTTTGTTGTACTTGATATATGTGCATCTGATTCTGTTTGGCTGTATATGTGTGCTTTGTGTCTGTGTCTGTGTGTGAAATAATATGTGCATTATGTTGAATTGTTCCCCGTTTCGCTGCGTCCTTTCCTTCGTTTGAATCTCCATCTTGCTCCACGTAAAGGGTTCGTAGTGGGCTTAAAGACGCCCGATAATTAATCGGAACGTCGAGGCCGACGATAACACCGCTCGGTTATCCCGATAGTACGGAACGGGCCGCCCAAGCGGCTCGCGTCCGGAGTCGACCTGCGGCAGGTGCGATCGCCCGGTTTACCATCCGCGTGGGTACTTAGGTAGGTCGAGTTTGGCGACAACCTATCCCACGTGGGTGGCCGATTGGCACGATCGTGGTGAGGCCGAAAGGCCCACCGTGACTAGCTCCGGCGTTAGTCCGAGAGGGTCAGACAGAATTGTCCGTCCGGTGGGCGACGTGCCGCGATTCGAGTCAAGTGGCCATTCGCACGCCGGCGGGCGCGAATTCGCAACAATATTGTATCTATGTATATATAATATGTATCTATGTGTATATATATAATATGTATGTAATGTATATATATATATATCTATATATTATTTCTGTTAACGTCTGCGCGTAATTTGACGTATCTCCTCCAAAACTGCCGGAGCGATTGTCGCCACTTTCGGCATGCGGGCTCTGTGGTCTAATGAAACAGCATGGGCTATGTGAGATCGCGCCAGACGGACAGTTTTGGGAATTTTGGGCGATTTTCTGATTTTTACATTCGTTTGCATGGCGACGTGTGACGTCATCGCTGAGAGGCGTAATTCCGTCATGACATCATTGGTCATTCGCTGACGTCATTACGTCTGTCGTCGACAGACCGTCACCACAGGAGGTGTAATGCCACTCCTAGAAAACAGCGTCTGCAATGTGAAACCTCTTCTGCACATGCTGACTACCTCAGAAGGTGAATTTGACACAAAAAATGTAAGAAGAAACATTGTATTTAAAGTAAAGATTTATTTAAAAAAAAATTATTTCTGTTAACGTATCGCGTAATTTGACGTTTCTCCTCCGAAACCGCTGCGCAGGAATGTGCTCATTTCCATATACTGGGTTTCTTAATGTGACGAAGACGATGCACTAAATTTTAAGATGGAATTGGATGACAACGTGGCTTCAACAAGATTTTCAACCCATCGACGGCCGCATTTATTCCCGTTCGGTCGCCATCGTGAACTGCTGTCCGGTAATGCTGCCGTCATCCAAAAAATATGAACTAGAGTAAGGGAGTACTCATTGCATCAAACACTGAACATAAACACAACTGATAATAAATATAGCTCAGAACATCAGCAATGGTTTCATGTCCAGATGCCAACCTTCCAGTCACACTGCAGAGGATGCAATTTCCAGTCAGACTCGCATACTCGATGACCAGAAACAAATCCCAGGGCCAAACATTTGACAAACTGGAATATACCTCCCGCCCTGTGTTCTCCCATGGCCAACTAATAGTTGCATTTTCATGTGCAAGAGTTACTCCTATATATCTATCAAAGTCGACAATAATTCCTCACAAGGACTATTCAGCAACAAGACACTCACCCAAATGCATCTACAGGGAGGTCCTTTAGAAAACTAAGACAGGTAACCATGGTGCATCACATCCTAATGACACCCTCCCCAGCTTCCCATAACATCAACTATTATGCCTCATCCACCTTTTGCCACCCATTCAACTCCATGCGGAGCATGGTGTAGTATATATATATATATATTATATATATATATATATATATATATATATATATACACAGTGTTGTTCTTCTTTCGGCTGCTCCATTAGGGGTCGCCACAGCGGATCATCCGTTATGATCCGCATACTGATTTGGCACAGGTTTTACGCCTGATGCCTTCCTGACGCAACCCTGGTCCGCCTCTTACGACACCGGAATAAGGATTGGGTTTCGCCATGATTCCGGGCTACCCTACACCCTCTCATAGCGCGACCCAGCGCAGAGTACCCGTCCTCACGCGATCCTCCAACCCAAGCCTCCGAGTAGCCGGATTACAGGCGCCGCCACTACGCCCGGTATATATGTGTATATATATTGTATATATATGTACTGTGTTATATATAATATATCCTATGTATATAGTATAATAACGAGGTGTGTTCAAAAAGTATCCAACCTTAATTTTTCGTGCGTAAACAAATGAAGCTAGGAGGCGTGGTTTGGTGCACGTATGTAGGCGATCCTAATTTGTATGCGTGAATATTTTCCGCCTGCAGAAGCTGTCAGTCGCCGACAGACGCCAATGAGTGAGGAAGTGTAAGTGAGCGCCGTCGGATTTTCGTTTTTGACAAAATGACGGAAAAACTTGAACGCTACTTCTCAAATTTTGTGTAAAGCTTGGCGATTCCCAAGTGGAAATGATCCGCAAGATTCAACAGGCCTTCGGGAACGAAGCAATGGGCACCACACAGATAAAAGAGTGGTACAACCGCTTCAAAGATGGTCGCACATCAGTGGAAAGTGAAGCACGTTCTGGTTGGGCCTCAACATCCCGAAATGAGATCGTCATTGACAGTGAGGACCTGCTGATGCAGGATCGTCGAATCACGATCAGAGAACTTGCAGATGAGGTGGGCGTCAGCATTGGATCCGTTCATTCCATTGTGACTGAGGATTTGGGTTTAAGGAGAATCTCAGTGAAGTTCGTGCCAAAGCTGCTAACGATCGAGCAGAAGCAACTCCGTTTGGAGATCGCACAGGACATGCTGGAGACTGGGAACAGCGATCCCAACTTCTTCAACACAGTGATCATGGCGATGAGACACAGTGATCCGTCATTTTGTCAAAAACGAAAATCCGACGGCGCTCACTTACACTTCCTCACTCATCGGCGGTCTGTCGGCGACTGACAGCTTCTGCAGGCGGGAAAATATTCAGCATACGGAATTAGGATCGCCTACATACGTGCACCAAAAGCTCCTCCTATCTTCATTTGTTTACACACGAAAAATTAAGGTTGGATACTTTTTGAACACACCTCGTGTATGTATATATATATATATATATATATATATATATTATATATATTATAGTATATACTGTATATATCTGTATTTGTATATATATATGTATATACGTATATATCTATGTATATGTATATACATATATATTATGTATATATATAAGTTAATTGTATATATATATACCATGTTAGTTTTAGTTTCTGGCCCCATCTCTCAGTTTTATAAATTAGGCCTATGTTAACCTTTTGAACTTAAAAGTAATTGGTGGTTGAATTTGTTGACCTGATATGCAAATCCTTTTCAAATGTGGTCAATCGTATGAAAATTGAGGATTTTAGAAATTGCCCTTATGTCGTTGACCTTTTGGCACATGTTGACCTCAAGAGTAATTTGTGGGTATATTCGGTGAGTTGATATGAAAATACTCTTCAAATTTCAAGTCAATTGGATGGAAATGGAAGATTTTAGAAATTCAGACTTTGTTGACCTTTTGGTCCAGGCTCGGTGACATTAATCTCTGAAAATTTCAGAAGGATCAGTTGAGCGGTTTGGGCTGGAGGTGAGCCGACAGACAAACAAACAAACACAAACACACAAATGAAAAATCACTCATAGAGTGACAACTTGGCAAAACAGCACAAAGTAGAATGGCACTTGGTCGAGCGCATTCCTCTGCCAGGTTGAACAGTTTACGTTTTGTATCTCACTGATGGGCTGTATCTGAACCAAAATGCAATCTGCTTGTTCTTGTCACCTATTCAATTCATCCACCTTTTTTTGTCATAACTCGTCCATAACTTTTTGACCTTAAAATTAATTGGTCGTTGAATTCAGTGACCTGACATGAAAATGCTCTTCAAATTTCAAGTAAATCGGATGAAAATTGAGGATTTTAGAAAATTTTGCCAAAATTGACCCTTTGGCTTATTTTGACCTTTTGGCCAATGTTTACCTCAAAACTAATTGTTGGTTGAATTCAGTGACCTGATCTGCAAATGCTCTTCGAATTTCAAGTTAATTGGATTAAGATTGAGGATTTTAGAAATTTGGCCTATGTTGACCTTTTGGTCTATGTTGACCTTTTCACTTTTGTTAACCACAAAAATAATAGGTGGTTGAATTAATTGGCCTGATGTGTAAATTCTTTTCAAATTTCAAGTCAATCAGATGAAAATTGAGGATTTTCGAAAACTTGGAACAAATTGGCCGATTGGCCTATGTCGACCTTTTGGTGGCAGAGGTAATAAGCACACCTGACACTAGGCCGAGGCTTTAGACTTTAGCACGCTCGCTTGGCTGTACCATCGAAATGAAATGTCCCAGAAGATAAAGAAAATCGGGTCACATTTGTACATGCAGTGTTGTAAAATAACGTTTTTTTCTTGCTACAAATTGAAATATCATATCTTCCAGTCTCTTTGAATATTTTGAATAAAATAATTCCAACCCGTCATTTTTGACTTGCTTTTATATTAGTAATGTTTGAAAACATTACTGAAGGCTTTGAGTAAATTGTTGATTCTCATACATTCATATGTTATAACTCCTGAATGTGTCTAAGACTTTTGCACAGCAGTGTATGATTGGGGAATATTGTTCAAAATGCCCTGAAATGTTTCACGAAGTTCCGCTTGGTCACCCTGGGACTTTTTCAGTTTCTCTGTAATCCCACAGAGCTTCAATAATTCTCATATGTTAACGTTGTGCATGCCAAAACCACAGTTATGTGTTCCTTCGGCATTTTAACGTAAAGATTAAGAACAGTTCAACCGTATTTGCTATCCGCTTGATGTCATTCCCTTGCTGGAAGAGGAACTCCTGCCCATTGAGTCCTGTTCTGCAGGGTATGGGCATAATGGATCAGAATCTGGCTGCACTTGTTCATGCTCATTATGATGTAAAACATTGTCACTTATTGACGGTATTGGCTAAGATGCAGCCCCAAATTTACAAGGTGCTCCATCATGCCTCAGTGTTGATGTTGTGCATTCTTCTTCTTTTGTTTGCAACACAAGGCTATGGGGGTAGCATCGTTTGCTGGGGGCACAGCTGTGCTTCTGACACAGTGCCCTCTGTCGGTTCGGGCAGTTACTTGTAATTTGTTTAGTGTGCCGGCAATAGCTCACCCACTCTTTGGGAAGGAAACTGGAATCTTTAACGTCCAGCAACTAACGCTGGGAGATGAGATGCCCAGTTTAACGTCTATCCGAAGGACGACACAAATATTGATTAGCCACCCTTCCTATGAAACGTTAGGATGACAGCACATAGCTGGGTCAGGATTCAAATCTGGGTGGTTTACCATTGCCTTCCCAGCATTGTTTGTCCATGCTCCATACTTCTTTTTTTTAATGATGAGTGTCAAGCAAGGAAGCAGCACATGCCTTTTTATTATTATACAGTCTTTGGTATGAATCGACCGGGGTTTGAATGACTGACCTCCCAAACTCAGAGCAAATGCTCTAATCATTACACCTCCGAGTCCGGACACTTGATACCTGCATTCAAACAGATACTTATCAAATTGGTGAAAATTAGAAGAAGCAATTACTGAATTATTATTATTACTACCAAAGGTTATCCAGTAACACAGGGTTGCTCCTCCCACCCCTTCCCTTCCTTCCTCCCATCCCATCCCCTGCCCCCTCCCACCCCACCCCTTCCTCTCCATACTCTTGCCTCTTCCTACGACACCCCCTCTCCGGAATCCCACTCCACATTTTCTCCTCCCTCCTCCTACCTCTACCCATCACCTCCCACCTCTGCCATCCCATCACCTCCTCACACAAATGCATTTTCACAGGGTGTATATTTAGAGAAGTTAGCTAAGGTGGTAACCTTTTTTCTACAAAGTCTTCTTTCACCCTTGAGAGTTATGGTTTTCTTTGCTGATCTTACTGATTGTTGTAACGTTTTGATTAACCGTTACTTTTCACATCTGCTACTATGTATGATGATCGGAGCTCTCCACCTCACCAATTATATCGGTATCTGGGTTGAAATCCGAAAAAATTTGGGCTTCATATAAAGCAGTGTATATATGGATATACCCTCGGAGATGGTGACTGGTGGTGGCTCGTGTGTTTATACATTATGAATTGTGAGAAAATGACTGTTTAAAACCCCTAACAAGGTGAATTGTCCGAAAGAAAAAAGAGCGATTAACCTTGGGGGCTCAGAGGAGTAGCGTCACAAACAAACAACGTCTCATTTGCCTTTTATATAGAAGATAACGTTGCGCCAAACTCCGAATTTGAATACTAATGCATAGCACCTACAGAAGTGATGTATACAGCGATTCGTAGGTATAAAGATCAGACATTCAATATATATATATATATACATATATACATATACATATATACATATATAAATATATATCTTTGTGTGTGTATATATATATATATATATACATGTATTTTGTATCCCAAGTCGAGGCTCGTGTAAGAGCTAATACACAGAAATATATAACAAGGCAGAAGACAAGAGGGGTGGGAGAGGGAAGCACAAAATAGTGGGGAACATAGACCATTGGATATCTGTGGAAGGGAGAGGGATGGGGCTGGGTACACAGGATATTAGTGAGGAAAGTGAAAAAAATTAATTTTGAGTGCTTTATCGTAGATAAACTGTTGTGGCCTGTTCCAATCAAGGCATTGTTGAGGTCCAAACAAAATGGCAGCTTAAGACCCCTGTGAGGTGACAGCGGGCTGACGAAGATGGCACGCCGTCATCTTGGTAAGGCTTATTACTTACGAAATCTAAAGATTTCGTAAGTATATTGATGACTTCCTAAAGTTTGTTTGTTTGTTTGTTTGTTTGTTTGTTTGTTTGGAGGCACGATAACTCGAGAACGGAAGAAGCTACCAATGTCAAATTACACCACGTGATTCAGGAGGGTGATGGCTAGTGCTGATTAGATTTTGGTCGAAATCAGTCAAAGGTCAAGGTCACAGTGAGGTCAAATATTTGATTTTTGATGGTTTGGTACAGATAACTCGAGAACGGAAGAAGCTACCAATGTCAAATTACACCACGTGATTCAGGAGGTTGATGGCTCGTGCTGATTAGATTTTGGTCAAAATCGGTCAAAGGTCAAGGTCACAGTGAGGTCAAACATCCAAAAAATGATAACTCGAGAACGGAAGAAGCTACCAATGTCAAATTACACCACGTGATTCAGGAGGATGATGGCTAGTGCTGATTAGATTTTGGTCAAAATCGGTCAACGGTCAAGGTCACAGTGAGGTCAAATATTCGATTTTTGATGGTTTGGTACAGAATCATCGTAGAAACTTCTGGTTTGCGTCGCTACCTTCTCTAGAGACAGCTTTTATTAGACAAGGTCAGAGGTCAAGTTGACGATTTCGTAAGTACCAGTCTATGACTGCTTGTTTATTTATTTATTTGATTTTAAAGAGCAGGTTGCGGGTCACCAAACATGTTCTGAAAATTTATCAGTATGATTATATGTGCATTGAATAGTTCGATGCAAACTATTGTGGTTGCCTAACTATTGGGA
>CM068960.1:89872338-89897824 GCA_035128595.1 Eptatretus atami
TTTGAATTTTTGCATTTTACCAACCTAAGACATCATCCGATGTCAAAAAGTTCAACGGATTCGTGATCAGTGTGAAATTTGGCCATAAAAAACACTCCTTTCAAAAAAAAGTATGGTTGTATGCCCAACCCTAATGATGAGGGGCATACAAGAACAAAATTGAACAATACAAATGAGTTTTGTTTGCTTGTGACAAGTGATCCCAATGGACTTCATGAAGATTAAACTGCTTCCGAGGATGGTGCTGGATATACCATGGTTGAGATCTGCAACACACTTCTAATTTAATTATTTTCTACACAAGATCTCGATTCATGTAAGAGTGTGGTGATGGAGGGTAAAAAGGCATTGAACTGATCGTGAGGCTGTGGGCCACATTTGGACATGAGCAAGAAAATGAATGAACAGGAAAGGAGAGAGAGGAGGAAACACATTCACATATAAGTAAGAACATTGGGTTAGGTTAGGTAGGGTTAATTAGGGTAGAGAAGATTTTGGGTAGGAATGAGAGATGACATGAGATAGTGGTACACCGTCTGCTTGAAGCCCTGAAGGGAAGAGTTGGAGTAAACAGCCTCAGGAAGGCAGTTCAAAAAATGGGAGAAAAGAGAATCTAGAGAGTGTCAGGGAGTTGAGAGATCAAAGGAGTAAGAACAGGCAGTAGACTGGAGGAGAAGTGTTAAAAAGGCTACCTACCGACCTGTTTGCAATGTGAGAGCAACTGGCCTTGTGCTTTGGCCTCATTCCAGAAGATGCCATTAATATTGAGAGCTTTGGAATCCACAAATTGAAGGAGAGACTGATATAATGCTGGGGTGCCAGTCCAGAAAGGAGAGCAATACTCCATGAAGCTACTGGCAAAAGCCTTGTTGACTGTGGGTAGTTGTGATTTTCCAAGGAATGACTTGGAAAAATAGGGATGCCAAGTCTGCAGCTGACTTTGGATGCCAGCTATACAATGCGGTTGGATCTGGAGAGGTCATGGCTGAGTGTTAGGCCAAGCAGTTCAAGAGACTGAACTTCTTCAAGTGGCTGACGATGAAAATAATTAGGTAGGTTCAGTTGACGATCCTTTTGGAGGGACAGTTTGAGTGTGTAACATTTTCCAGGATTGCAAGACGTTGTATTTGTGAGAGACGGTGTATTATCATCTTTCCATTTTTATTTTATTTTCACCGGAACTAGTGACGTATCTGTTCACGTCATAAAAGCCCGCTCTTTTTCTATTCTGCATCGGGAAAGGAAGCGCAATTTTCAGGCATTGAGCTGGTAATCAGTGCGGGCTCGTGATTGTATAATTTGCTCTAATCTCATGTGAGTTATGAGTATTCCTTGAACAATTACCATAAACATGTTGTGTAGAAACTGTAGAAGCAAACAATGCTAATTTGTTGACTCTGCACAGTGATGCACATTTTTGTGCCCAACGATGAATGTTGGACTACTTGTAATTTGCGATGTTATTTGGTTGCTAATTTAAAGTAGAGAAATAGAAAATAAATATTTTATTTATTTTTTGAGACTATACTGATATGTTTGCATCAGTTCATTTTCCTTGTTTTATAGCTGTACTCGTGGATGTTACTGGTGGCTCACTGCATCCCTAACTGGTTGTATCGAGTCGTCGTGCAATGCGACCGGGGGTGAGTTTTACATGGCTAAGGTACATGCACCCAATATAGGATTCTTGGCCACATGTGATTCTCAGCACTAATATTTAACATAATTCATGAGTTTGAATGTGTGTATTTCATTATATTGTTATAGTTCATTTTACTAGTAGAGTGGAGTGTAAACTTTCTGAGGCTAACTCAATATATGAGGTGGACCAATGTGGCGCACTTACGTGATACATTCACCTGTGCTACTGTATTAACAGTTGTAACACTGGTGTATTACCAATGTGGCAAGACTGAATATTTGGATAGGTTACACTTCCTCTGGTTTGCAACGTTATAATATTGCACTTACATGATATATTCACCTGTGCTACTATATTGACAGTTGTAACACTGGTGTATTACCAATGTGGCAAGACTGAATATTTGGATAGGTTACGCTTCCTCTGGTTTGCAACGTTATAATATTGCACTTACATGATATATTCACCTGTGCTACTATATTGGCGCAGTTGTAATAGTGGTGTATTGAGTTGCTGTTGTTGTCTAATTGATGTTTACAGGGAATTAATTAGCCTGCGATTGCGAAGCAAAAAGTTGGGTTCAGCAAACGGTTGCGTACGTGCGTACTTAAAACGTTCGAACATGTCTGCATTTAGTTATTCCCTTTTCTCCACAACCAGTTGTCGGATTTACATTAAATTTTTCATCACAGATTGAAACTTGGCTCCTATCCCATGGGGAATGTGATTTTTTTTTTTTTACAATGTCAAAGGTGCCTTCGTTATGATGTCATAATTGCATATGTAGAACGCTACATCCGAGGTTAGAACGTTACATAGAACGCAACATTCGTGGTTCCGCAGCCATGTATATATATATATATATATATATATATATATATATATATATATATATATATATTGTTACGAATTCACGCCGCCGGCGTGCGATCGCCGCGTGTAGCCAAAAGCGGCCGCCTCGCCCACCGGACGGACAATTCAGTCGTGACCCTCCGGGAACTACGCCCGGAGCCAGTCACGGGTGGAGGTTTAACCTCACCACAACTCAGGCCGCATTCTACCGCGCGAAATAGGGTCCGATCGCCGAATGGTCGATTTACCTAAGTACTCGCGCGAGTAGCGTACCGAGGAGTTGTACCACGCACAGGCCGACTCCGGACACGAACCCGCTTAAGCGGTTCGTTCCGTATTACAGGGATAACGAGCGGAGTTATCGTCGGCCTTGACGGTTCCAATTAATTACCAGGATGTTGAAACCCACTACGAATCCCTTACGTGATGCAAGATGGAGATTCAATAAAAGGAAGGAGACGAAGCAAAGCGGGAAACAGTTCACAAGCAATGCACATTTATTACGGAAACACAGAAGGCACGTATATTACAGTCAAGACAAGATGCAACAAAAGCAAATGCAATACGACCGAATAAAAGGGCAATTATTTACAACACTTATACAGTTCTACTTGTCGGGACTCGGCGCCACATCACTCATACAAAAAGCAAAGGAAAGAAAGCCACCCTCACAGGCAAGGAGGCAGACAGGTCCGTGGACCAAATGTGCGTGGGATCCTGGAGGAGCGCCAGGTCCACGAGACCGAGAAGGTCTTACCGCGTCTCCGTGACGCGATGGCGGGCAGCCGCAATGTTCGCGCAGCTGCGCCCCGACTCCGTGCCCCTGGCGTGGTCCGCGAGCCCTCTCCGGCGTGCTCGCGCAAGCAGTTTGGTTGGCACACGTTTAGGGTGGGGGAGGAACGGGGCCCCCGGCACTATCTCAGCGCGGATGGGGGGGGGGGAATTGCTGATGCTCAGGGAGAGGGAATGGCTGGCTGGCTTGGACCGCGACGAGAGAGCGACCCCCACACCGCAACCTCGTTGCCGACCGCGTCTTCGCTTGACTCGAACTTGAACTCTTCACTTGCCCCGACCAGCCGCCTGCAACTCAACCGCGCGAACTCTCTTTTAGTTGCCTTATGCTCGCGTCTTTATAGGCCGCAGGAGGAGCCTATATGCAAATATCAGGATAAAAACGCGATTGGAGGCGGGGCCACGCCACCCTCTGTTCAGCCATTGGTGCGGCAAAAAGGGGGCGTGAACCTCTTTTGATCCGAATCCTCTCGTAAAGAATCCACGTTCATTGCGCTTGGAGGCGGGGCCATACCGCCGACGCTCGCCCATTGGACGGAGAAAAAGGGGGCGTGAAGCCTTCCTGATCTGAATTTCTCCCTCGGAAAGGCCGCCATTCGCGCTCGTGGCTCGATGCGTTCGGCACCAATCACCGAATGGCCCTGGACAGCACGACGTTTGGTGTTGACTGGTGGTGTGGTCGATGGTTGGAGAAGGAGATAGGCGAAGGTGGTGGGGGGTTTTCTGTGGTGGTTTGGTGGTTGGCGGCCGTCGTTTGGGAATGGCGGTGAAGCGATGTTTGCGGATGGAGTTGTGAAGGTAAAGGTAGTGGCTGTTTGCGTTGTTGGCGGCTTAATGGTCGAAAATAACAATAGAGAAAGAAAAATGGCTAACTCAAAGCGTCGCAGCCGGATGAATCACACATATTCTCTATACAACGGGTGTGGGCTAACTACACATGAACTTATCGATATATCTCACCTGAGGACTCTTTATGGTGTAATGCGAATTTCCACAACCGTAACACTACCCCTCCCCTTTTACAGACTCGTCCGAGTCGTCAAATTCTCGTGTGCCATCATGTGTAGTTCTCCCTAGTACGTTTTATCTTCGGATCCCTGAGTGCGACATTCAGTGTATTCGTGGCCCCAAAATAAATAACCTGAGGGCTGAGTAACTTACTAAACAAACCCACTCATTCAGACGACTTAAATAAATTGCCGCGCTAAGACATACATGCCGGGGGCGCACTCATATTTACAGTACATCACACCTTAACCTTACAAATTTTACACTAACCATGGCCCAGGATCAATGGACTCTGCAAAGAGAAAAGCAGTTAGCAGGGAGCCAGGCTGCTCGCATGCAGTCTCTGGCTCAGGCAATGCAGGTGACAGGGAACATGGCCGGCTGCTCACACGCAGTCCAAGGCCTCCCCCTTTTGAAATGAACGCAGTGAACCACAACGGTGCATGGGCTGCACGAACGCAGTCTCCGTGCCAGCCCAAGTGGCACACGCAATGAACACAACAGATGGGATGGACGGATGGATGAATGCAAACACGGTGCACGGGCCGCCACTGCAGGCCCGTGTTGTAGCTGCCAACAGGGCAGTCCTTGCAAACTGCGCGCGATCCTGGCACACATGGCAATGAACAGGGGGGGGGGGGGCAAATCAAAACAGAACGGGGGAAGATGACGTGGGCAGTAGGCATGGCATGGCAAAGGTGGACAGGCAAGGCACAGCAAAACAAGGCCGCTGTAGCAAACGCAGCCGGCAGTGAAGCTGCCCGACACAGGCCTTGAAGAACAGCTGCAGACGATCCGGCCGGTAACAGGCCTCGCAGCAAACAGCCAGCGATGAAGTGGCGGCACAGGCTTGAAGTAAAAACAGCCGGCAGACGAAGTTGGCCAGCCTTTGCCTTTCAGTGGAGGTTGTGGAGGGAGTGTGGTGGTGCTGGCCACTCAGAAGGCGGCCTCGGACCTACCGACCCGTCTCCTCCCAACCTATCGCCTTTGCCTGTCTCTATCCATACCCACCCCTTAATTTGTCAAAAACCAATTTAGCCCCCACTTATTTATTTATTATTTTTTTTTTTTACTTCCCCTCTATAAATCGTCCCTACCCCCTTTACTGTCTTTGTTCGGCTAACCTATCCTGTCATCTAGCCTACTCCCAACCCTACGTTCCCTTCCAGAGGGGAATAAGGGAGAGCTAGCGTCCTGCGTCGAGGCCCAATGAAGCCTCAGGATGGCCCTCCCAGACTTCAGCGATCTTAACCAAGTGGGTCCAGCGGCCCACAACGAGCGGAAGATGGATGGTGCGGAGGGTACACTTCCTAATCTACCCTATCCATTAACCTTTAAACTACCCCGGGGCTTTCAACAAGCGCCTCTCGCTTAATCTATTGTTCTAACAACCCAGATTCCCGTCGCCTGTGTTGGTGTCCTCTCAAATTTCGGGCCTCGCCCCCCAATTTTCCTTCCATGCCCTCACAGGTCTCATGGCTGGACACGTGGCTCCCTTGGCAGGCACTACCCTCTGCCGATTCTCCAGCTATGGCACCCCCGGGCACTACACTGCCTCCGAGCCTACCAGCTCCCTAAACACCGGGGAGTGCCCTCCATGGCGACTCCCTGAAACGCTCACGTGGCAGGCTGGCTTCCCGGCCCCTTTCCGAGGGTCACCCGTGCCCACGACACTGCCCACGTGGCTAATGGCGCCCCGGGCCCCGCATCATGCGGGTGCACCCATGCCCACTACGCTATCCCGGCCCCCATGGGCCCTTGGCCTACCGCGGCCAACTAGCCCGGTGCCCGGGTACCACTCAGCGATACTCACCTTTCGCAGCCACGCTCCCAGCCCATCAACAGGGCTCCTGCACCCTCCAAAACAGGTTTCGAGCCTACACTCTCACCAACAGCAAAATGACTTCCATTTTGTCAATTTAACTAACCCACTAACTCACTTTATCCTGACCCCGGGGTCCTTGGGCGGGAATCATCCCCCCCCCCATCACTCATCGCACCATGCATTCCACAATCACTCCATACACTCAGACCCGCTGGCCTCACTCACTCATCCTATACTCACCTCACAACTTTTCTCAACTCACACATCGCTGAATCCTGCCATTCTGCTCACTACATCTCTAACTAACTCGTGCTCCCACGTCGTCCTTAAACTACAGCACGTTCCTTTTAACACTACGTAGCTAAGCTACGTCCCCTCTACACATCCACAAGTCTGTCACTGTCCTCAAATCATTATTTCCTTCTCCCTTCCTAAATCTCACTGCATCCCTCAACCTAATCCATTCCACGGGCCCCATGAGGACTTACCCCTGCTCCATGAGACCGGTCTAGCTAAGCTAACCCTTCCCCTAACTAGTTCCTTCCTGTGCCCAGGCAAGGGGTCTTCCACCCTTTGCCTGGGAATCCTGTTCAGCCGAAAGCGAGGCTTGCTTTTTTTTTTTTCTCTCGCACAGCACCAGCGCGGCAACTCGCAACCTGCGCACCAGCGTGGCAATTCACATCGCGTACCTTTGGCGTGACGTCATGGCAGCTGTTCGCGTCCCTCGTCCCTCTGGACGTACCATCCGGCAGGGATTCACCCTCCTGCCGGATTCCAACGCTACACGCAGCCATGACGCCACTCTGCGCATTAAAAAAAACAAGCCCGCGTCTCGAGGGGTTCCCACGCGAACACATGTGCTCTGCCCGTTGGAGCTTAACACAAGCTCGCGTGGAGAACCCGTCCGGTCCAAATCCGTAATCCTAGCCTAGCTTTTGTCCGTCCGCGGGATCGGCAACATCACCGCTGCGTTTCCGGACCGGGTTCCACTCCCGCAAGCGCGCACGCGGCGGCCTCGTGCGTGCACACGGCACGGACCTCGCGCTCGCCGCTGGGTAAACCCGCGCGGTCCCAATCCAACTACGGCCGCTACTCGGCCCTCGGTCGTCGACCGACCACGCACACACACTGCGTGTTACGACGCTCAGACTCCACTCCACACTCACACCGGGAGACGTGGCTGCGTGCTCGCGCATGCCGACCGTCATCTCCCTTTCGTACCGCTCTCTTACACACCCTGTCTCTCTCACACGGACCTCTCACTCACACAGGGGGTCTCACTCACACCATGGCGTGCTGGAAAGCACGCATCTCCGCACACTCGCAAACACACACACCTGCACAACCACACTGGGATTCGTGTCCCCACAAGGGTTTCCGGGGCCTCTATACCCCAAGCTGCACGTGCACCATCCACAGCACTCGCCCCTGGACTCCGCCCGGCACGACCGAAACCACCTGGTCGTGACTCGCTTCAAGGGAGAATAGCGTCTCCTCCGTTCCCGAAGGAGGCCATCCAGCTGCTTACACCGGGCCACAAAAAGTCCGCCAGCTCGCCCCCGTTAAGCCTCGCTAACCCCGTGTGTGTGTTCTGTTCCTTTAACCCCGTCTTTATCGTGCAGTCTCTCCTCTATTTTTTCTCTCTCCCGAGTCTCTATACATTTTATTTCTGTTGCCTCTTCGTGTCTATTAGTTCTTCTGGATCCTCGTCTCTGTTTCCTCCTTCGTTCCATTTAATTTATTCTCGACTCGGTCTATCTCTCCGTGTCTCTGGCAATACTTCTACTTCCTTCTTTGTCTCTGTTGCTTCCCTCTTCTCCATTTTTATTTGTGTCTCCTTTATTAGGGTAGGTCCTACCTGTTCCTTCATCGACGAGTGGTGTCGATTTTGTCCTGCACCACCGACATTGCTCCTTGTGGTGCTGTCACGCATCCCACTTATTGCGTTGTTTATACTTCCTGGCTCCTTCTGAGTCGTTCTCTCTCTCGGAACTTCTGAGTTCTTCGTTCTCTCCGGTCGGAGTTTTTCAATCTCCGTGGACTCCAATTTTGCTCCCGTTTAGTTGTTCAATTTCAAACTCACATTGTTCTTGTTTTCTACCGCACAGTTTTCTCTGCTCCTCATTTTCCAATCTCATCGTTTCTTTCAATTGGCTCATTTCTCCTGTGTTTCATTCGCTGTTCTCTCTCTACTCTCCTTGTTTCCTCTCCTGTCCTTCCTTCTCAAGTTTCGTGGTTTTCTTCATTTGGTTAATTTCCCTTTTGTGTTTCATTCGCTGTTCTTTGTCTATTTCCTCGCACTCCAGCCTTGCCTTTTCTTCCAATTGGTCAACCTCGGCTTCATGTTCCTTTTGTTTTCTATCCCATTGTTCCTCTCGTTCGTCCCTCTCCAATCTCGTTGTGTCCTTCAATCTCCTGATTTCTCCTTCCTTCTCATTCGTTCTTCCTTAATTACTCTTTCTTGCATCTCATTCTGCAATCTCGTCATTTCTTTCAACTGACTGATTTCTTTCTCCTGTCTCATTCGTTCTTCTTTGTGTTTTTTATTCCACTGTCTTTCTTGTTCCTCATTCTGCAATCTCGTTATTTTTTAATTGACTGATTTCTTTTCCTGTCTCATTCCTTGTTCTTTCAGTACTCTTTCTTGTTCCTCATTCTTTAATCTGGCCCTCGCTTCCAGCTGTTCAATCTGTACAGTGTGGTTACTTAACGTTTCATTCTCCGTCCTTGTTCTTTCTTCTCTCACCATCCTCAACTCGTTTGTAATTCCGTCTCTTTGTTTTGGTGTTTCTGTAACTCAGAAGCTTTTTCCCATAATTCTCTCTAATTTGCATGCTTCTTTCCTCCTTTCCGCACAACTTTCCAGGCTTCCCTCCTCATTTCGTCCATTTTCTTCCCGTATTCCTTTCCTCTTCTAGCCATTCCTCTCTCAATTTTATCGTCCCTTCCAGGGTTTCTCTTTAAATCTGGCTTTTAGATCTTACCTCTTCCTTCAGTTGTTCCAATTCCCCATCGTGTTCACCTTTTCCTTTTCCAGCTTTTTTTCCATTCCTCTTCCAAGTTCTCTCTATCCCGGGAATTACCAATTCGCTCCTCCTCCATTCTCTTGCTTAGCTCGCTCGTCCTTGTTCCACTTATGAATTACCAATTCGCTCTCCTCCATTCTCTTGCTTAGCTCGCTCGTCCCTTGTTCCCACTTATGGATCCTCAATTCTATTTCCCCCACTTTTCCCTCTAGTTCCTTGGCCTGTCTTGACTTCTCAAAAGTTCTTTCTTTAATTGTTTTACTTCCAGCTCGTGTTTCTGTTTTTCTTTTTCGGCTCGGTCCTCCATTCTTCCTTCAATTCTTTCCAAAGCCGCCAATGTCCGCCGTAGGCGCGCTTGACCTCGCCTGCCATGCCCACGTGGTTTGAAACGGTTGTTGGGAGCGCTCGCCTCGTGTCGCGCCATTCGCCGCACCATAAATAGCCGCTCGCTCCGTGCTGCGCTGAGGTGCGATCGCGCCGCCATTATGCGACTCAGTTTGCCGGCAGAGTTCGTGCTCAGAATATTGGGTTGAGCTTCCCACGGATTGTAATTACAAGTCCCGTCCCGGCCATGGATTCTACATTAAAAGACATATACATTTCTACCCCCGGCATCCGCTCGCCTTGAAATGCCATCTTATTCACGTAAGCGATAAAATTTTGCCTGCTCGTAATTTGGGGAATCGGGGGTCGCTCCACTCACCCCTGAACCGATTCCCGTGAATTTAGTTGGAGACGGGAAAGTTTGTTTCCCGCTCGCTGACACCAGTGTTACGAATTCGCGCCCGCCGGCGTGCGATCGACCGCGTGTAGCCAAAAGCGGCCGCCTCGCCCACGGAACGGACAATTCAGTCATGACCCTCCGGGAACTACCGCCCGGAGCCAGTCACGGGTGGGGGTTTAACCTCACCACAACTCAGGCGCATTCTACCCGCGCGAAATAGGGTCCGATCGCCGAATGGTCGATTTACCTAAGTACTCGCGCGAGTAGCGTACCGAGGAGTTGTACCACGCCACAGGCCGACTCGGACACGAACCGCTTAAGCGGTTCGTTCCGTATTACAGGGATAACCGAGCGGAGTTATCGTCGGCCTTGACGGTTCCAATTAATTACCAGGATGTTGAAACCCACTACGAATCCCTTACGTGATGCAAGATGGAGATTCAATAAAGGAAGGAGACGAAGCAAAGCGGGAAACAGTTCAACAAGCAATGCACATTTTATAACGGAAACACGGAAGGCAGTATATTAGTCAAGACAAGATGCAACAAAAGCAATTGCAATACGACCGAATAAAAGGGCAATTATTACAACACTTATACAGTTCTACTTGTCAGGACTCGGCGCCACATCACTCATACAAAAAGCAAAGGAAAGAAAGCCACCCTCACAGGCAAGGAGGCAGACAGGTCCGTGGACCAAATGTGCGTGGATCCTGGAGGAGCGGCCAGGTCCACGAGACCGAGAGGTCTTACCCGTGTCCTCGTGACGCGATGGCGGGCAAGCCGCAATGTTCGCGCAGCTGCGCCCCGACTCCGTGCCCCTGGCGTGGTCCGCGAGCCCTCTCCGGCGTGCTCCGCGCAAGCAGTTTGGTTGGCACACGTTTAGGGCCCTGTCACACCTTGACGTTTAAGCCAGCAATGGCAACGTATAAAAATTGATCTAAAACGTTGACGTACGCTGAAATTTTGATGGTTTTTTTTTTAGTTTTTGGCGTATTCAAAACGTGTTGGTCGTTTGCATAACATATTAGTAACGGGCACAGAACGTTTCGTTGTGTTATACATAACTTTTACCAACGAATGCTTACCTTGTGATCGGCGTTCAAAACCTAAGACAAGCGATAGTTTAACTTACCCTTTGCGCCTATACGTATCGCCGGCGAACTCGTGGCGTAGCCTGTTGAGAACTTGCCGGACGCCGATTGAAATCAAAACTGCCGAGATTTTGAATTGTCAACATTGCAGTCACACCTTGACGATTTTGCCAGCGTATGCCATTCTATGAAAAATGGGTTTACAACGCTAGGCACACGTCAAATACGCATATGGAAAGTTGAGTATACGTTAAGATTATGCTCGAAATCATTGAAGTACGCTGGCATATTACCTAGTCCGTTCGATACGTCGTGAAATTTCAAGCATGCTGAAAATTTTAAGACGTACTCGACGTAAGGCTCACACGTTTCGCATGCGTTGGCATCTGTTCTTGCACTTTCGCGATCGTTTAAACACGCGAACACACGTTACTTGTAGGTTAGTCATAAGTCGAAGCACGTCAAGTTAATGGCAAACATACTTGAAACCCAATTTATAACCGTTGAGTAACGTGCTTTGAACAAATGAGTAACGTCAGCTTAGCCTATGTTTAACGTGCTTGGAAAGTATGAGTAACGTGCATTGAAACTATGTAATACTGGCCTTGAACCAATGGCTACCGTGCTATGAACGTAAGAGTAACGTGCGTTTAACCTAGTGTAGCATGTTTTGAACCTAAGTAAAACGTGCATCTAACCATTGAATAACATGCTATGAACCTATTTGTAACGTATGTATAACGCACATTGTCGTATGTAGACGAATAAATTGAGGTCTTCCGGACAACCACAGAACTTACTGAAAGTGTTTCTAACTTACATCTACCGTTACTGACGTATTGGAAGCGTTTAGGGGAATTGGTACATACAAATGGGCTTCACAAGAGGAACCCATCATTGTTCCAGACTCCATGTTGAGTAAATGTCAATGCCAGTAGTATCAGTAGTAGTAATACTATTAGCAGTAGTTGTGTGCGTGACAGTAGTAATAGTAGTAGTAGTTGTAGTAGTAGCATTGGTAGTAGTAGAATGTCTACATCAGTAGTAGTAGTGGTATGTCTATGTCAGTAGTAGTAGTAGTAGTAGTATTCTATGTCAGTAGTAGTAGTAGTAGTTGTAGTAGTAGTATTGGTAGTAGTAGTAGGTCCATGTCAGTAGTAGTAGGTGAGCGTGATGGGGAGGGTGTGGGTGATGATGGATCCTCTTATCGTCCACGAATAGGAGACTACTTTGCACCATTGTTCGATGTTCTTTTCGGCTAATTTTTTTTCCTCATTCCCACGATGAAATATTTCTTTGTTTTACTTTTTAAAAGTATTAAAAACGACTTTGACAAATGCATAATGTACTAGTAATGAACACAGAACGCTTCGAGAACTTATACATAAGTTATACCAACGATTGTTTATCGTGTTTTAGGCGTCCACAACCTATGCCCAACGATAGTCCAGCGTATGCATAGCGTAATAATTCCCAAGCACGTTATTCATAGGTTATAAATAAGTCACAGGTACCCTAAACATTACTTTGATGTGTTTCGACGTATGAGGAACTTTCAAGTAGCGTGTTGCGAAGTGTGTGAACAACGTTTGTGTAGCGTGCTTACAAACGTTACTCATAGGTTAGAAATAAGTTTCGGGTATGCGAATGTTACCTCTACGTGTTTCGACTTATGAGTAACATAAAATTAACGTGTGTCAACGATCGCATAACGTGCCTAAACCTTATGGCCGGCGAAGCGGAACGTGTGAGCCAAACGCCGAGTACGTCGTAAATTTTTTAAGCATTCGAAAAGAGAGAACAAGCACAAAAGTCAACGATTAAGCCAGCGTACAACGACTTATGGCAGTGTTTTTCAGGGTATTCCTAACGTATACAAACTTACCAATAACGTATTCGACGTGTGCCAGCGTATTCGGCAAATTTGTAAAAAAACGGCATATGTTCGCTAAATCGTCAAGGTGTGACAGCCCCTTTAGGGTGGGGAGGAACGGACCCCGGCACTATCTCAGCGCGGATGGGGGGGGGGGAAATTGCTGATGCTCAGGGAGAGGGAATGGCTGGCTGGCTTGGACCCCACGACGAGACGAGCGACCCCACACCGCAACCTCGTTGCCGACCGCCGTCTTCACTTGACTCAAACTTGAACTCTTCACTTGCCCGACCAGCCACCTGCAACTCAACCGCGCGAACTCTCTTTTAGTCGCCTTATGCTCGCGTCTTTATAGGCCGCAGGAGGAGCCTATATGCAAATATCAGGATCAAAACGCGATTGGAGCGGGGCAACGCCACCCTCTGTTCAGCCATTGGTGCGGCAAAAAGGGGGCGTGAACCTCTTCTGATCCGAATTCCTCTCGTAAAGAATCCACGTTCATCGCGCTTGGAGGCGGGGCCATACCGCCCGACGCTCGCCCATTGGACGAGAAAAAGGGGGTGTGAAGCCTTCCTGATCCGAATTTCTCCCTCGGAAAGGCCGCCATTCGCGCTCGCGGCTCGATGCGTTCGGCAACAATCGCCGAACGGGCCCTGGGCAGCACGACGTTTGGTGTTGACTGGTGGTGTGGTCGATGGTTGGAGAAGGAGATAGGCGAAGGTGGTGGGGGTTTTCTGTGGTGGTTTGGTGGTTGGCGGGCGTCGTTTGGGAATGGCGGTGAAGCGATGTTTGCGGGATGGAGTTGTGAAGGTAAAGGTAGTGGCTGTTTGCGTTGTTGGCGGCTTCATGGTCGAAATAACAATAGAGAAAGAAAAATGGCTAACTCAAAGCGTCGCAGCCGGATGAATCACAATATTCCCTCTATACAACGGTTTGGGCTAACTACACATGAACTTATCGATATATCTCACCTGAGGACTCTTTATGGTGTAATGCGAATTTCCACAACCGTAACAATATATATATATATATATGTTATATATACATATATGTATAACTTATATATATGTATATACTGTATATATACATATAATGTATATACTGTGTATATATATACAATATGGGTATACTGTATATATATATATATATTTATTTATTTATTTATACATATTTATACATTTACATATATACTGTATATATTTTGTATCTATATAAATATTTACTGGATATATATATAAATATTTACTGTATATATATATATGTATATATTGTTACAGTCACAGGTACCTAGTGTATTATAAGGGGGTTAATCCCCGTTTCTCCTCGGAAGAGCCGGACCTGGGGCCACCGATCACAATTAACTTTGTGGTATGGTGGGTTGCTTTACAACTACAAACGCCAATCAGTTAACCACGAGTTCCAGTGTCCACCGTCTAATTTGCTGTTTAACTAGAGGTCACGTGGCTTCCTGAACGGGGAGCGTGCCCTCTGTGATGCACCAATCTTATCTTGATTAGATCTTAAGTAAGGCAGCCGAGCGTTAACCGCTGGTGCATGCCGACTGTGACAGGTTAATTAATTTGAGAACTACCTCCCAGTCTATCTAGGTTTGGACAATGATGGATCAATGGAAGGAAAGGACAAGCATGTACAGGTTGAAACATCAACAAGGAATTTATTAATAAGGAAAAAAATAAATAAACTGAAGAACTTTTTATTTCTTTGTGGTGAAAATAGGGAAATTCAAATCAATCAAAATAATCTCAAGCAAATAAAGAATTAATCAGGCATTGATAGAAAAACAGACAAAGAGCAGATACTTATCACTATGCCTTACTTAATGATTAAACACGATACAAGGGTACCGAGCAGATGATTCAGGGGGAAAGAAATCCGGTCTCGGCTTACCAAGGTAGAAGTCGTCGTGTGTCAAATAAAATGTCCCAAAATGTGTGAGCATGCCTTGGTCCATTGCCAGTGCCCTGCCTCGCTGTACACCCACTCGCAAACAGGCTCGAACGCCAATCAACGTCATGTCATCACCCCCAGGAACCAGGGATGCCAAGAATCAGGTACGACAAGAGCAGGTCCCGAGCAGAACCAGCAGGAACGGTCCAACTGTCACCCACCATCAGGAGCCAACAGGAGCCGCAACCAACGGACAGCTGTAAGGAGCTGTAAGGCGGTGTTGAGTCGCTCTAGATACTGTGAGGAACTGTGAGGTGCTGAGGTACTGTGAGGAGCTGTAAGAAGCTGTAAGACGCTGAGGCACTGTGAGGAGCTGTAAGGCTGTGAGGCACTGTGAGGTACTGTGACCAGCTGTCAGAGCAGTCAGAGCTGTACGGCTGTAATGCTGTCACCAGCGGTCAGAGTGGTCAGAGCTGCAAGGCTGCAAGGCCGTCACCAACTGTCACAAAAAACTGTCAGAAAACTCTCCGGAAAAACGGTCCTCCCATCCTTTTTATAGGCAACCAGTCTGGGCAGAGCCTCAAGCAGACTTCAGGAAAATCCCCCTTGCCTATTGGCGCATCGTTGCACGTGACCAACCGTCAACCTCACAATCATTCCTTCCTCGTTCAGCCCGACACAAACAAGAGCCAGCTGGCATCTATAGATAAGCCAAACAGGGCCTCAAAAATCGATGGAAAAAGGTGGACATCAATGTTTGTGAAAGAGGTGGGTGTTGAACGTCGATGGAAAAAGGTGGACGTCAACATCGGTGAAAGAGGTGGGTGTTGAACGTCAATGAAAGATAGGTGGGTGAGGTAAATGATCCACAGCCGTATTTGACCGTCAGAATAACTGCTCAGGAAAAGCTCGCGGTGTGCTTCATGAAATGTCCTGTAAGTCCAAGGTGTAAAGAAATTGTCCACCTTCAAGCCAATATGTTCTGATGGAAAGGAGTAGAACGAGCCTCCGTTGGGCTAACGCCTATCTCGCGTGCATGAATGTGTCGTAAAGAGAAAAAGGCCATCCCATAAGAAAGGGAATCTCTTTTATACCCTTCTCCAACGTATTAAAGTTAGAATCCCACTAGACATGGGGATGGGTCTATCCTGGACATGCATTTAGGGAAATAACTGCCTGAGGACCTAAATGTTTGTATGTATTCGTCGGATAATAGATAGAAATATATATATACAGGGTGGCCTGAAAGTCACTTTACCCCTTCCCAATGAAGCATTGTTCTTGAACTCTTTTAATATACAGGTTTTATTGTACAGTACTTACAATAATTAATTTGTCATTGTATCTGTATGTGCTCCATCATTCTTCTGAGTCAGTTTCCGCATACCATAGCGGGCGAGGGGGCGAGGGCAGAGGGGAAGGGATGGAGGGAAGTGCGAGAAATTTATCAGGGGTAAAGTAACTTTCGGCTACCCTGTATATATAATATATATATATGTAATGTTTAAACCTTCAGAAATCTTCTTCCCTGGAATGGCTAAACAGATTGAGGCAAAACTTTACAGGTATGACCGCCTATCCATGAGGAACAAAAAGTTCCCCACTTAACAGCTTGGTCACATGGTTTGGCCGCCATATTGGATTTACGCTGAAACCTGTAAAAATCTTCTTCTCCAGAACGACTGGACAGATCGAGGGGAAACTTCACACACATGTTCCCCAAGCCTTGGGGATATTCGGGTGTTCACAAATAATTGATAGGTCCCACGGTTTAGCAGCGATATTGGATTGAAGGGAAATATTCAAATAATTGCCTCTTGAACCGCTACATCAATCGATAGAAACTTCAAAATGCATGGTCTGGCAGCCAAAATTATTTAATTTTTAAAATCTGGATTCTTTGTTATTTATTTATTTTGGAATCAGGCTCACGTGCCTGTGCCTGGATTGGTTTGAGGGTAGAGGAGTAGCATTTGAAACCAGAGTCCTACCCACATTCCTCCTGATGACTTCATCTTTGCTTTTTGCTTGTTCGGGTTCCTTGTGATGACTCCAATGCAGTACCTATTATATTTGGTCATCCATTTGATTTTAATTTAATTTTTTTTTAATCCCATTCTGAATTCAATTGAATAAAGAGGACGCAATGGGTCAGGTGCCTGATCAAAGTGGAGTTGCATCAAAGCGGTATGTCTTGGTGACTGATCATCACTGCCAGCAGTTATAAAAAGTGACAGTTCTAGTGTTAAGAGTGTACATCAAAAACCGTTCAACGGAGGAAATTGAAACTTCACCACATGTTACATGACCATTTGATATAGCACATATTACTAGGATGACACACGCCCACTCAGAACTTACACGGTGAATTAAACAAAGCCGAATGTCCAGAGACGACGATGTCACTTCCTCGTGTTAGAAATTTGAATCGTTGTAATTGCTTTCGCCTTCATTGTGCTCGGTTGCTGAAAAAACAACGAAGAAGAAGTACAATTTGGCATTTTAACGATCTCCCGATTTATAGTTTATCGATCTATTCGACGTCTTTATCAGCTTTGGTAGTTATGAAAACACTCGAGAACGAGAATAATAGCTACTTTGAAAAGTATGCTCTCGAGTACATTCATAAGTCGTTACAAAGTATAGTTTGTACACATTGACCTCAGAAGTGTAGATAGATGCAATTACACATTTGCGGCCAGAAGAGTTGGCTCACACCAAGTCCTTCTCAAGACTGTGCGGGGTAAGTATTCCATGAATACCATCTAGTTAATGTATAGATTCAATCATGCCAATAAACCACACATAGAGAACCTCAAGCTCAACCTCAGACTCCTTGTTGTTTTTAATCAACCTATGGAGGAGTACTGATTTGGAGGGGGGAGGAGAGGTGGTCCATGTACACATTTAACAGAAAAGCAACAAATCAATTACAGATCAGCAGAGAGTGATGCAGCTGCTGGCTGTCTGCAAGTGGGTGGGCTACTGAAGGACACAAGTAAAAGTATGAAAGTAAAAAGAACCAAAACACACTATGAGAGTGCTCAATCATGATTTGGGCCCGTCGTTCTGCGCGTCTTAGTATTTACTGAACTGTTATCACTGAGTGTTCCATCATTATTGAATTGCTTGAAGTTCGTGAAACTACCATCTTTGCTTGACTTCTTTGGCCGGAAGATCCTGCTCGCATAGCAAAGAACCACCTGCTTTCGACACAAACCAGTCACGTGATCGTTCGCGCCTCTCGGTTTGAAGTCATCCTATCAGATCGCCCCGTAATCCTGGGGCAATTTAGCCTGGCACATATGCAGTCCACCAAGACCCATACACGTTACAGCATCATCATGGTGGGATTCATTTTGCTCGGGTCTCTTCATGAAGAATGCCTTGCAAGTCGATTGAAGGAGAAATAAAATGTCGATGGGTTAAATGACTTTGGGCAAACATGCACCTGCAGCTGGGGCCCTGTGGTTAGCAATAACTGTTCAGTATATTCCTTTTGCAAATTCACATTTGTTGAAAAACTTAAAAGTTTTCTCACCCATAAACATTTTCGTATTTGTTCAATTAAAATTGAAAGCACACACCAATCATTTAAATTTCATTCAATGTAAATGCACGAATTTTTTTTACATCCTTTACAACTTCAAGAATGAAAGTTGGACTACTATGCAAGTTACATGTTCATATTCCATTGAGATAACTACAAAGTAAATGGGAAACATGACATCTACCTCCTTGTCTTCCAAGTCCTCTCTCTGCCCCAGGCAGACTTTAGGCAGCCAGTAAGTTGAGAATACACCGAGACTTCAACATTTTACAAAAAATAACTTCTTGTTGTGATGTGGCAAAGAAAATATGAGCGAAGATTCCACTTGGGCCTGGCATTGGGCACATCATGTTTCCCCACATTGACAGCGGACACAGTGCAACAGTGTTCCTTCAGTCTCGATAAATGGACAGCCTGCCAAGATAGGCGGTCGTTGGAAGTGGTAGCGGATGTGGCCCTCAAAAGGCTATAGCCGCAGGGGCTTTCGGAAAAAAAGTGCTCGGGGCCATTGTGCATCCCCGAAACTCCATGTGCAGTCCATTTTTCACCACGCTTTACAATTTATGGGGAAGAAAGCACTGTGGTGGGAGAAGAAATACCGAGCTGATAAGAATGGCAGCAACAGAGCAAAGGGAGTGCAGAGGTGGGTTGGGGTGCATACGAGGCGCTCCGATCTTATCACCTAAAAACAAGCCTTGGGAGCGGGGAAATGTGGTGCATAGAGAGCTGCTATTATTGTAGTACGTTTGCACATACGTTTCAGAGCCTGAGGCCTACTGTCCATGCTGGCAGCTATAGAGATCGAGAGCTGCAGGAGGCTCAACCTCATTGAGGAAATGTTAGAAGGCAGATGTTTATCGTACTAGGTCACCCGGCCGTCGTGAATATGGCTTCTGTCGGTTCCGTTTCACCTCATGACCAAAAACAAAAGTGTTTGCCTCCACCTTTCAACCCTTATACTCCTGCAGCCATTGTTGGGAAAAAGTTACGGATAGCTCTATAGGATTCTGCCATTATCCCTTATCGCTGACACAAACTCATAAATTGCAATGTCTTCATACATTGTCTTTTGCCTTCCTGAAGTAGTATTGTTGAATGCTGAAAGTACTGCCGCATTTTATTCCTGAATCATTTCCCCCATCATTGTTTATTTATTTGCTGAAACTGATAATGGAATGTGTTCTGCTCTCTTTGGTAGCAAGAACAATTAACTTCGAAACATTTTCAACATTTTTCCAACATCAGGGAATGGTGGGCGAGACGAGAATAATTAAAGCCACCTGGCTGCTCGGCAGGTTTGCACATCACATACTCACATTTCTGCCATGTATGAAAAACAAGTTTATCTGGTTTTGGGTCAATAACTATGCTCACAAAGCACAAAGAGAGGAAATTAAAGCTACGTGCCACCCGCCCTGACATTACGTCTAATGGCCAGATGTCCAACCGGCGGCACGCGATTTGACGCTGTGTGCTTTACCGTGGGATTCAAATCCCCAAATGGGGACTTCTGGATCGACTCTTCTGTCACATCTTGCCAAAGGAGAATTCACTCCAGTCAACTAAGTGGTGGAGGCAGCAAAACGTCCGGACGCCAGGGTTTTGTGGGTCAGGGGCAAGGTTTGATAGCAAAGGGTTGCTGGGGTGGGAGGAGGTCAAACTAGGCATATACAGGCTCGAAACATGCACTGCTAGGTTAATTTGGGTCGAACGCACCAACTACCACCAACTGTCAAGCCATTATCACCCATCGGTTTTGTTTTCCTGGGGTTGCACCACCAAAGTGCAATGTGCACGTGTGTGTGCAGATGCAATCTCAAGCTGCCAGGGAAGGGAATGAACAATGACCTTTTAAACGCCGGACAATTTTTTTTTTCATTCTGCATTTTTGTCTTTCATTACCTCTTTTTTGTTTACACTACATTTTCACAACAACTTTAATTTATGTATTGGGGACATTTACTTATTTATGCAAATCGGCGTTGCCTGGTATTGCCTGGTCTGTTTTTTTCTGGGGGCCAAAAACACTTCCCTTATGCGATTTTAAATTAAAAAAATAAACAAAGGCATGATAGAGCGATTTTAAAAATATAAATAAATCCCCAAAATATTCCAAGTTTTTTTTCCAATTTTCTTTTACCTAAAACACTCCTCAGCACTCACTCATGAACCTCTGAAATTTTGACGAAGTTCCGTTCAGTCATCTCTGAGAAAAATGGCGACACACACACACACACACACACACACACACACACACACACACACACACACCTCTCTTGAAGGTATCGATGGCAAATTTGTACTGCCCCCCCCCCAATATTATATTCTTCATACTTTTCTTACATTAACTCTCCTTACTTCATACTCTTTCCACACTCTGTTAGCTTCCTTTATCTCTTATATTATCCTCCTTTGTTTTTCCTTTTCTCAAGTGAAGTTTTGTTTTTTTTGTCCTTCTCCTTCCAAGTACACCTATACAAAATATATACATTTTCCTTTCATTAAACAACCAATCAAATGCACCTCCTCTATTTCAGCTCATCCATGAGCCTAGATTTGTGTTACAAAAATTAATGCAATTGCAAACAATTATATTGCAAGGGTGGTTCAAGGTTGATCTGAACCTTTGACACTGTCTGAATTTAGTGAGGCCTCGTTTATAATATTGTGTTCAGTTTTGGTCACCACATCTGAGGAAGGACATGGCTGCCACAAAGCGGGTGCAGCCCAGAGCTACAAGATTGATTCCAGGCCAAGCTAGACTAAGCTATGAGGAACGTTTGAAGGAGACAGGACTTTTTACATGAGAAAGGAGGTGATTACAAGGGGATGTGATTGAGATGTTTAAGATAATGAAGGGTATGGACAAGATATGTGCAGTGCAGGTTTTCAGCAGAGTGGACAGTCTTAAGATCAGGGGTCAGAGCCTGAGGGTGAAGAAGATGAGAATTAGGATAGTTTTAAGGCAGAGATCTTTCAGTCGGAAGGTGGATAATGCATGGAATGGTCTCCCCGGAAATGTAGTGGCAGTGGAGGGGGTGGATATGTTTACATTGAAATTGGATGGGTACCTGGATGCGTTGGAGATAGAGATACCAGGATATTGGCAAGAATGGTAGGTAGCTAGTGTGTGGATGGGTTCATGGATGCTGCAGTTGGAGCAGTGCAGGCATGATGGGCCGAATGGCTTCCTCCTGTGCAAAAGTTCTCTGTGTGTATTTTATTGAAGAAAATGTAAAAATAATAGTTTAAGGCTTAAATTATGTGCAATGATATTGTCTACCCTGAGTAAGTTATGCAGGAATGGACATCAATGGTGTTCAAAGCATTTGAGGGAACACCAAAATGGTGGTTATCATAGTCACGTGTGTTGTGCAACAGAGGCATATCATTAAATTCCTTGTGAAAGAGAGAACATCAAACTAACAGAGATTAAGACTGTTTCCAGAATTTGGTGATGCATGTCTTCCATGTAGCTGTCTGAACAGTAGCGCAGCAAGTTAACAAAAATGGCTGTGAATTTGGGATTGATCTTGGGAATTGTCACATGCAACCAACTGATATCACTCAAGCAAACATTAAACGTTTTCAACAACTAATTTTGGAGAATCGCCGGCTTATTAAATGTGGAATTGTGGATGCATCAGATGTCAGTGTGGGAAGTGTAGAAGCAATCGTTCATTCTCTGTACTTTGTGTTCAATAAGATCGTTACCAAAGCACCTCACATTTGATAAGGCAACTCTTTTGTACATTGCAAAGACCTTCTGGAATGCTACCAGATGGAAGAAGAGTTGAGCAATAAATTGTGATATTTAATGAGATCTATGGGTCCATGGGTTGGCAGGATGGCCTACAGGTATACACACTCACTTCTAAGCTGTCAATCCTGGTTTTGAATCCCAACCCAGCTATAAACTGTCATCCTAGTGCTTCACAGGCAGGGTGATTCATCAATATGTGTGCTGTCCCTCAGGTGGACATTAAACTGGGCATCTGGTCTGCCGGCATTAATTGGTAGGAGTAGGCGAGCTATCGCTGACACTCTGGACAAATTCAAAATTCCTGCCATAACTCCTGCTGGTAGAGGGATGGCGAACTGCTCATCATTCCACCATGACCCTTGCTTACAAAACTGCTTTGGCGAAACCAACGCTCTGTAATAGATTATGGAATATCATTCAATTAGTCATGGGTCCATAACTTCACGTCAGTGTTATAGAAAGCAAGCATGGAGTGGAGTTGTTGTTGGTCCAATCTACCAAAATATTTCAGCTTTCCATTAGCTGGAAAGCGAATAGTATTAGTGTTTAGGGACCTTAATGGTTTCATTCATTTGGAACTTTTTGAATGTGGGTAAACCATCAATGCCACCAATTACCAGACTCTGTGGTGTTATGGTTAGAGCATCCGATCTGAGCCTGGGAGTTTGGCTGTTCAAACTGAGTCGTACCAAAGACTTAAAAATGGTACATACTGCTTCCTTGATTGAAGTTCAGTATTTAAAAGGATAATGGCATGGACAATCCCCATAGGTTGGCATCCATTGGGAGGAGGAAATTAGGAAATTCCCCTTGAATGTGGTGAGAAATGCGGTGCCATTGTTGTGTCGTCACTGGTTCTCAGAGTGCCCCGGGAAGTGATGAAACTTCCCCTAACTTAGTGGCCGTGTTTGTCTCGTCTGACAGTCCTATGTTGTCTTCTGTATTGATCTATATGTTCATGTGTGTGAGATATGTATTTGGCAGCTCCACAACAAGCCTTAGATCTTGTAAAAAAAACAACAAACAAAAAAAATTACTGAATTTATTTGTTATGAAATGAGAGAAGCAAAACACAGATATTGGCCACGTACGTGACTTGACCATAGCAATAATTCCTGTTCTGGCAAGAAAATCAGCTTTTCATAGCTCAGTCATAATGCCGGTTTCAAAAAGGCAAAATCTGAAGTTGACTCGTAGTCCCTTCCTTCAACATCACGTGCGACTGCTTGGAAGCCTTGATTGTTGCTCTTAACTCCAGTGAATATATAACAATAACCAATGTCAATTAAAATGCCATTTTCATTGACTTGCAGTTAATAGGATGAATTACAGTCAATGCTTGTTGAAACTTGAAATGGAGATTTTATTCCAGAAGGTGATTTTAAATTACAAGGTGATTGCGAAGCACACCTGTTTCATCAGCCTATATTTGCTTAGGGCCCTGTCACACCTTGACGTTTTAGCCAGCATGGCAACGTATAAAAATGTATGTAAAACGTTGGCGTACGCTGAAATCTGATGTTTTTTTTAAGTTTTGGACGTATTCATAACGAGTTGACGTATGCATAACGTATTAGTAACGTACACAGAACGTTTTAATCATATATGTAACTTATACCAACGAATGATTAGCGTTGTCGGCGTTCACAACCTATGCCCAACGATAGTCTAACGATGCATAGCGCGCTGCACGTATCGCCGACGATCACGTGGCGTAGCCTATTAAAAACTGCCGCACGCCGATTTAAATCATAACCGCCTGAGAATGGAAGTGTCAACATCGCAGTCACACCTTGACGATTTAGCCAGCATAGCCGACCTCTGAAAAATTTGTCTAAAACGCTGGCACACGTCGAATGCGGTATGGGTAAGTGTGTATACGTTAAGAGCACGCTGAAAAACACTGCCATACGTCGTAATACGCCTTGTACGTCGTGAAATTTCAAGCATGCTGAAAATTTTACGACGTACTCCGCCGTATGGCTCACACGTTCCGCTACGCTGGGAATAAGTTGTAGGCACGATATGCGATCGTTGCACACATCGACACAAGTTCCTTGTAAGTTACTCATAAGTCGAAACACGTCGAGGTAATGTTTAGCATACCCGGAACTTATTTTCTCCGTCAAGGCACATTTTCTTTTTTCTCCTTGGCTCCGTGAAGGCACGTGACGAAATATCTGAAGTTGTTGTTGTTGTTGTTTTTTTTTTTTTTTTTAGTCTATCACGAATTTTAAAATATATTCGGACATTTGCTTTTAAGTTTCGACGTCGACGTGACAATATCCTCAAACAGAAAATATTCACAGAGGAACAAGAATAAGACGAGCAAACTGAAGAGGCAATCGGATGTGCAGTAACAGCACGTGACGAAATATCGGAAGTTGTGTTGGTTTTTTTTTTTTTTAATGCTGCCAATGCGCCATTATACGGTAGCTGTAAATTAAACACGTCAGTAAGTTATGTGTTCGTCGGAAGACGTCAATCAAATACGTCTACATACGTCAATATGCGTTGGAGGTACGTTACATCATAATTCAAAGCACGTTACTCAGGTTAGAAATAAGTTTTGGGTACGCTAAGCATTACCTCGACGTGTTTCGACTTATGAGTAACTTACAATAATGTGTGTCGACGTGTCCAACGATCGCAAAACGTGCCTCGACGTGTGTCAACGATCGTGTAACTGCCTACAACACGTTACTCATAGGTTAGAAATAAATTTCGGGTACGCTAATCATTACCTCGACGTGTTTCGACTTATGAGTAACTTACAAGTAACGTGTGTCAACGATCGCATAACGTGCCTACAACTTATTCCCAGCGTATGCGGAACGTGTGAGCATACGCCGGCATACGTCGTAAAATTTCAAGCATGCTAAAATTTGCGGACAACCGCAAAGTACAACGATTAAAGCCAGCGTACTACGACGTATGGCAGTGTTTTTCAGCGTGCTCTTAACGTATACACAACTTACCCATACGTATTCGACGTGTGCCAGCGTTTTAGACAAATTTTTCATAAATCGGCATACGCTGGCTAATCGTCAAGGTGTGACAGCCCTTTACCAAGGTGGTTGCAATGGCAATAATATTCAGCCACTCACCAGCACGTGACTATTCAGGTTGAGATAATGTCATGAGGAATAGATATATCTGCAATAAGAAATGTCAAAATATTGAAAATATATACCACACATAAAACAGTGTGTACATTTGTGTATTTATCTGTCCCCCTTCAGAAGGACATTTTGAGAAGAGTTTTAAAGGACAATCTTTTAACACGACTGTATGTTCACTACGGTCTATTTTTTTCAGGATAAAAAAAAAATACTCGAAAAACATTTTTTAATGAAGAGTAATTATGTCTCTTCCATTGAAATGTAGACGGTGATTTTCAAACTGAGCCTCAAGGGCGGTGTGCAGAAAT
>CM068960.1:89900014-89924891 GCA_035128595.1 Eptatretus atami
GAGAATGAGCGTCTCCCTCTGTTCGCCGAAGGACCATCCAGCTGCTTACACCGCGGCCACAAAAAGTTCGCCCCCAGCTCCGCCCCCGTTAAGCCTCGGTAACGTCCATGTTGTGTGTTCTGTTCCCTTACCCCGTCTTTATCGTGCCCAGTTCTCTCCTCTATTTCTCTCTTCCCGAGTCTCTAACATTTTATTTCTGTTGCCTCTTCGTGTCTATTAGTTTCTTCCTGATCCTCGTCTCTGTTTCCTCTTCGTTCCATTTAATTTATCTCGACTCGCGTCATCTCCCGTTTCTCTGGCACATACTTCTACTTCTTCTTTGGTCTCTGTTGCTTCCTCTTCTCCATTTTATTTGTGTCTCCTTTATGGTAGGTTCCTAACTGTTCCTTCAAGGCCGACGAGTGGGTTGTCGATTTTGTCCTGCACCACGACATTGCTTCCTGTGGTGCTGTCACACATCCCACCTTATTGCGTTGTCTACTTCCTGGCTCCTTCTGAGTCGTTCCTCCTCTCGGAACTTCCTGAGTTCTTCGTTCTCCCTCGGAGTTTTTCAATCTCCGTGGACTCCAATCTTGCTCCCCGGTTTAGGTGTTACAATTCAAACTCACATTTGTTCTTGTTGTTCTACCGCACAGTTTCTCCCTGCTCCTCTTTTCCAATCTCATCGTTTCTTTCCAAATGGCTCATTCCTTCCTGTGTTTCATTCGCTGTTCTTCTCTCTACTCTTCCTTGTTTCCTCTCCTGTCCTTCCTTCTCCAGGTTTCGTGGTTTTCTTCCATTTGGTTTAATTTCCCTTTGTGATTTCATTCGCTTGTTTCTTTGTCTATTTCCTCGCCACTCCAGCCTTGCCTTTTCTTCCAATTGGTCAACCGCGGCTCATGTTCCTTTTGTTTTCATCCCATTGTTCCTCTTCGTCGTCCCTCTCCAATCCTCGTTGTGTCTTTCAAGTCTCCTGATTTCTCCTTCCTTTCTCATTCGTTCTTCCTTAATTACTCTTTCTTGCATCCTCTTTTCTGCAATCTCGGTCATTTCTATTCAACTCGACTGATTTCTTCTTCCTGTCCTCATTCGTTCTCCTTGTGTTTTTTATCCACTGGCTTCTTTTCCCATTGCAATCTGTTATTTCCTTTCAGTTGACTGATTTCTTTGCTCCTGTCTCATCCTTGTTCTTTCAGTACTCTTTCTTGTTCCTCATTCTAATCTGGCCCTCGGCTCAGCGGTTCAATTCTGTAGCAGTGTGCTGGTTGACTTAACGTTTCATTCTCCGTCCTTGTTCTTTCTTCTCTCACATCCTTTCGTAACTACGTTTTTAATTTCGGTTTCTTTTGTTTGGGTTTCTGTTAACTCAGAAGCTTTTTGCCCATAATTCCTCTCTCAATCTTGCTTGCTTCTTTCTCCCTTTCCGCCCACAAACTTCCCAGGCTCTCCTCATTTCGATCCATTTTCTTCCGATGCCTTTTCCTCTTTCTAGCCATCCTCTCTCAATTTTATCGTCCCCCCTCCAGGGTTTCTCTTTAACTTCTGGCCCTTTTTAGATCTTACCTCTTCCTTTCAGTTGTTCCAATTCCCCACTCGTGTCTCACCTTTTCTTTTCCAGCTTTTTTCCATTCCTCTCCAAGTTCTCTCTATCCCAGGGAATTACCAATTCCTCCTCCTCCATTCTCTTGCTTAGGCCGCTCGCCCTTGTTCGCCACTTAATGAATTACCAATCTCGCTCCTCCTCCATTCTCTTGCTTCTACTCGCTCGTCCCTTGTCCCACTTATGGATCCTCAATTCTAGTGTTCCCCCACTTTTCCCTCTTAGTTCCTTGGCCGTCTTGACTTCTCCATATTCTTTCTTTAATTGTGTTACTTCCAGCCTCGTGTTTCTGTTTTTCTTTTTCGAGCTCGGTCCGTCCAATTCTTTCCTTCAACTTCTTTCCAAAGCCGCCCAATGTCCCCCGTAGGCGCGCTCGCACCTCGCCTGCCATGCCCACAGTGTTTGGAAACGGTTTGTGGAAGCGCTCGCCTCGTGTCGCCGCCCATCGCCGCCACATAAATAGCCGCTCGCTCCGTGCTGCGCTGAGGTGCCGATCGCGCCGCCATTATGCGATCAGTTGCGGCAGAGTTCGCTCAGATATTGGTTGAGCGGGTCCCCACGGATTGTAATTACAAAGTCCCCGTCCCGGCCAGTTGATTCTACATTAAAAGACATATTACATTTCTACCCCCGGGGCATCCGCTCGCCTGAAAGCGCATCTTATTTCACGTAAGCGATTATAAATTTGCCTGCTCGTAATTTTGAGGAATCGGGGTCGCTCCCACTCACCCCGGAACCGATTCCCGTGATTACGTGGAGACGGGGAAAAGTTTTGTTTCCCGCTCGGCTGACACCAGTGTTGACGAATTCGAAACGCCCGCCGGCGTCTGGATCGACCAGCGTGAGCAAAAGCGGCCGCCTCGCCCACCGGAAACGGGACAATCAGTTTCATGACCTCGGAATACGCCCGGAAGCAGTCACGGGTGGGGGTTTTAACCCTCACCACAACTCAGGCCGCATTCTTACCCGCGCGAAATAGGTCGAGTCGCCGAGATGGCGATTTACCTAAGTACTCGCCGAGTAGCGTACCGAGGAGTTTGTACACGCCACAGGCCGACTCCCGGACACGAACCGCTTAAGCGGTTCGTTTCCGTATTACAGGGATAACCGAGCGGGCAGTTATCGTCGGCCTTGACGTTTCCAATTAATTACCAGGATGTTGACAACCCACTACGAATCCCTTACGTGATGCCAAGATGGAGATTCAATAAAAGGAAGGAGACGAAGCAACAGCGGAAAACAGTCAACAAGCAATGCACATTTATTACGGGAAACACGGAAGGCACGTATATAGTCAAAGACAAGAGCAACAAAAGCAAATCAAACGACCAATAAAAGGGCAATTATTTACAACACTTATACAAGTTCTACTTGTTCAGGACTCGGCCGCCACATCACTCATACAAAAAGCAAAGGAAAGAAAGCCACCCTTCACAGGCAAGGAGGCAGACAGGTCCGTGGGACCAAAATTGGCGTGCGATCTGGAGGAGCGGCCAGGTCCACGAGACCGAGAATAGTCCTACCGTGTTTCGTCGTGACGCGATGGCGGGCAAGCCGCAATGTTTCGCGCAGCCTGCGGCCCGACTCCGTGCCCCTGCGTGGTCCGCGACCCTCTCCGGCGTATGCTCCGCGCAAGCAGTTTGGTTGCACACCACGTTTAGCCTGCTCACACCTTGACGTTTAAGCCCAGCAATTGGCAACGTATAAAAATTGAATCTAAAACGTGACGTCGCTGAAATTTTGATGGTTTTTTTTAGTTTTTGGCGTATTCCCAAAACTTGTTGGTTCGTTTGGCATAAAACCATATTTAGTAACGGGCACAGAGACGTTTCGTTGTTTATTAACATAACTTTTACCAACGACATGCTTAGCCTTGTGATCGGCGTTCAAAACTAAGACAAGCGATATTTCAACTTACCCTTTTGCGGCGGCGTATACGTATCTGCCGGCGAAAAACCCCCGTGGCTTAGCCTGTTGAGAACTTGCCGGCGCCGATTGAAATCAAAACTGCCCGAGATTTTGACTGTCAACATGCCAGTCACACCTTGACGATCCAGCGTATCCATTCTATGAAAAATGGGTTTACAACGCTAGGCACCGTCAAATACGCTATAGGAAAGTTGAGGATACGTTAAGATTATGCTCGAAATCATTGAAGTAGCGCTGCATATTACCTAGTCCGTTCGATACGTCGTGAAAGTTCAAGCATG
The DNA here is from genome assembly GCA_035128595.1 of Eptatretus atami. Lineage (NCBI taxonomy): Eukaryota > Metazoa > Chordata > Myxini > Myxiniformes > Myxinidae > Eptatretus > Eptatretus atami. Next base: position 89,903,804 of record CM068960.1, read on the forward strand.
CTTATGGAAAATTTTTAAAGACGCTTACCTCGATCGTCTACAGCTCACACGTTCGCATGCGTTGGCATCTGTTCCTTGCGACTTCCGGCGATCGTTTAAACATCGCGAACACACGTTATTGAGGTTAAGTCATTAAGTCGAAGCACGTTCAAGGATTAATGGGCGAACATACTGAAACCCAATTTATTAAACCGTTGAGTAACAGTGTTTTGAACCAATATGAGGTACGTCAGCTTAGCCTATGTTTAACGTGCTTGGAAAGTATGAGTAACGTGCATTGAGAACGTGATGTATAACTGGCCTGAACCCAATGGCTACCGTGCTAGAACGTAAGGAGTAACGTGCGTTTAAACCTATGTGTAGCATGTTTTAACCTAAGTAAAAACGTTGCATCTAACCAGTTGAATAACATGCTATAAACCTATTTTAACGTATGTATAACGCACATTGTTCGGATGTAGACGAATATAAATTGACGTCTTCGCGACAACCACAGAACTTACTGAAAGTGTTCTAACTTACATCTACCGTGTACTGACGTATTGGCAGCGGTTTAGGGAATTGGGTAAACATAACAAATGGGCTTTCACAAGAGGAAACCCATCATTGTTCCAGAAACTCATGTTTAGTAAGATTCCAATGCCAGTAGTATCCAGTATAGTGAATACTATTAGGGCAGAGTTGGTGTGGCGTGACAGTAGTAATAGTAGTAGTAGTTGTAGTATAGCAATTGGTAGTAGTAGAGTCTACATCAGTAGTTAGTAGTGGTATTGCTATGTCCAGAGTAGTAGTTTAGTTATTCTATGTCAGTAGTAGGTAGTTAGTAGTTTAGTTATAGTATTGGAGTTAGTAGTACGGTCCATGTCAGTAGTAGTAGGTGAGCGTGATGGAGGTGGTAGATGGATCCTCTATCGGTCCCACGAATAGGAGATACTTTGCACCATGTTCGATGGTCTTTTCGGCTAAATTTTTCCTCATCCCACGATGAAATATTTCTTTGTTTTACTTTTTAAAAGTAGTGTTAAAAAAACGACTTGACAAATGCATATATTACTAGGTAATGAACACAGAACGCTTCGAGAATTATACATAAGTTTATACCAACGAATTGTTTATCGTGTTTTAGCCGTCCACAACCTAATTGCCAACCATAGTCCAGCGTAGCATAGCCGTAATAATTCCCAAGCACGTCTATTCATTAGGTTATAAATAAGTTCACAGGTACCTAAAACATTACTTGATGTGTCTCGACGATATGAGGGAACTTTCAGAGAGCGTGTTGCGAAGTGTGAAACAAACGGTTGTGTTAGGCGTGCTTACAAAAACCGTTACTCATAGGGTTTAGAAGAATAAGGTTCCGGTAACCGCGAATGTTACCTCTACGTGTTCTCGACTTAATGAGTAACATAAATAATAACGTGTGTCAACGATCGCATAAACGCTGCGCTAAACCTTATGGCCGGCGTTAGCGGAACGTGTAAGCCAAACGCCGAGTACGTTCGTAAAATTTTAAGGGCATTCGAAAAGAGCGAGAACAAGCACCAAAAGTCAACGATACAACCGCGTACAAGCTTATGGCAGTGTTTTCAGGTAGTCCTACGTTATGACAAAACTTACCAATAACGTTATCGACGTGTGCCAGCGTATTCGGCCATAAATTTGTAAAAAAACGGCATACGTCGCTAATCGTCAAGGTGTGGGACAGCCCTTTAGGGTGGGGAGGAACGGGACCCCAGGCACTATCTTCAGCGCGGATGGGGGGGGAAATTGCTGATTTGCTCAGGGAGAGGGGAATGGCTGGCTGGGCTTGGACCCCACACGAGACGAGCGGACCCCCATCACCGAGCAACCTCGGTGCCGACGCCGTACTTCACTGACTCAAACTTGAACTCTTCACTTGCCCACCAGCAAAACCTGCAAACATCAACCGCGCGAACTCCTCTTTTTAGTCGCCTTATTGCTCGCGTCTTATTAGGTCCGCCAGGAGGAGCATATGCAAATATCAGGATCAAACGCTGGATGGAGGGGGGCACGCCCACCCTCTGTTCAGCCAATTGGCGGCAAAAGGGGGGGAAACCTCTCTGATTCCGAATCACTCTCGTAAAAAGAGATCCACGTTCATTCCCTTGGAGCGGGGCCATACCGCCGACGCTCGCCATTGACGGAGAAAAAGGGGGCGTTGAAGCCTTCCTGCATTCGAATTTCTCCCTCGGAGAAGAGCCGCCATTCGCGCTCGCGGCTCGATGCACCGTTCGGCAACAATCGGCCGAACGGGCCCTGGGCAGCACGACGTTTTGGGTGTTGATGTGTGTGTCGATGGTTGGCAGAAGAGAGATTAGGCGAAGGTGAGTGGGGTTTTCTGTGGTGTTTGGTGGTTGCGGGCGTCGTTGTTGGGAAATGCGGTGAAGCGATGTTTCGGGATGGAGTTGTGAAGGTAAAGGTAGTGGCTGTTTGCGTTGTTGGCGGCTGTCGATTGGTCGAAAATATCAATAGAGAAAGGAAAAATGGCTAACCAACAGCGTCGCAGCCCGGAATGGATCAAACACATATCCTCTATACAACGGGTTTGGGCTAACTACTACATGAACTATCGATATTATCTCACCTGAGGACTCTTTATGGTTGTAATCGCGAATTTCCACAACCGTAACAATAATATAATATATATAATATGTAATATAACATTAAGTATAAACTGTATATATACATTATATGGAATACTGTGATATAGTATATACTGTATATATACTAAGTATATACTGTGTATTATATATACATATATGGTATACTGTATATATATATATTTATTTATTTATTTATACATATTTATACATTACATAATACTGTTATATGATTTTGTATCTAATAAATATTTACTGGATATAGTATATAAATATTTTACGTATATATATATATGTATATATTGTTACAGTCACAGCTACCCTAGTGTATTATAAGGGGGTAATTCCGCCGTGTCTCCTCGGAAGAGTACCGACCTGGGGGCCACGGATTCACAATTAACTTTGTGTATGACGGGTGCTTTACAACTACAAACACAATCAGTTAACCACGAGTTCCAGTGTCCACCGGATCTAATTTGCTGTTGAACTAGAGGTCACGTGGCTTCCTTGAACGCGGGAGCGGTGGCCCTCTGTTTGATGCACCAATCTTATCTTGATATAAGATCTTAAGAAGGCAGCGAGCGTAACCGCTGGTGCATGCGACTGCTGACAGGTTAATTAATTTAGAACTACCTCCCAGTTCTATCTAGTTTGGACAATGAATGGATCAATGAAAGGACAAGACAAGCATTAACAAGGTTGAACATCAAACCAAGGAATTTATTAATTAAGAAAAAATAAATAAACTGAAGAACTTTTATTCTTTGTGGTGAAAAAGGGAAATTTCAAATCAATCAAAAATAATCTCAGCAAATTCAAAGAATTAATCAGTATTGATAGAAAAACAGACAAAGAGCAATACTTATCACTATGCCCTTACTTAATGATTAACACGAGACAAGGGTACCGAGCAGGATGATTCAGGGGAAAGAAACCAGGTCTCGGCTTTACCAAGGTAGAAAAGTCGTCGTGTGCCAAATAAAATGTCCCAAATGTGTGAGCATTGCCTTGTCCATGCCCAGTGCCTGGCCTCGCTGTTACACCCACACGCAAACAGGCTCGAACGCCAATTCAACGTCAATTGTCATCACCCCCAGAACCAGGGAGATGCCAAAGAATCAGGTACGACAAGGAGCAGGTCCGGAGCGAGAACCAGCAGGAACGGGTCCAACTGTCACCCACCATCAGAGCCAACAGAGCCGCAAACCAACGCGAGAGCTGTAAGGAGTGTTTAAGGCGTGTGAGTCGCTCTAGATGCTGTGTGAGGAACTGTGAGTGCTGATGGGACTTGAAGGAGCTGTAAGAAGCCTGAAGACGCTGAGGCACTGTGAGGACGTAAGCTGTGACGGCCTTGAGGTTACTGTGACCAGCTGTCAGAAGCAGTCAGAAGCTGTAGGCTGTAATGCTGTCACCAGCGGTTCAGAGTGTCAGGAGCTGCGAAGGCTGCAAGGCCGTCACCAAACTGTCCACAAAAAAATTCAGAAAACTCTCCGGAAAACAACGGTCCTCCCATCCTTTATAGGCAACAGTCTCGGGCAGAGCCTCGAAGCAGATTCAGGAAAATCCCCCTCTGCCTATTGGCGCATCGTTGCACGTGACAAACCGTCAACGCTCACAATGCATTCCTTTCCTCGTTCAGCCGACACAAACAAGAGCCAGCTGGCATCTATAATAAGCCAAAACAGGGGCCTCAAAAATCGCTGGGAAAAAGTGGACATCAATGTATGAAAAGACGGTGGGTGTTGAACGTCCGATGGAAAAGTGACGTCAACATCGGTGAAGAGGTGGGTGTTGACACGTCAATGAAAAGATAGGCGTGGGTAGGTAAATGATCCACAGCCGATTTGGACGTCAGAATAACTCGCTCAGGAAAAGCTCGCGGTGTGCTTCATGAAAGCCTGATAAGTCCAACGGTGTAAAGGAAATGTCCACCTTAAGCCAAATGTTCTGATGGGAAAGAGTAAGAACCGAGTCCATGGGCTAACGCCTATCTGCGTGCATGAAGGTGTCGTAAGAAAAAAGGGCCAATCCCATAAGCAAGGGAGATCTCTGTTTATACTCCTCTCCCAACGTTATTTAAATTAGAGATCCCACTAGACATGGGATGGGTCTATCCTGCGACATGCATTTAGGGAAAATACTGCCTGAGGACCGAAATTTTTATTATTCGTCGGATAAAAGATATATATAATACTACTATATCATACTAATATATATATATATATATATACATAAATATATATATATATATATATATATATATATATATATATATATACAGGGTTGGCCTGAAATCACGTTTTACCCCTTCCCAATGAAGCATTGTTCTTGAACTCTTTTAATATACAGGTTTTTATTTACAAGTACTTACAATAATTAATTTGTCATGTATCTGGTATGTGCTCCATCATTCTTCTGAGTCACGTTTCCGCATACCATTAGCGGTGCGACAAGGGCCGAGGGGCAGAGGCGGAAGGGATGGAGGGAAGTGCGAGAAATTTAATCAGGGGTAAAGTAACTTTCGGCTACCCTGTATATAATATATATATATATATATATAGTATATATATATATATAATATAATGTTTAAACCTTCAGAAGATCTCTTCCCTGAGAATGGCAAACAGATTGAGGCAAAAAACTTTACCAAGGTTATGACCGCCTATCCGATGGAGGAACAAAAAGTTCCCCACCTAACAGCTGGGCACATGGTTTGGCCGCCCATATTGGATTTACGCCTGAAACCTGTAAAAATCTTCTTCTCCAGAACGACTGGACAGATCGAGGGGAAACTGTCACACACATTGTCTCCCCAAGCCTTGGGGATGATTCGGGTGTTCACAAATAATTAGATAGGTCCCACGGTTTAGCAGCGATATGGATTGAAGGGAAAGTATTCAAAATAAGCCTCTTGAACCGCTACATTCAATCGATATGAAACTGTCAAAAATGCGATGGTCTGGCAGCCAAACCATTATTTAATTTTTTAAATCTGGATTTCTTTTTATTTTAAATTTATTTTTGAATAAGGTCACGTGCCTGTGCCTGGAATTGGTTTAGACAGAGGAAGTAGCATTTCAAACCAGAAGTCCTATCCACATTGCCTCCATGACTTCATTCTTTGCTTTTTGGCTTGTTCGGTTCCTTGTGATGACTCCATAAATTGCAGTACCCTATTATGATTTGGTCTTCCATTGATTTTAATTTAATTTTTTTTTAATCCATCTGGAATTCAAGTGAATAAAGAGGACGCAAATGGGTCAGGTGCCTGATCAAAGTTGAGTCTGCCATTCAAAGCGGTATGTCTTGGGACTGATTGTCACTGCCAGCAGTTATAAAACAGTGACAGTTCTTGTGTTTAAAGAGTGTACATAAAAAACCGTTCAACAAGAGGAAATTGGAAACTTACCGCATTTTACATGACCATTTGATACTAGCCACATATTACTAGGATGGACACACGCCCACTCAAGAACTTACACCGTTGAGTTTAAGACAAAGCCGAAAGGTCCAGAGCACAAGTCATTCCTCGTGTTAGAAAGTTTGAATCATCTGTAATTGCTTCGCCCTTTCATTGTGCTCGGTCGAAAAACAACGCGGAAGAAGAAGTACAATTGGCCATTTTAACGATCCTCCCGAAATTTAATTTATCGATCTATTCGACGTCTTTATCAGCTTTGTAGTTCAGGTGAAAACACTCGAGAACGAGAAATAATAGCTACTTGAAAAGTATGCCTCGAGTACAGTTCATAAGTCGTTACAAAGTATAGTTTGTACACATTGACCTCAAGAAGTTAGATAGATGCAATTACACATTTGCGGCCAGAAGAGTTGGCTCACACCAAGTCCTTTTCAAGACTGTGCGCGTAAGTATTCCATGAACATCTAGTTAATGTAAGATTCATCATGCCAATTAAACACACATAGAGAACCTCAAGCTCAACTCAGACTTCCTTGTTGGTTTTTAATCAACCTATGGAGGAGTACTGATTGGAGGGGGAGGAGAGGTGGTCCATGTACAATTTAACAGAAGAAGCAACCAAATCAAATACGATACAGCAGAGAGTGAGCAGCTGCTGGCTGTCTGCAAAGTGGGTGGGCTACTGAAGGACACAAGTTAAAAGTCATGAAAGTAAAAAGAACCAAAACACACTATGAGAAGTGCTCAATCATGATTGGGCCCGTCTTTGCCCGATCTTAGTATTTACTGAAACTGTTTCACGAGTGTTCCATCATTATTGAATTTGCTTGAAGTTCGATGAAACTACCATTCTTTGCTTGATTCTTGGCTGGAAGATCCTGCTCAGCATAGAAAGAACCACCTTGCTTTCGGACACAAACCATCACTTGATCGTTCGCGCCTCTCGGTTTTGAAGTCATCCTATCAGATCGCCCCGTTAATCCTGTGGGCATTTAGCCTGGCACATATGCAGTCACCAAGACCCATACACGGTACAGCATCATCATGGTGGGATTCATTTCTCGGGGGTCTCTTCATGAAGAATTGCTGCAAGTCGTGAAGGAGAAAAAAATGTCGATGGGTTAAATGACTTGGGCAAACATGCACCTGCAGTGGGGCCCTGTGGTTAGCAAAACTTCAGTATTATTCCTCTTTGCAAATTCAGCATTTGTTTGAAAACTTAAAAGTTTTTCACCCATAAACATTTCGTATTTGTTCAAATTAAAAATTGAAAGCACACACCAATCATTTAAATTATTCAATTAAATGCACGAAATTTTTTTTACATCCTTTACAACTTCAAGAATGAAAAGGGGCGACTACTATGCAAGTTACATGTTCATATTCCATTGAGATAACTACACAAAAGTAAATGGGAAACATGACATTCTACCTCCTTGTCTTCCAATCCTCTCTCTGCCCCAGGCCGGACTTGTAGGCAGCCAGTAAGTTGAGATATACACCGAGACTTCCAACAATTTACAAAAAATAACTTCTTCTTGTGGGATGTGGCAAAGAAAAATTACGAAGATTCCACTTGGGCCTTGGCATGGGGCACATCATGTTTCCCCACATTTGACAGCGGACACAGTTGCAACACTGTCCTTCAGTCTCGATAAATGGACAGCCCGCCAAGAATAGAGCGGTCTTGGAAGTGGACGGATGTGCCCTCAAAAGGCTATAGCCACAGGGGCTTCGAAAAAAAGTGCTCGGCGCCATTGTGCCATTCCGCCGAAAACTCCGATGTGCAGTCCATCTTTTCACCACGCTTTACAATTTTATGGGGAAGAAAGCACTGTGGTGGGAGAAGAAAATACCGAGCTGATAAGAATGGCAGCAACAGAGCAAAAGGGAGTGCCAGAGGTGGTTGGGGTGGCATACGAGGCCGCTGCCGATCTATCACCTTAAAAACAAGCCTTGGGAGCGGGAAAATTGTAGGTGCCGAGTGCATAGAGAGCTTGCTATTATTGTAGTACGGTCTTGCTACATACGTTTTCAGAGCCTGAGGCCTACTGTCCATTGCTGGCAGCTATAGAGAATCAGAGCTGCAGGAGGCTCAACCTCATTGAGGAAATGTTTAAAGGCAGATGTTTATCGTATAGGTCACCCGGCCGTCGTGAATATGCTTCTGTCGTTTTCCGTTTTCACCTCAGACCAAAAAACAAAAGTGTTTGCCTCCACCTTTTCAACCCTTATACTCCTGCAGCCATTGTTGGAAAAAGTACGGATAGCTCTATAGATCTGCCATTATCCCTTATTCCGTGTGACACAAACTCATAAATTGCAATGTCCTTCATTACATTGTCTTTTGCCTTTCCTGAAGTAGTATGTTGAATGCTGAAATACTGCCGCGATTTTATTCCTGAACATTTCCCCCATTCATTGTTATTTATTTGCTGAAACTGATAATGGAATGTGTTCTGCGTCTCTTTGGTAGCCAAGAAACAATTACTTCGAAAGCATTTTCAACATTTTTCCAACATCAGAGATGGTGGGCGAGACGAGAATAATTTAAAGCACCGTGGCTGCTCGGCAGTTTTCACATTCACATACTCACATTTCTGCCATGTATGAAAAAAACAAGTTTATCTCGTTTTGGGTCCATAAACTATGCTCACAAAGCACAAAGAGAGGAAATTAAAGCTACGTGCCACCCGCCCTGACATTACGTCTAATGGCCAGATGTCCGAACCGGCGGCACGCGATTTGACGCTTTGCTTTAGCCGTGGGATGCAAATCCCCAAATGGGGACTTCTGGATCGACTCTTCTGTGCACATCTTGCCAAAGTGATAATTCACTCCAGTCAACTGAAGTGGTGGAGGCAGCAAAACGTCCGGACGCCAGGTTTTTGTGGGTCAGGGCAAGGTTTGATAGCAAAGGGTTCTGGCGGTGGGAGGAGTTCAAACTAGGCATATACAGGCTCGAAACATGCAACTGCTAGTTAATTGGATTCGAAACGCACCAACTACCACCAACTGTCAAGCCATTATCACCCATCGGTTTGTTTCCTGGGGTTGCACACCAAAGTGCAATGTGCACGTGTGTGTGCAGATGCAACTTTCAAGCTGCAGGGAGGGAATGAACAATGACCTTTTTAAACGCCGGACGAATTTTTTTTTTCATTCTGCATTTTTTCTTTCATTACATCTTTTTTGTTGTACACTACATTTTCACAAACAACTTTAATTTATGTATTGGGACATTTACTTATTGTATGCAAATCGGCGTTGCCTGGTATTGCCTGTCTGTTTTTTTCTGGGGGGCCCAAAAACACTTCCCTTGATGCGAGTTTAAATTTAAAAAAATTAAACAAAGGCGATGATAGAGCGGATTTAAAAATATAAATAAATCCCCAAAATATTCCCAAGTTTTTTTTCCAATTCTTCTTACCTAAAACACTCCTCACACTCACTCATGACACTCTGAAATTTTGACGAAGTTGCCGTTCAGGTCATCTCTGAGAAAAAGGCGACACCAAGCACACACACACAACAAACACACACACACACACACACACACACCACACACCACACACACACCTCTCTTGAAGGTATCGATGGGCAAATTTGTACGCTGCCCCCCCCCAATATTATATTTCTTTCATTTACTTTTCATTACATTAACTCTCCTTTACTTCATACTCGTTTCCACCCACTCTGGTTAGTCCTTATCTCTTATATTATCCTCTTTTTTCCTTTTCTCAGTGAAGTTTTGTTTTTTTTTGTTCCTTCTCCTTCCAAGTACAACCTAACAAAATATTGATTACATTTTCCTTGCATTAAACAAAACTCATCAAATGCACCTCCCTATTCACACTCATCCATAGCTAATGTTGCGTTACAAAATTAATGCAGATTGCAAACAATTATATTGCAAGGTGGTTCAAGGTTATCTGAACCTTTGACACTGTCTGAATTTGTGAGGGGCCTCGTTTAAAATTGTGTTCAGTTTTCGTCACCACATCTGAAGGAAAGGACATGGCTGCAAAAGCGGGTGCAGCCAGAGCTACAAGGATTTGATTCCAGGGCCAAGCTAGAACTAAGCGTATGCAGGAACGTTGAAGAGACAGGACCTTTTTACATGAGAAAGGAGGTGATAAAGGGATCGTCGATGTGATTGAGATGTTTAAGATAACTGAATGGTATGGACAAGATATGTGCATGTGCAGGTTTTCAGATGTGGACAGTTTAAAGATCAGGGCAGAGCCTGAGGGTGAAGAGATGAGAGATTAGGATAGTTAAGGCAGAGATCTGTTCGTCGGCAAGGTGGCATAAGCATGATGTCTCCCCCGGAAAATGTAGTGGCAGTGGAGGGGGTGATATGTTACATTGAAATTGGATGCGATACCTGGATGCGTTGGAGATAGAGATACCAGGAATTGCAAGAATGGTAGTAGCTAGTGTTGGATGGGTTCATGTGGATTGCTGCAGTTTGGAGCAGTGCAGGGCGATGATGGGCCGAATGGCTTCCGTCCTGTGCCAAAGTCTCTGTGTGTATTTTATTGAAGAAAATGGTAAAAATAATGTTTAAGGCTTAAAATATGTTGCCCAATGATATGTCTACCGAGTAAGTTATGCAGGAATGGACTTCAATGGTGTCAAAGCATTTGACGGAACACCAAAATGGTGGTTATCATAGTCACGGTGTGTTGTGCAACAGAAGGCATATCATTAAATTCCTCTGTTGAAAGAGAGAAACATCAAAACTAACAGAGATAAGACTGTTTCCAGAATTGGGATGCATGTCTTCCAGTAGCTGTCTGAAACAGTAGTTAGCCGCAGCGAGTTTAACAAAAATGGCTGCTTTGGAATTTGGGATTGTCTTGGAATTGTACATTGCAATCCAAAACTGATATCACTCAAGCAAACATTAAAACGTTTCAACAACTAATTTTGGGAGAATCGCCGGCTTATTAAAATGTTTGAATTGTGGTGCCATCAGATTCATGTGGAAGTGTGTAGAAGCAATCGTTCCAATCTCTCTGTCCTTATGTTTCCAATAAGATCTGTTACCAAAGCACCTTCACATTTGATAAGGGCAACTCTTTTGTAGCATTGCAAAGACCTTCTGGAATGCTACCAGATGGAAGAAGAGTTGAGCAATAAATGTGATATTTAATAGATCTATGGTCCATGGTGTTGGCAAGATTGGTCCTAGCAGGTAACACACTCACTTCTAAGCTGTCAATCCTGGTTTGAATCCCAAACCCAGCCTATAAACTGTTCATCCTAGTGCTTCACAGGCAGGTGATTCATCAATATCTGTGGGCTGTCCCTCAGGTGGACATTAAACTGGGGCATCTGTCTGCGGCATCATCTGTAGTTGTAGGGACTATCGCGACACTCTGGACAAATCAAAATTCCTGCCATAACTCTGCTGGTGAGAGGATGGCGAACTCCTCATATTCCACCATGACCCTTCTCAAAAAACTGCTTGGCGGAACCAACGTCTGTAATAGATAGGAATATCATTCAATTAGTCATGGTCCAGTAAACTCACGTCAAGTGTTTATAGAAAAGCGAAGCATGGAGTGGAGTTGTTGTTGGTCCAATCTACCAAAATTTGCAGCTTTCCTTAGCTGGGAAAGCGAATAAGCATTGGTTAGGGACCTACATGGTTCATTCATTTGAACTTTTGAATGTGGGAAACCATCAATGCCACCAAATTACAGACTCTGTGGTGTTTATGGTTTAGAGCCATCCGAATCTGAGCCTGGGGAGTTTGGCTGTCAAACTGATGTACCAAAGCTTAAAATGGTTACATTACTGCTTCCTTGATTAGAAGTTTCAGTATTTAAAAGGATAATGGCATGGGACAATCCCCAAGGGTTGGCATCCGATTGGGAGGAGGAAATTAGGAAATTCCCCTTGAATGTGCGTGAGAAATCGTTTGCCATTGTTGTGTCGTCACTGGTTTTCAGAGTTGCCCCGGAAGTGATGAAACTTCCCCTAACTTAGTGGCCGTGTTGTTCTCGTCTTCTGACAGTCCTATGTGTCTTCTGTATTGATCTATATGGTTCATGGTGTGTGAGATATGTATTTGGCAGCTCACCAACAAGCCTTAGATCTTCGTAAAAAAACAACAAACAAAAAAAAAATTACTGAATTTATTTGTTACGCAATGAAACTGAGAGAAGCAAAACACAGATATTGCCACGTACGTGACTTGACCATAGCAATAATTTCTGTTCTGGCAAGAAAATCAGCTTTCATAGCTCGCGTTCGTAAGCCGGTTCAAAAAGGCAAAATTCTGAAAGGTGACTCGTAGTCCCTTCCTCAACATCACGTGCGATGCTTGGAAGCTTGTGATTGTTGCTCTTAAAAAAACCCTTTTTTTTCCAAGTAATATTATATAACAATAGACCATGTCAAATTACAAATGCCATTTTCATTTGACTTGCAGTTAATGGATTGAATTACAGTCAGATGCGTTTGAAACTTGAAATTTGGAGATTTTTCCAGAAGGTGATTTTAAATTACAAGGTATTTGATGAGGCCTCACCTGTTTTATCAGCCTATATTTTGCTTGAGGGCCCTGTCACACTGAGTTAGCCAGCAATGGCAAGTATTTAAAAATGTATGTAAAACGTGGCGTACGCTGAAATTCTGATGTTTTTTTTAAAGTTTTTGGACGTATCATAAAACTGAGTTGCACGTTAATGGCATAACGCTATTTTAACGTACACAGAACGTTTTAATCACATATAGATAATATACCAACGAATGCTTAGCCTGTTGTCGCATTACAACTATGCCCAATCGAACAGTTTAACTTAGTCATAGCGCGCTGACGTATCGCGACGAACTCTGGCAGTGCCTGTTAAAAAACCTGCCGCACGCCGATTTAAATCATAACCGCCTGAGAATTGGAAAGTGTCAAAATCCGCAGTCACACCTTGACGATTAGCCAGCGGTATGCCGACTCTGAAAAAATTTGTTCTAAAAACGCTGTGCACACGTCGATATGCGTTATGGTGTAAAGTTGTGTATACGTTAAGAGCACGCTGAAAAACACTGCCATACGTCGTATACGCTTGTACGTCGTGAAATTGCAAGGCATGCCTGAAATTTTACGACGTACTGCCGTATGGGCTCACACGTTCCGCTACGCTGGGAATTAAGTTGTAGGCAGATATGCGATCTGTGAACACACGTCGACACAAGATTCCTTGTAAGTATCATAAGTCGAAACACGCGAGGTAATGTTAGCATACCCGGAACTTATTTTCTCCGTCAGCACATTTTCTTTTTTCTCCTTGGTCCGTGAAGGCACCGTGACGAAATATCTGAATGTTTGTTTTCGGTTTTGAATATTTGTTGTTGTTTGTTGTTGTTTTCTTTTTGTTTTTTTAGTCGTATCACGAATTTTTAAAATATATTCGACATTTGCTTTTAAGTTTCGACGTCGACGTGACAATATCCTCAAACAGAAATATCACAGAGGAGGAACTAAGAATAAGACGAGCAAACTTGAAGGGCAATCGGATGTGACGTAACGCGCACGTGACGAATATCGTTGAAGTTATTGTTGTTTTTTTTTTTTTTAAACGCTGCCAAGGCGCCATTATACTGTTAGCTGTAAATTAGAAACACGTCAGTAATTATTTTTCGTCCGGAAGACTGTCAATCAAATACGTCTTAATACGTCAATATGCGTTGGAGTACTTTCCTCATAGATTCAAAGCACGTTACTCAGCGTTAGAAAGAAGTTTTGGGTACGCTTAAATCATTCGACCTCGACGTGTTTCGGACTTATGACGTAACTGACAAGTAATGGTGTGTCGACGTGTGTCAACGATCGCTAACGAGCCTCGAGTGTGTCATACGATCGATTGATAACGTGCCCCTTACAAACACGTTACTCATAGGTTAGAAATAAATTTCGCGTCTGTGACGCTAACGTCATTACCTCGACGTGTGAGCGACGTATTGCAGTACTTACAAGTAACGTGTGTCAACGATCGTCATAACGTGGCCTTACAACTTATTCCCAGACAGTATGCAGAATCGTGTGAGCCATTACGCCTGCCATCGTCGTAATTATCAAGCATGCTAAAAATTTGCGGACAACCGCAAACGTACAACGATTAAAGCCCACGTACTACGGACGATATGGAGTGTTGGTTTCAGCGTTGCTCTTAACGATGCACCAACTACCCATTAACGTATTCGACCGGTGTGCCAGCGGTTTGAGACCAAATTTTGTCCCATAAATCGGCAACGCGCCTTACTCCTACCCGCGATTCCATAGTGTGACAGCCCCTTTACAAACTTCGTGGCTCGTGCGAGAACGGAGAACACAAAACTTAAACAGAATATGAAAGAACAGTAAGAAAAAGCTGGTACTTCGGTGACCCACCTTTTGGGTCGTATGAGGAATACGGCTGGTGTAATGTGAAAAGCTAAATCTTGAACGTGAAAAAAAAATGTTTGTACAGAAGCCAAGTACCAAAGGTGGTGCAATGGCAATAATATTCCAGGCCACTCACAGGCCGTGATCTATATCAGTTGAGATATTGTCATGAGGAATAATATCATCTGCAATTAAGAAATCGTCAAAATATTGAAGAATAATACCAACATCCAAAATCAGTATGTTATTGTGTATTATCTGTCCCCCTTCAGAAAGACATTTGAGAAGAGTTTTAAAGGACAATTCTTTAACACCTACTGTGATGTTCACTGACGGTCTATTTTTTTCAGGATAAAAAAAAATACCGAAAAACATGTTTTTAATGAAGAGTAATTTTGACTGTCCTCTCCATTGGAAATGTTAGACTGTGATTTCAAACTGAGCCTCAAGGGCGTGTGCAGAATGTTTGGGTAATAACCAAAGAAATACAAGCACAAGGACCTGTGAACATCCGGAGGATTCCAATATAAAAGAAGATAGTAAGCACACTTGGTTCGCTTCTCCTCAACCAGACGGCGGGTCTTTCGACCTCCCATGGGTTCTAGCTGAGGCATCAGCAACGTCCCGCTCAGCATAGCGTCCTACCGGGTCCTGCGGGTGGTGCCTGGAATGTCCTATCCCTAGAGATGGAGTGATCACCTGCTCTGTTATCATACTGAGCTCAAGCGTTTTGAACATTCGGTTAATTGCAGCACTCTCTGACGGTTCGGAGACGGATCTGCGGCGAGTATCATTGGTGGGGTTGGTTCACCGTCGCACTATTGTATTCTGGGCTATCGCCTCTGACGGTTTGCCATGCCCCAAGGCGTTGTGTGTTGCGTGGTCCAATAAGCTGACTCCAATGATAATTGATGCGGTACACTGGCCCAACGAGCGTTATGAGAAGCAAGTATTCGTCACTCTTCTGCTTTAGGTCATCCCTTGGTTCGCTGTAGTATGGTCATTGAGCTGAGGGCAAGTGTCTCACTCGTTGAAGACCTACTTCTACAGCCCACTCGAGTCTGTGGCGTTGTCAGTTTTGCCCCAGTTCGAAGTAACTCTTCTGGTCTCTTGTGTGTGCGTTCACTGGTCAATATCGACTGGAACTGATAGGGCATGGTTATGAGACGTTGTGTGTCCCATGGGTCGGGAACTGTAAACCTGAATAGCACTTAAAAGTTCCTTGACTTTGCAAGAAGTCATGGACTTAGGGTGGCCGGGGGGTTTCATGGTTTCAGAACCCCACAAGCTCATCGCTGGACTTGGTATTCCAACTGCTGGCAGGTGTTTTGGGCAAAGAGTGCCATTGCTCTTTATTGGTCAGCTGGTGGTGATTCCTAAACTGCTAGGTCTACCGGAGTGTGCTGAGTTCCTGCAAATGGACCCACCGGCTTGTTGATAGCAAACTTCTTAAGTTGCACCCTTAAATCAGGGAGAATGTACCATCCCAGCCTGGGCCTGGATTGTGGCAAGCTCAAGGATGAGAGGAAGCTGAGGAGTTTGCGAAACAAGCGAGTGGAGATTTGGGCGGGCGTCTGCATGCTTTGGACGGTCCTGAAGAGTTGTGGAGTGTCCTTTCAAACACCGTCTTGATGTGTTGCCGTGGACGTCTTGAAACTTCACCGGACGGGCGAAGAAGGGCACTGGATTTTTTTCTCAAGGCACTGGATTACATTGAAACAGAGTCGCAAGGGCCAGGCTTAATGGGGGAGCTGACGTTCAGAAGCTTGAGGCATAAAAACTGTACGTGCGCTAAAGCGTGACAAGGAGGCCTATTGTTGCGAGAATCTGTGGGGGTAGTAGAGGCATCACCTGTGGTCAGGGATTCTTTCCTGTTTACAGGGGAATTCGCGCATTAGCGTTCATCCAAGCCCATCCCTCGGTGTACTGCAGTTATAGCAGAGGGTTTGTAGGCTCTTGACAGAGGAGTCCGAAGTGAAGGCCCACTGGCCGGTACTTTGAGCGGTTGTACCAGCTCATCCACCAGCTGTCGAGTTGGACGTCAGGGTGTATCATAACTGTTGCTGACCCTCCAATCAACTGGTGGTCCACCCTTCGCTTGTGGAAACAAGGGCTGCGGTGAAACGGTTGAAATGGTGGAGCTCCAGGGATCTGTGGCATCCATGCTGAACTTTCTCAAGGTGGGGTGGAAATTCTGCACTCGTGTCATTGCATGCAGATTCAGTGCTCTGCCTGAAACACACGCATAATCCCACCGACTGGAAGAGGCCTTGTTGTCCCTCTCGTAAAGGGAAGGTGATTCGCCAAGACTGCAACAACTACCCGAGTGGTGACGGCTGCTCTCAGGCCGGGCAAGGTCTTTGCTCGGATAATTCTTGATTGGGTTCACCACCATTTCTGCAGCATCAGGTCCAGAGAATTCAGGCTACTACCAAGAGGTCAACGATTGACCGTTCCTTGCTCTTCGGTTTCCACCGAACGCAGACGGAGCTTCAGCAGGGGCTGCTTGCAGCTTATGTTGATCTCTATAAAGCGTTCGACTTCAGTGATCGGGATGCCTCTGGAGGATTCGTCTTCGTGGGGTGCCACCAAAACTGACTCGATCTGAATGTCTGAACTTTACTCTGGTACTGAGAGTGCGTGTGAATGTTGTGGTACCATCTCGACTTATTCCAGTTGTTACTGAGGTTCGTCAGGGGTGTGATCTGGCCCCCACCACTTTTCAGCACTGTAGTGGACTGGATTCTGGGGAGGATTGTAGGAGAGATCAAGCTGCGGTGATCGTTTGGGAATGTCAAGATCTCTGACCTTGATTCGCAGATGAATGCAGTCATCTTTGCGGAGACTTTAGATATCCTTTGGAGGCCCTCGAGGTGCTGAATAAGGAGGGAGCCGCTTGGGATTACGTGTTTCTGGGTCAAAAACTAAGTATCCCAGCTTTCCAATTGAACATTTTCTTAGGATGCTTGCTGTCCTGTGTTACCTGTTTGTTCGTGAGGAATGTGAGTCGTGGTAGAGATTCACTTCCTTGGCAAGTATATTCATATCTCTGTCTGACTGTTGAGTCACGAGGTCAATAGACGTCTGGGTCGGCATGGGGAGTATTGGATTCACTGATATATGGGATGTTGGCGCGGCGTACCTGTGGGGAGACGACAGTCCGAGCCTTCAGGTCCTTGGCTTCCAGTCTTCTCTGATTGTCACTGTGACTTGGACTTCTGACCAGATCTGACGACGTGAGATCTAATGCCTTTGGGTACCAGGTCTCTTCGGAGAATCCTTGGGCTATCGGCTGGCGCGGACTTTGTGTCCAACGAGCGGTTGCTGAGTGAGACTCAATGAGATTTTGTTTGCGCTGCAGATGGTCCGTGAGAGTCAGCTGCAGCGCTGTTGTGGACAGTGGCTCGTTTTCCTGACGCGACCCTGCGTCACCAGATTCTCTCCAGCAAGGGGTCTCGTGAGTGGGGAGGCCAAACTGTTGCCGGACCACGGTGCCTCGTGGTTTGCAGGCAGGTTCATTGAATCGCATCTTCAGAGATGGATGGCACGGCATCTGCCTGGGGCGATGCCAGACAGCGCCCCTGCGGAGTACCGGCAGAAAAGATAAAGTGGACGCAGCGAAACGCTGCTCTGGCGCATGCTCCCATACCTGACCTGACCTGACCTGTCGCTCGGCCGAGGCTTCGGAATTTGGCATGCTCACGAGGCTGTCCCGTCAAAACGAAAGGTTTTAGAAGATAAATAACATCGGATCACATATTTAAATGTAATGTTTTAAAATAATGCTTTTTCTTGGTACAAAACATCAAATCTTCCAGTCTCCTTGAATATTTTGAATAACATAATTCCAACCCTTCATTTTTGATGGGCTTTTACACTGGTGTATCCATATTCTTCAATTACCACCGAAGATGGATGGATGATATGTTTTCACCCATCTTTGTCTGTCTGTTTGTCTGTGAACAGGATGTCTCAAAAGTTATGGATGGATACAGAAAAAACTTGGTGGACAGGTTGGATGTGTGACAACAACGAAGTGATTCGATTTTGGTGAAGATCCAGATCCGGATACTAGAAAGTTTAAAGTGATTCTTCACCATTGTGAGATGAAGGCCTCAAAAAGTCGTTGTCCACACCAAAACTATCCACTAAGTTTTCGTCCAATCCATCCGTCACTCTTTGAGGTATCTTGTGATACATTATATATTATTTTTTTTTTTTTTTGAGGCCTTTCATCTCACAATGGTGAAGAATCAACTTTAAACTTTCTAGTATCCGGATCTGGATCTTCCCAAATCGAATCACTTCGTTGTTGTCACACATCCAACCTTGTCCACCAAGTTTTTTCTGTATCCACCACTAACTTTTGAGACATCCTGTTCACAGACAAACAGACAGACAAAGATGGGTGAAAACATATCATCCATCCATCTTCCGTGGTAATTGAAGAATATGGATACACCAGTGTAAAAGCCCATCAAAAATGAAGGGTTTGGAAATTATGTTATCAAAATATTCAAGGAGACTGGAAGATTTGATGTTTTGTACCAAGAAAAAAGCATTATTTTAAAACATTACATTGTAAATATGTGATCCGATGTTATTATCTTCTAAAACCTTTCGTTTTGACGGGACAGCTCGTGAGCATGCCAAATTCCCGAAGCCTCGGCCGAGCGACAGTCAGGTCAGGTCAGGTATGGAGCATGCGCCAGAGCAGCGTTTCGCTGCGTTCCACTTTCCGCCGGTACTCCAGGGGCCTCTGTCTGGCCATCCCCCAGGCAGATGCCTGGCCATCCCAATCTCTTGAGATGCCGATCAACCTGCTGCAAACCACGAGGCACGTGGTCGGCACATTTGGCCTCCTCCACTCACGAGACTCCCTTGCTGAGAGAATCTGTGAGCAGGGTCAGCGTCAAGGAAAACGAGCCACATGTCCACACAGCTGCAGCTGACTCTCACGGACCATTGCCAGGTAACAAATCTCATTGAGTCTCACTCAGCAACCGCTCGTTTGGACACAAAGTCCGAGCAGCGATAGCCAAGGATTCTCCGAAGAGACCTGGTACCAAAGGCATAAGTCTCCGTCTCAGATCTTGGTCAGAGTCCAAGTCTCACATACATCAGAGCAAGACTGGAAGCACAAGGACCTGAAGGCTCGGACTTTTCGTCGTCCCGCCACAGGTACCGCCGCGCCACATCCCATTATCCAGTGAATCCATGACTCCCCATGCCCGACCAGACGTCTATTGACCTCTGACTCACAGTCAGCAGAGATATGAATATCACTGCCAAGGAAAGTGAATCTCTCCACGACCTCACATCCTCACACAAACAGGTACACACAGGACAGCAAGCATCCAAAATGTCATTGAAAGCCTGGATCTTAGTTTTGACCCAGAAACACGTAATCCCAGCGGCTCCCACTCCTTCATTCAGCACCTCGAGGGCCTCCAAAAGGATATCTAAAGTCTCCGCAAAGATGACTGCATTCATCTGCGAATCAAGGTCAGAGATTCTTGACATTCCCAAACGATGCACCGCAGCTTGATCTCTCCTACAATCCTCCCCAGAATCCAGTCCATACAGTAGCTGAAAAGTGGTGGGGGCCAGATCACACCCCTGACGAACTCCAGTAACAACTGGAAATAAGTCAGAGATGGTACCACAACATCTACACGCACTCTCAGTACCAGAGTAAAGTTCAGACATTCAGATCGATCAGTTTTGGTGGCACCCCACGAAGACCAAGAATCCTCCAGAGGGCATCCCGATTCACTGAAGTCGAACGCTTTATAGAGATCAACATAAGCTGCAAGCAGCCCCTGCTGAAGCTCCGTCTGCGTTCGGTGAGAAACCGAAGAGCAAGGATACGGTCAACTCGTTGACCTCTTGGTTAAGCCTGAATCTCTGGGACGCTGATGCCATGCGGATGGTGGTGAACCTATCAAGAATTATCCGAGCAAAGACCTTGCCCGGCACTGAGAGCAGCGTCACCACTCGGGTAGTTGTTGCAGTCTTGGCGATCACACCTTCCCTTTACAGAGAGGACAACAAGGCCCCTCTTCCAGTCGGTGGGATTATGTTCATGTCGTGTGTTCCAGGCAGAGCACGAATCGCAACTGCATATGACACGAGTGCAGAATTTCCACCACCTTATTGAAAGTTCAGCATGGATGCCACAGATCCCTGGAGCTTTACCCCATTTCAACCGTTCACCGCAGCCTGTGTTTCACAGCGCAAGGTGGACCACAGTTGATTGGAGGGTCAGCAACAGTTATGATACACCCTGACGTCCAACTCGACAGCTGGTGGATGAGCTGTGACAACCGCTCAAAGTACGGCTCCTGTGGGCCTTCACTTCGGACTCCTCTGTCAAGAGCCTACCAACCCTCTGCTCTAACTGCAGTACACCGAGGGATGGGCTGGCTTATGAACGTAATGCGCGGATTCCCCTGTAAGCAGGACAAGAATCCCTGACCACAGGTGATGCCCCCCCCCTCACAGATTCTCGACATAGGCTCCTGGTCACGCTTTAGCGCACGTCCAAGTGATGCTCCTGCAGCCCTCGTGGAAACAGCGCAGTTCCACCATGTGTCAGCCGGGCCCTGGTGGGCTGGTGCGCTGTATGGGTAGTCATCTCTGCTGCGTGTTTGT
>CM068960.1:89934539-89955773 GCA_035128595.1 Eptatretus atami
CGTGTGGACTGTGGTGTACTGTGCTTCCCGCTTGTTGTCTGTCATCTCATCCTGCATTTTTCCATTTTTTTTTCATATTTCATTTGTTTATTAAATTTTCATTCTATGTTTCCGACGATTCTGTGATTTGTTTTCCAGGTACTAGCTACGACTCCACTACATGCAAAATTACTCTTCTCCACACACACACACACACACACACACTATACTCTTGAAATGTATTAAGGTGTGTGATTTGGACAACATGGCAAATATGAGTATGACAAAATGCTTAACAATATAGCAATCGAGACAGATGAACAAAATAACTTTAGATGGTTTATGGTTTGCTTATGATGGCGAGTTTTGTCGTGATGAACTCAGTCTTGGAGCAGGTGAAAGGTCTGCTTCATTCTCAGGATGTCTTTGTCACCATGGATGTGTCTCTTAGAAGATTTCATGCAAGCCTATTGGACCCCCAGGGCATCTCTTGGGCAGTATTGCATTCGTTTGAACCACTCCTTATGGCTCATTTGCACTCTGCTGCTCGCTTGCACAGACGGGACTCACATTAGCATTGGAATACAGAATCCGCTCTGTAAACAGGAGTGCAGTGCATTTACACAATGGCACCATGGCATTCAATTTACTTCAACACGTTAACGAATGCTGTTAGCAAGACAGGATATGTAAATTATGGATGTATCTTCCATATGTTGTTGATGCAAATCATATAATCACCATCCTAAATTTAATTTCTCAGGGCGATCTTGTTTTACAGTTACTTTTAAAGGGCAGGCCATATTGAAATGTCTATTTAAGTGTATTCAGGTGCATTTGACTCTACAATTTGCATTTTTTTTTCAGTGAAATACTATTTAAGACTGAGAAGGCACAAGTTGTAATTCGTTTTTAAAATTATAAATCCTGACCTTTGCTGATAAGAGATTACAATTAATTTTCTATCATGTCAAAGTGGGTTGTGTTTCTTATGCACCATACAGGATGGTACTGAAGAGCATTTTCGTTTGAACTGTCTCATTTAACTTAACATTTGTACTGTATGTTTGATTCTGGATTCGACTATATAAACTGTCAGGGTTGGTGATTCACAGGCAGGGTGTTGTATCAAAAGTGTGCAGTCGTTCTGATGGACGTTACACTGGGCGTCTCTTCTGTTAGCTTTATTTGGAGGACGTTAAAGATCTCACGGTGTTTGAAGATGAAGAGTTGGTGAATTATCGCCGCCACCCTGAAAAAATTAACAAAATCCTGCCCTAATCTACAGGGGGTTGCATCAGTGGCACAGCCAGCCTCCCAGCAAATGATGCTACCCACAGCCATGTACTCTATCCGGAAGGAGAAGATTACTCCAAAAGCTTTCCTCCTTTTAACAACTACAAACACCTGCTCCCATTAGGAGCATTGGCAAGTCGTCTCGTCTCCGCCCTCCCCCCCCCTCCCACCAGGGATGAGTGGGGACTGGGGGTACCCTGGGTACTACCAACACATGCAAAATTTGTTGGAGACCTGGACAGCCATGTTGTTTTTTTATGATTTTCAGATGTACGTAATACATACATATAATTGCCTTATTTAATATCATAGGTTGAACAATGAAGGCCTTTTTCCCCCAAGTCAATAAGGTTCTTTAAAAAAAAAAACTTTCAATGACATTAAAATCTGATGAAACACCGTTTTGTCAATTACATTTGTTACTAGAGGGGAGCACTCGGTAGAGTGCAAAACCTCCGCGCCAATACTGCTGGGTCACTCAAGTGAACCTGGATATCCTATTCATTCATTTGACGTCAAAATGCTAGCAGAGTTATAGTTTGCAACTTTCCCTTTTACTTTTAACTTTTACATACTCAATTCATTCGTCATAACTAGTTCCTTGAGACAGAAATTGATTTTACGTGGTATATCCACTGAGTTCCAAAATCAGCCGCAATTAATAATTTTGGCATGTTTTTTGTTGGAAATCACTTATAACATGTAGAATGCAAAAAAAAAATCGAAATTTTGTTGAAAAAAAAGTTGCAAAATTTTTTTTTCTCTATTTTTTTGGGGGGGGGGGGGGGGGGTTGGAATAACTTAAAACATGTAGAAATGCAAAAAAAAAATTCAATTTTTTTAAAATGGCCGCCATATTGGATTTTGGACCAAGTCAAAATCTAATGGCATGATCCTTGGACCATACTAATCCCACGCAAGTTTCGTCGAAATCCGTGGAGAGTTTTTCCGTAATACTGTTCACAAAACAAACAAACAAAAAACAAACAAAAACAGTAACCTCCGATCTTCGATGGCGGAGGTTAATAAAGTTTTTATTTTACAAAAGGAAATACTCACTGAGCAGTTTAATACCGACTATAAAAGAGAAACAAGCAAAACGAGATAAAACTTTGTTGTCAAAAGTAATTGACAAACTTATCAGACTCCGTGGCATTTTGTCCGACCTATTGTGCCACTTTACCAGACTATATGGGTTTGTAATTTTAGAGTCTGAGAGGATCGGTTTGCGGTTCCATTCCAGCCCTGGCTGATTCATACGAACGAGTTTAACAATGGAACATGTGGCTTCCTTCCTTGATGCTCAGCATTTAGAAGATAGAGCACGGATAAATAACGTGCGTTGGCATCCATGGGGAAGGAAAATTATTTCTTAATTGTCCTGCTAAGTGTGGATAGAAAATTGATGTCAAATGTTACAAAGATGGCGTCGCTGGTATTCAGAGTGCTCTGAGAATTTTTTTTTACGCAAGTTACAAATCTTTAATTCTCTATCTCTCTCTATTTCTATCTAACTTCATGCACATACTTGTATTACATTTGGAGAAAATAAATTATTTTCACAAACAAAAGCTGCTGCTGAATTGTACACGCTAACTTTTGAGCATTGCTTGGTAAAATGTCCAAAAACTCACATAAATGCCCTGCAGTATATCCAGTAACATTTAAGGGTATTGTCTACCCTAAACCTTTTGAAATACAGTGCCAAGGCTTTATATCATCATTACAGATAAACAGCCCTTCTAAAGACAAGATAGTTCAGAGGTAGCATACCTGAAGTTGAGCGATCTCATCTTAGTTCTCTTATTCTTGATGGGACAGAATTCGATTATAACTCTTAAACCTGGTGCTTTGCAAGCAGGGATTAGACTAACCCATACTTTAGAGGTGACATTAAGGTGAGTGTCTAATGTGCTAGAATTCACTGTGAGCAATAATGATCCCATGATGACATTTGTACAATGAAAGCCACTGTGTGCTGGTATCATATCCCAATTCCAAATTCCTGCCCTGACTACACCCATAGAGAGCACTGTCAGGTGGGATGCTCACTGAAACATCATTATTCCCGATGCTCGGGGGAAGCCACAACAGGTTCATGAAGAGAGGCAAAGCAAGCTCAGACAATTATTCAACAAATATTTAAAATTTATTCCAAAAAAGTAGACAAAACTTTGTAAGTCACAAAGATAAGACAGAAAGAAATTCACAATGAAGACAGCAAAAAATCATGTCTAACACAGATATGAGCATATAAACCACCAAAGAAGTGAATCCTCAGACTATGATGTTCACTCTCCGTGATGCATACTTTGGACTTTAATTGCATGTTTTGGCAAAAGGCCGAAAGGCAAGGCCCACTTCATCATCACAGTCAAGTTGTGAGTTTTACTTTTTGATGTTCTACTCCCTTTTGTCTGTTCTTCCACTGATTGCTCTCTTGCTATCCTTTTTAAAGGGTTGAAAACGTTCATTGATGAACTAGCTTTTTCAATGGAGTTCAGAGGAAGCACACCTGAAGCCACGATGGTGTAACAGTTCAAGTGTCTGCTCTGACTCTGGGAGGTGGTTCAAGCCCTGGCAGAGTTATATCAAATAATTAAAAAATATCAGCATTCCATCTGTGCTCACCTGATCGAACCAGGGAACCACTGGTAGGCATGGATGACCCCAAAAATATGTAAATTAGCTGATGGTTTGAACAAATTTGTGAAAGCACCATGCAATGATGATTCTGACCAGGTTACATCTAAATTTGGTGAACACTTCTTTGGAAGAAGTCAAAAGTAGCGATCCCGGAATCGTAATGACCTTTGACCATTAAATTGACCTTCTTGATATGCAATTTTTTGATGAGATTTGCAAGGCAGGAGGAGGCCTTTATCTTCAGAAGTTCTACACTGTTTGGTGAAAATAGGACTCTTGGTTTTAGCATCATGGGTGATGAAGGTTGTGGTCAAGTTTCATCTAAATTGTGAGTGTAGTTTCAGAGAATAAAGTAAATACCTACTTTGGGGGACAAAACGGGATCAATTGTGACCCCCGCAGACCTCCTAGACCTTATTTTTTTTGTTTTTAATGCCATGAACAACATTAAGTACATCATGGGTGATGAAGGTTGTGGTCAAGCTTCATCAAAATAGTGTGTAGTTTCAGATAAGAAAGCAAATACTTATTTGGAGGGCAAAATCTGAACTCACTTTAAACCCCCTTCCCCACTTTATAACCCATTAGACTCTCATTTTTTTTTTTATACCGTGAACAAACTTTAGGACATCACAGGTGACGAAGGTTGTGGTTCAAGTTTCATCAAAATGGTTGTGTGTATTACCACATATATATATATATATATACACACACATTAATACATACAACATATATATTTATTTACAACACGTTTATATTACATATATATATATACATATATGTATTATATATTTACAGACATTTATATACATATATATGTATATGTATGTAATATATATATATGTAGATATAAGTAATATATATACATGTAAAAACACATACATATATATATATATATAGATATACATATATATCCTATATATTATTTCTGTTAACGTCTGCTCGTAATTTGACGTATCTCCTCCGAAACTGCCGGACGGATTGTCGCCATTTTCGGCATGCGGGTGGTCTGTGATCTAATGAACAGCATGGGCTATGTGAGATCGCGCCAGACGGACAGGTTTGGGAATTTTTGGCGATTTTCTAATTTTCACATTCGTTTGCATGGCGACGTGTGACGTCAACGCTGAGAGGCGTAATGACGCCATGACATCATCGGTCATTCGGTGACGTCATTACGTCTGTCGTCGACAGACCGTCACCGCTGAGAGGTGTAAGTTGCCACTCGAGGAAGAACAGCGTTCCTCTCAGATGTAAAACCTTCCTTCTGCACATGCTGACTACCTCAAAAGGTGAATTTGACACAAAAAATGTAACAAGAAACATTGTATATGAAGAAATTCGATAAATCACATTCTGAACACTGGATATATTGACGTCCTAACGAACCCTCACTTTCGAAACTTCGCGGAGAGCACGGGTTTGGCATGTATATATATATGTATATATATGTATATATATATATATACATGCATATACGTCTTTACAGACATTTATATGCATATATATATATATATATATATATATATATATATAATATATGAGGTGTGTTCAAAAAGTATCCAACCTTAATTTTTCGTGCGTAAACAAATGAAGCTAGGGAGGCGTGGTTTGGTGCACGTATGTAGGCGATCCTAATCCGCATGCGTGAATATTTCCCGCCTGCAGAAGCTGTCAGTCGCCGACAGACCGCTGATGAGTGAGGAAGTGTAAGTGAGCGCCGTCGGATTTTTGTTTTTGACAAAATGACTGATCACTGTGGTCTCATCGCCAGTGATCACTGTGTTGAAGATTTTGGGATCGCTGTTCACAGTCTCCAGCATGTCCTGTGCGATCTCCAAACGGAGTTGCTTCTGCTCGATCGTTAGCAGGTTTGGCACGAACTTCGCTGAGATTCTCCTTGCTCAAATCCTCAGTCACAATGGAATGAACGGATCCAATGCTGACGCCGCGCCTCGTCTGCAAGTTCTCTGATCGTGATTCGACGATCCTGCATCAGCAGAGTCCTCACTTGGTCAATGACGATCTCATTTCGGGATGTTGAGGGCCTACCAGAACGTGCTTCACTTTCTACTGATGTGCGACCATCTTTGAAGTGGTTGTACCACTCTTTTATCTGTGTGGTGCCCATTGCTTCGTTCCCGAAGGCCTGTTGAATCTTGCGGATCGTTTCCACTTGGGAATCGCCAAACTTTACACAAAATTTGATGCAGTAGCGTTGTTCAAGTTTTTCTGTCATTTTGTCAAAAACGAAAATCCGACGGCGCTCACTTCCACTTCCTCACTCATCGGCGGTCTGTCGGCGACTGACAGCTTCTGCAGGCGGGAAAATATTCACGCATGCGGATTAGGATCGCCTACATATGTGCACCAAACCACGCCTCCCTAGCTTCATTTGTTTACGCACGAAAAATTAAGGTTGGATACTTTTTGAACACACCTCGTATATGTATATGTATATATATTATATATGTATATATATAATGTATATACATATACGTATATATATATATATATATATATATATACATATATGTATGTATGTATATATACATGTATATTGTATATACATACGAGTCTGGTGTGGCTCAGTGGTTAAGGCGGTGGCTTGAGATCCTTGGGGTCCTGAGTTCGAGCCCCGCTGGACGCTGAGTTAGCATCAGGGGGGTTGACTCAGCCTGTCATCCTTCCGAAGGTCGGCAAAATGAGCCAAAATGAGCACCAGTATACTGGTAATTATCCCTGCAGGGTCGAAGGCGACTAAAGGGTTGGCATCAAGAAGGGCATCCGGCTGTAAAAACATTGCCACAAGAAAGGGTACCATGATTGGAGCCCCCAAAACGCTGACCCCTGCTCAGGGATAAAGGCTTTAAAATGGTGTGATGATGATGATATATATAGTATATATATATATATATATATATATATATATATATATATATATATATATATACTAGGTGAATGCACCCGGCGCTGCCTGGGTTCTTTTTGAATGATTTTAATCTTTTATACATATGTCTGACGCGGCACAGTATCAGTTCTCTATTGGGCCATGGCAGTCATGGCTAAAGGGGTTGGTGAGGGGGAAACACACCCTTCCCCCCCCCCCCGGCCGAGGGGCTCGCCACATAGCCTATAACCTTCCCGGGGCCCTATTGACATTTTTTGTTTCAGTGGTTAGCTCCTATCTTTCACCTTTCAGGAGATTAGCGCGTGCAGACAAACAAACAAACAGACAAACAAAAACTTAAAATCATATGTTAGATATACAGTATTGTATATGGCGTTGGCCCCATGTCAATCGGCTGAACTTGAAAAATTAACGTTACGAAATCAGGTGATGACGTCATAATTCGGAAACCGGAAGTCGGAAGTACAATTTTTTTTACATCGGGACACTCCCGGGTACATGTTCTGTCAGCATGTGAAGTTTGGTGAGGATCAGTCCAGTACTTTTCGCGTGCATAGGTCACAGACAAACACACAGACACACTTTCAACTTATATATATAATATTATATATAATATTGGACATGGTATATGTATATGTGTATATATAGACATATACATTTATTTATATACTCACAAATACCACCCGTCACTTTGCTGACAGTAATACAAAAGGGAGGAGGGAGAAAAAAACAAGAGTGTGTATAAGAGGGAGGGATGGGTAGGGGAGAGAGAGAGAGCTGGGAGAGTGAAGAGGTGGAGGGGAAAGGAGAAGGAGGGAGGGGGAGCGAGGAGGGTTTGGGGAAGGGAAGACAGTGTAACGTGTGATGTCAGCGGAAGGGAAGGAAGACATGCGGTGGAGCATTAATTACGATTCATACAGTTTCATGAAAATGTTTTGTGAAAAATACTATAAACATGGTCCGGACACAGAGAGAAACTCCCGTCCAGAAACAAACTCCTCTCCGGACAAGTCCAGAGACAAACTCCTGTCCAGACAACCACCGCCCAGACGCATCCAGAGCCAAGCTGGCCAGAGACAAACACCGCTTGGATACGTCCTGAGACAAACTCCTGTCCGGACATAAACACCGCCCGGATATGTCGAGAGAGGGAGAGGGAGAGGGACAGACACACGGGTGGGGGTAGGGGAGTTAGAGAGGGAATATATCAGGCTATGTGAACAAACACACACACACACACACACACACACACACACACACACACGTGCTTGGCCTACATCGGCAATTTTTAGGGAATCGGCAGGTTGGAATCAATGTGATTACCAACGACACTGCTTACTGTATACAACCCAGAAACCTTGAGTAACTTTCACCGAAAGGCAACGTTGCATTTATTTCAACGTTTCAGGGATGTGTTCACAAACATTATTTTTTATAAACAGCTGCATGTGATGGTGTGCTCGGTAATTGAGAAAAAACGTTAATACAGCAAACGGCTCAGAAATTGGGTGTTATTTCACTACAACTCATTCAGAATGACGAAGCACGAACCACTCGCTCAGAGTGATGGAGCACGAATCACTCGCTCAGGGTGGCAGAGCACAAACCACTCGCTCAGAGAGATGGAGCACGAACCACTCACTCCAGGTGAAGGAGCATGAACCACTCTCGGCTTCAGACCCCAGTGAGGTTACCCAGGAACCGCCTTAAGAGCCGAGAGAGCGAGGTGGCCGTGGATCACCTGATGAAGGATGTAATTAAATAAGGCCCTTAATTATTTTCAAAAGGGGTGTTTTAATTAACTCAAACACCCAATTTTCAGTTATGCACTTCCTTGGAGTTTTCTTAGTATGAATGCAAAGTTTCAGGCTGCTAGGTTTTATGGTTTTGCAGTTATGGAGGAGACACACTGACACACGCATACACACACAGACACACACACACATTGCAATTTATTAGTATAGATTTATATATTTATATTTACATATGTATATATACATTCATTTTTATATATTTATTTATATATGCATACATATACATATATATGTTTTGTGTGTGGGTGTGTATATCTAGATGCTACCTCGGCCAATGTCGTCGGTATTGGTGGCCAATTCGAATGGCAGGTTTTTTATTTAATCAACTGGAGGTTGAGAAAGGTGGACTAACAGCCATGGGAAGCAAAGGAAAGATGACATATTGGGCATTTGTCCTTCGTCTGAGCATGAAGCTCTTGTGTGATTTGTTTGTTCTTCTCATCATAGATCATTATTTTACTCGTGATGTACTCAAAATTGTGCAATTGTGACTCCTACCCCCTTAATTACACTTTCCTACTTTGCATTCCTCTTACTACCATCTCCAGACCTCCCCCCACCCCCATCTTTTCCCTTTTATCACCAACCTCTTCAGACTTTCTTCAAATTGCTCTAAACTCTCCAGTACTTCCCCATTTCTTAATATTCGTACATAATATCTTGATGTCCACTTAATGACCAACTTTGATTGGACACGTCTTTTCATCCTGACCAACCTGACTATAAAATGGCTTTTCATGGTGATACATTGAAATTGCATTTAGTGTCATTCAGAGTACATGAGGGGCCAATGAAACTTCAATAAAATAGCTATGCAGGGTGGTTAAGATATTTTTAATGCATTTTAGTATTGTGATTTGAAATATAGTGTATAATAAAAACAAATACAAAGCTACTAACATGGGAGAGGTGTAAAAAAATTATAGCAGAAGTTTTTGTGCAATTTTTTCAAGCATCTAAACCATCTAGCTCAATCTGACCTACGATTTGTTTTAATAAGAGGTTACCCTTTTGGATAATCCAGTTAGATAGTTTTTCAGGCAATTCAAAACTTCATTATCAGCCATCTCAGGAAGATTGTGAATTTGCAGCAGTACAGCAATTATTAGGTGCAGATGGAGCACAAGCAGATGGCGTCAGATAACCTCGGCATTAAATGACACCAGAGGTTGTGGGTGCAAGCGCTGTGCTTCTCTGCCTGCCACTCCGCATCTCATCCGATGTTGCAGCTTATGTATTTTCACGCAAGGTGCATAGCCGTGTTTGAGAACTTTGGAACAGTTCACCAACCCGAGCTTACCAATTTGCCAATACCAGGAGGGAAAAAGAAAGCCCAAAACTTTGAAATGCTGTCACCTCATGGTCATTGCTCCTATAAAAGCCAAAACACACATAACAAGATTTTGTGGAAAACTTCACGGCTTAAGAGCTTAACATATCATCTCTGTCTGTGATAAATTACTGTGCTGAAAAGTTTAGGCAGATTGCAATCTTTCATTTGGGATAGTCTCATAACCTTTGACCTTATTGAGGTTCAAGAAGCATGGATGTCACCATTGTTTGTGCAGGGCAACTGAGCAAAAAAATAAAAAAATCCAAAAAACTATTTTGCTTTTTTGGGTTAAAGTAAATACGATATAAAATCGCCAGAAAATGTATACAGCATTTATTTTATTTTATTTTTACCATCAATCAAGGTGGGAGATATTCGCAATAGTCCAAGACACACCAAAGGTCTTTGATAACGAGGTGTATAATTATAGAGATAAATACATTTATGTATTATTTCTGACTAAATATTCTCCACTAAAACATCAAAAAAAATATAAAAGTTGGTGTTTCTTGGAATATTGTGAGGATCTCTTTCTTAGAAACTTTTGAATGGCTGTTATATACATTTCAATGATTTAAACAACATAAGAAATTAAGGGTATATTCTTGAATTACTTCTTTCAAATGAAATTCTATAAAGGGAATCCAAGCAACATTCTGTTGTTCAGAAGAAAGCACTAACGAGGGCTGATAAATATGTTCGTGGCTTCTTTTCAAAAGTAGTTTATTACCTCCGCCACCGTAGATGGATGGAGGTTATGTTTTCACCCCTGTCTGTCTGTTTGTTAACAGGATATCTCAAGTTGTGGATGGATTCGGACGAAATTTGGTGGACAAGTGGACGGATTCGGTGGATGGATTCGGACGACACTTGGTGGACAGGTTGGGTGTGTGATGAGGACGAAATGATTAGATTTTGGTGAAGATCCCAATATCATGGATACTAGAATTTGTAAGTGATTCTTTACTGTTGAGTGATAGGACCAAAAACGATGTTTGTTTTTACATTTATTTATTTCAAAAAGTTGTGGACAGGTTGTGACAAAACTTGGTGAATGAGTTTGGTAGGTGACAAAAACAAGCTCATTAGATTTTATGTTGAGGTTCAACAGATCCAGATCTGGCCTATCAGTGGTACACAAAACGTAAATTGTTCAGCGTGATGGAGGAACGCTCTTTTGGGAAGCTGGTGTTTCTCAGTGTTATTGAAAAATAATACTATGACTAGGCAGTATGATTAGAGAAGAGTCTGTGGGTTTATGTCATTTACGGTTGATGTGCAGTGTATGTTAGGAAGATGTAAACATTTATTGTTTACAGTCATTGTGCAGTGATAAGTGATACAGTACATAATATTAAGTATTGCATGTTTGCATATACAGGTGGACTTCTGTATCAGGCACCCTGGTGATAACAAACATTGAGAATATGTTTTCACCAATGCATGTTTTCACATTCTAGGAAATTAACCCGGATATAAAAGGAAGATCGCTTTGTCATGGGAAGTTGAATGTGGACACAAGGCTGTACATTTGAAAGTCATCAATAGATAGATGTGATTGACAAAATAATTATCCAAAACATCAAAATAAATTAATTTTATTGTTCTTTAGATTTTTTTCATTGCTTGGGTGGTGATATACAATGCCTAGGGACACCGCCAAAGAAAGTGGGTGGAGACAATCAACTGGATGAGGCTTGCTTGGACCCACCTCCTTGCAACAGTCAAGTGAAGAGGTCCGGAGAGACGGAATTGAGGGTTTTTTTGGAAAGAGAATTTATGCCTCACAGCAACATTATGTATACCCAGTAAAGCATGCCTTCTTCATCATGTATTAGAAGCTTATAAATGACTGTTATATGATACAAGTAGAGGTACATTCAAAGTACACCGCTCCATTGCCAAATAAATAAATAATATATCCTCCAGCATACGACATTGCCAGGGCATCGAAAGTGCTCCGCAATCCCGCCGTGAAGTACATGGATACGGAATTGGGAGGGAGTGGTGTACAACAATGGATTAATTGATTAATTGCATAATTAAAATAAATAGTAATCATAAAATTATTAATTTTCAATTAATTGGTTAATAGCATTCCAAAACCACCATTTTTTAATCCCAATCTGTAACTTTTTGAAAATTAATTATTGATTAATTGATGAATCAATAAATCAAAAACACCCTTTATAGCCAAATCACTTGGTCATTATTGTGCCCAAATATCAGCTTCCTAGCTCAAAAGGTGCCTGAGATCTTGCCCAGATGAGAAAGATAATAATTAAGTAATAAATACATCTATAATAATTAAGTAATTAATCAAAAAACAAAAAATACAGTGTTTGTTAAAGCACTTGTTCACTATTGTGCCCAAATTTCAGCTTCCGAGCTGAAAGGATGGCTGAGATATCGCTTGGACAAACAAACAAACAAGAAAGAAAATGATTGATTGATTGTGAAATTAAAATAAATAAATAATAGTCGAAATATAATGAATTTCTTAATCAATTGACGAATAGCATACCAAAACCACCACTGTTTCATTTTTGACTTTTTGAAAATTAAATAATTCATGGAAAAAGGAATAATTCATCAATTAATTGATTAATAAATAAATCAAAAATACCCTCTATAGTCAAATCACATGTTCACTGTTGTGTCCAAATATTATATTAGCTTCCTCACTCAAAAGGTGCCTGATATAATGCCCAGATAAGAAAGAAAATAAATAAATCGTGAATAATTAACTAATTAATCAATTAATTGATTAATCAAAAAATAGAAATACTGTTTTTGCCAAAGCACTTTTGGTTCGCTAGAAATAACAAATATTAGGCTATAAATATGCCAATAATGATCGGTTTATACATCACATGTTTCTCAATAAATTACCACACCAAGCATGTTGTGTGTTAGCAGCTCACGCCAACTTGGAACTGACACAACTTGCTGCAATGGCCAATGCGGTTCTGGAAGCCAAGATGGCTACGTTGGCTGGTCGACTCTCTGCAACTAGAGTTGATCGACCACATGCAATGGCTACACAGCAATTTATTTTGTACTCCAACAACCAATGACACCAACAATACCGCCGTACTACCACTTGCTACCGCCATCGCCGATACAGATCCATGTTCAAACCTCGAATGGAAAGACCAGATCGCCATGATAATCCATAATGAACTTCGGACCGACAAAGTGGGCTGCAGGGGATTGGCCAACAGTCATCAATAAATGGACAATAACCCTCAACGCAGTAACAATTCGGACTGGTGTTGGTATCACTGCCGATTCACCAATGCCACACAGCAATGCTGCCCACCATGTGTCTGGCCTTTAAACAGGCATGCCGGTCACCAGTAGTGATGCCCGCGACCATGGCCAACACCACTGGGCGGTTATATGCGACCGAGCTAGCCAACAAACAATGACAACTCATTGATAGCATAGAAAATGTATCTGTGGTTCCAGCTCCACCCGGTGACCATCGTTATGGTCTCCCGGGACCACCTCTAGTCACAATTAATGGCAGCCATATTGCCACATTTTGGAGATGACAACCTACCCTCAACATTATGTTACATAGGCACTTTACCTTTATGTTCATCATTGCACAAGTACAACGACGAATCATTGGGACTGACTTCCTCCACGAGTTTGCACTCCTTGTCAACCTAAAGAACAACCGCCTTCTTGACTCGACCACATTGGCTACTGTCCAAACCGGGATCATGGTGCAAGGAGCTCCACAGCTATCTTTCATCGACAACAGGTGGGAATTTTTGGACTTATGGTCACACCATGTACATCATCATACAGAGACCCATGGACCAGCGGTGTTTGCCAAGCAGATCCTCCCTTTTACGATTGTCTTTGACTTAAAATCATAAATTAGTCTTTTAGCATCGCCAAGCAACCCATCAAGAATGTAAACAATAGTTTTACGCAATTACTTTTGACATTTTTTGACATCTATGCGATTGTGTGTGTCTCCTCCATGACTCAAAAAACCATGAAATCTTGCAGCAGCCTGAAACTTTGCATGCATTCTCAGGGAACTCCAAGGAAGTGCACAAATGAAAATTAGCTGTTTGGGTTAATTAAAACACCCCTTTTGAACATAATTAACGGCCTTATTTAATTATCCTTTCGCAAGGTGTTATCCTTGATCAGCCTCTGTCAGATAGCCGGGGTCTCGATTCGCCATTTTGTTCGGCCGATTTAAGCACGCCTTGATTTGTAAACACGATCTGTTCTGATGGACTAATTTAAGTATATAATAAAAATATTATATCTGATTTAAGAATCGGACCCGATGGACCAAATAAGTGTCAAAATCTGGAGTGAAATGTGAAAATTTTTAACAAACGAGCGATTTTTATCACTAAGTGTATTTATTTAAGCAAAAGCATTAAAACCTTAACTTTTTCTACTGTTCGGACGATTATATTGAGTGAAGAAAAGATTAAGAAATGTGCAGAAAGTGTAACTTCATTGAATGCAACACCGTGCTCTCAAAACCTGATTTTACATGCCATGACGATACAGGCCACAGGGGTCCTTTTTTTGGCAACTATGGACGCAGTTTGCTTTTTCATCGTTTTGTGCGATCTGCTTTCATTACAAAATACTAATATGAATTTACTAATAGTTGCTGCAATATATTAATAGTTTGTAGTTTCTGAAAGCGAAGAGGTACATAGACAGCACACATGGACATGGTACAAATGGGTACAAATGACTCTCCATGGGGTATGTGCGTGCGTGCTTGGTTATGTGTGTGTGATGCATCCCCTCCCCACGCTGCCTTCCACTCCCCTCATGCTGCCTTCCCTTCCCTCATGCTGCCTTCCCTCCCCTCAGGCTGCCTTCCCCTCTCTCATGCTGTCTTCCCCTCCCCTCATGCTGCCTTCCTTCCCCTCATGCTGCCTTCCCCTCCCCTCAGGCTGCCTTCCCCTGCCCTCATGCTGCCTTCCCTTCCCCTCATGCTGCCTTCCCCTCCCTCAGGCTGCCTTCCCTGCCCTCAGGCTGCCTTCCCCTCCCCTCATGCTGCTTCCCTCCCCTCATGCTGCCTTCACCTCCCCTCATGCTGCTTTCCCTTCCTCTCATGCTGCCTTCCCCTCTCCTCACACTATCCTCCTCTCAAACCCCTCTACCACCGTACAACTACAGAGGTTGAGGCGAGGAAGGAGTCTCAAAGGATGTGCGAATTGGACAAATGGAAGCTTAAATTTTTTTTTTTGTTTTTGAGCAGTCGGAACTGCTGCTCGGATCAATTCCGCAATTTGTCTCAGATTAAGAGATTCTGGAGTTATCGTATGTGTGGAAATTAAATAAAGGCACGGATGCTGGCGCAGCTTTTTCGACAATTGAAGGAAACCGCCCTTCCTTCCCTTCCCCTTCCCTCATGATTACCTCCTCCCAAAGCCACTCTACCCTCCACAGATGTCTCTTGGCGGTGTCCGAGCGTTGTTCAGTATGACCCGCTTGAACATGCTGTTTTAACGTACTCAATTTCATACAATCCTGTACAAATGCTGGCATAAGGGCACCATTCCCCCCCCCCACCACACTCCCCTCCCCCACTTTCCCTCAAGTTCCCCTATCAAACACCTGTCAACAACACCCCCTTCTCCTCCTCACTACCCCCTCTCTCCCCTATCCTCCTTGCTCCCTCCTCCCTCCTGGAGTATATAGTGAATGACGTGTGGTGAGGCCTCACTCTCCCTCCCCTCCTTCCTCACTCTCCCCCACTTCCTAGTCTCTTTTTCTCACCCATTCCTCCTCCCTCCCTCTCTCTCCACTCCCCCCCCCCCCAATGTTAAATAAAGACCTCATTCTGATCACTCATTCTTGATTTACTTGAGTTATTTAGCTGCATGCAGATACAAGCACAATCCACTTCATCAAATATATAAAGCTTATATATATATTTTATATCTGCACATAGGATGCACTCGAGCTCTGCTTTGCAGTTTGTAAGTATGCTCCACTAGTGTATTATCATTAAAAAAACCCTTTAACTGAGTTTTCCTAAATAGCCCTTCTTCGGATATTTAAGCCTTTTATCTGTAAAATAAAAAGAAAGAAAAAACACCTTTGGTTTATTTTTCTACTTTCATATTTTGCCACGAACTTACTGATCGATCATTCCACCTGCTGCCGTTTTGACTCCACATTCAAATATTTTGCAGTTTTGATTTGTCCATTTTCTCTTATAATGTTCCTTTAATTCATAGCGTATCATGTCTTTGTTCTGGCTAGTTATGTGCAAGCTCCTCTGAGTCTTAGACATTGTCGAAAAGGATAACTACGGAATAATTCACTCTGCACTTAGGTATTGCTCTACATATTACCAGTTAATTACTGAGAGTATTGTTAAATGCATTCAAAATAACGATTTTAAGGTCAACTTGGTAATGTATAAAGTGCAGGATCGATTTTCCGCACAGGTCACTGAGTTTTCAGCTGCACAATTTGTATATCGCTTCGGACTCATCTTGTCCTCGTCTCGTCGGACTGTCCATCTGCACTGCTTTGGCCCACCGGCCCTGTGGGACAATGTGGAGCGGCTGGTACCAAGCAGTTATGTGCCGATCAGCTTTGCAACATCAATTTTGGGATGGAGGTAGGGTAAGTGGAGATAAGCCAGGCCAAGTGGCCTGGCTTACCAGATGGCAGGAGCCGATAGCACAGCATCCCATAGCGGCCAACACGAGCAATTATAACCAATATCGACCGCACCAAAATGTAAGTCGAAGGGTTTTTCTGCAGCGAGTCAGCAGGCGTTGACATGAAAGAGACACGTTGGAAAGGAAATCTTCAGCTGTCATTCTGTAAATGTTTTGCAGAATCCATGCAAGCAGTTATTATATATTTGTTTCTCCCAGCATTTCATAATAGATTCAGAAGATGCTCAGAGCCAGGCTGAGTTTCTGAGTGCGATGGCCTCGCACATCTACGACCAAGGAGGATTTGTTTGGGGGTACTAATCTGGTTCCATGTCCGTGAGATATTTGATGAAATCCAAATGAGTGTTGAATTTGAATGACGATAACACAACATAATGGGTGCATATTCACTGTGTTCACGGAACTTGCACTAAAACAACTTATCCATTGCAATCAGAACTCATTAATTATTGTTTAGTGTTATAAAAGTCCAAAAGTTCCTTTAATCCCAAATAACCAAAAAGACTAAAATTTCCTTTCTAATACGATGCGAGCTCAAAGTGCTTCATCGTGGAGCATATTGCCGTCCCACCACCTGCCGACATGAAAAATTCCAGAGTATGTTCTGAAATTAATAGATTATTTCGCCCAGCTTGGAAGTGCCAGAGGAACAGCATTATGCTCCATGAATGTTGAGCCTCCAATGGCAAATCGGATCCGATCAAACATTTGTTTGCATGAAACAGTTCTCTTTGTAGAATGACACCAAATGTGCTGTTTTTTATTCAGACTCCTTTGGTATGAATGAAAATAATTGGGACTATCCCAAATTCCAGCAAAACTCTTGTGATGTACAACACTTTACCTAATATAAGTTCCATTACAAGGAACTTCAATGCAGGAGGAAGGCATTTGGCCCATCAAAGCCTTACAACGGTTGCTAACATATGGTTGTTTCTCTGTGCTCTATCCTTTTAAAATTCTGAGTGACAGGCAAAGGAAGCAGCACGTACCATTTTTAAAGTCCTATGAATGTGAAATTCCTCTTGGTTGTTAAAAATTATTTGTGGAGACATATCCACAGTATCTTCACCTCCACTACTGAAGGTGGATGGAGGTTATGTTTTCACCCCTGTTTGTCTCTCTTTGCCTGTCTGTTTGTCTGTGAGCATGATATCTCAAAATGTTATGGAGGGATTCAGACGAAGCTTGACAGACAGGTTGGGTGTGTGACAAAGACGAATTCAATAGAGTTTGGTGAAGATCAGGGTCCAGATCTGGATACCTGAGTTTTTTTAATTTGCAAGTGATTCCTCAAAATTGAGGGATCGAACCAAAAACGATATATAGTTAGATATTTCAAAAATATATGGACGGATTATGACAAAACTTGGTGGATGAGTTGTCACATCAGATCAGGTATGGGAGCATGTGCTGGAGCAGCGCGTCACTGCGTCCACTTTCCGTCGGTTCTTCAGGGGCTTCCGTCTAGTCATCCCCCGGGCAGATGCCTGGCCCATCCCCATCTCCTTGAGATGCCGATCAACCTGCTGCAACCATGATACACGTGGTCAGCTCATTGCCTCCTCCACTCATGAGGCTTCCTCGCTGAGAGAACCTGGTGAGCAGGATCAGCGTCAGGAAAACGACCCACACGTCCATACAGCTGCAACTGACACTAATGGACTACGCAGGTAACAAATCTCATTAGAGTCTCTCTCAGTAACCACTCGTTGGACACAAAGTCCGACCAGCAAGAGCCAAGGAATCTCCGAAGAGAACTGTTACCAAAGGAATTAAGTCTCCGTCTCAGATCCCTGGTAAGAGTCCAAGTCTCACATCCATAGAGCAAGACTGGAAGCACCAAGGACCTGAAGACTCGGTCTTTCGTCCTCCTGCACAGGTACCAACTGTGCCACACCCCATGATCCAGTGAATTCATGACTCCCAAGGCCCAACTCAGATGTCTCTTGACCTCTGTCTCACAGCTATTGGAGACATGAATATCCATCCATCCATCCATCCATTGGGACCATACATGCTCTGTGCAGAGCATTGGTGCTGCTGAAGCAGTCTCCTTGGCTATTGGGCACAATCCTGGACAGGTCACCACTCCATCACAGGATACCAGCAAGCTAGCACTCATTTTGCCGGCCTCAGAAGGATGACAGACAGAATCAACCCCACCTGGTATTAATTCAACAGCCGAGTGGTATTTGAACTCGGGATTTTAGGATCCCAAGCCCACCTCCCTAACCACTAAGCCAACACCAGCCTATGACCTTTTGTGCAAAGTCATATATAAAACATGATAAAGAATTAAATTGAACATAAAAAGACAAGATACAAGGGGTGGTGAAAAAAGTTTTTGGATGAAATACTCAAAGTAGTCTAAGAAACTCCCAACAGTCGTTTTTGGATTATAATATGTATACATTTCTGACTAATATAGAGAAATATATAACTGGAATGGCATTTGGTGGA
Organism: Eptatretus atami; assembly: GCA_035128595.1. NCBI lineage: Eukaryota > Metazoa > Chordata > Myxini > Myxiniformes > Myxinidae > Eptatretus > Eptatretus atami. Next base: position 89,953,674 of record CM068960.1, read on the forward strand.
GTGCATACCTCCACCAGGCTGAACAGTTTAAGTTTTGTCTCCCACTGATAAGCCGGATCTGCATCCAGACATTAACCAAAATCTAATCGGCTTGCTCTTGTCACCTATCGAACTCATCCGCCAAATTGTGTCATCCGTCCACAATGTTTTGAGATTTCAAGCTACGTATTGTTTTTGACCCTATCTTTAAATTGTGAAGATTCACTGAAAAAAATTCTCATATCTGGATCTGGATGTTCACCAAAATCGAAACAATTCTTCCTTGTTACACAACCAACTTGTCCTCCAAGTTTTGTCTGAATCCGTCCATACCTTTTTGAGATATCTTGCTCACAAACACAGACAGAGAGACAGACAAACAGGGGTGAAAACATAACCTCCATCCACCTTTGGTGACGGAGGTAAAAATATTGGAAAAAAAATGTAAATGCAATTTGATTTATAGATTCACTTTTTATATGTTGGGACGTGTCTTGGACTATCATGTGCATTTCGTTCATACAACCGTTTGAACTCTCTACTTATGTAAATGTCCGTCATGGCAATCTGGTTATACATGTTTCAAGCAAAACATCTTTCGTGGGAAAACAAACATTCTCACAATTATAGTGTGACAGATGTGACATCTTAGAATATACTTCGGTATCAAAAACACCCGGGGCCAATTAAGTAATTAACTAATCTCCATCACTGTGTTCACTCTTTTCATCCTGACAGCCCCATCATTGACGAGAGCCAATGATGAACTTCAACCTTGCAGTCAGGGCCCTCAAATTTCAAACAGGTATGCATATTTAAGCACTGTACAGTGTACATACAATATGGCAGAAATCTGACCCCCATCTTCCCCTAATTGTATGACTGTCCCCCTTTTACACATCTCCCATCCTAAGTACATGCATCAGAACTTTGTCTCCACAATTTAATACCAAGCTATCAGAAAATCCCCTGGACTTAATACATTATTGCAGCTTAGGTATTGCATTTGCTTGACAGAGTAATAGGTAGGTGTAATAGGTCGGTTTGGAATTACATAATTTTACAACTTTTTATGGAAATACAAAAATGAATGAAACAAAATGTTTCATTGATCAATATATAATTTACCTCTTTCTTCTTTGTTCCTTTCACATTTCTTTCTACTTTTTCACATTTCTCTTTATTCATTCGAATTATTGCTTTATAAATTTTTTTTAAAATCTCTTTTACTCTTTATTTCTCTTTCTTTATCTATCTGTCGAGGAGAAATTAATTCTTGCAGAAATTTTTCTGCAAGGTTCACTTGGCTGTGCCTGGATGGGTTTGAAAGGTAGTGGAGTAGCGGCTGAAACCCGAATCCTATTCAGGTTCCTTCTGATGACTCAAATGTAGTATTTGGGCTTCTGTTTGATTAGCCACTTCATTCGTGGCTTCTCTAAATATTATAACCTTACCAAGTTGCAATAGGCATATTAAACTGTTGGTGTAGACATGCCAAATAAGCACTGTACAATATGGCAGTGTGGACAGACAGAGAGACAGACCTGATTTATCTTTAATCGCTCCACAACTCCAGCAACATTGACATTCACCCGATGCGCGATGCAAGCTTGACCACCTTTGCGAGGGGAGGTTGTGGTTGGGGAAGGGAAATCGTATAAACATTCAATAAACACCCTCAGATGGCAGAGATATGTTTTGTTCGGCTTTTCTTGAAAATGCGGTCATTTGTGACTCCCATGTTATCGACGTTTTGTTTGTGCATCTTAATGCACGACTCACATATTTTTAGAGCGTAAAACATTTCTTTCCTATAAATTGAAAGATATTTGAATATAAGATGTGTATTTTACCTCCTATTCAGTAATAATTCACAAAATATATAAAGAATATAAAGCTTGTTGTGAATAATTTGTTGCACAGATATATTACACACACAGTTGAAATAATTGTGTTGAGCACACAGTTGCTGACACAGTCCATGTTTGGAACAGAAGTTTATTGCTGTACTTCACTGCAACAAGCACACGACCTGGTTGTCTTCTTGAACAGGTGGTTGAACCAGAAGAGGCTCAGGCTGCAGTTGTCGCACCTGCAGTTTGACCCCATGAGAAGAAAAAA
>CM068960.1:89955783-89977219 GCA_035128595.1 Eptatretus atami
TGATTAAATTTTAATATTAATTTGTAAACATTGCCAAACAATTGCACACGATAAAAAAAAAATAGCTAGAAAATAAATTATTGTTTTTATAATAATATAAAGCAGAAAATAAAAACGCATTTTGAGGTCCCAAGTTAACCCATTCCCATCATCCGAAGGTTAAATGACTCCTGACCATTAGCTTCCCAAAAAACGGAAATGACGTACAATTGAAATGATGAGTTAAAATAAATGGAAATTTAAGTTCAGGAAAAATGTTACAAACATAATAGTAATACTTATTGACAATCATGATTTCTAAGTACACAACCCTTCAGAATCCCTCACCATTTATGCACCAACCTGAACCCCACATCATCCCTCCGTGCGTATGCAATAAATATACGTTCCCATAAAACCCCAAAACGATTTCACCATTTTAACTATCTATTCTACAGTTCAAGGAACATCTCCAATCATTTACTTTCCATGGTCGTGTTTTTCATAATACCTTTTGTAAAACTCTTTCACTGCTTTCCATACATTTTCATCACACTGTGAAAGGTCAGGCAAGAAGCAATCCTTATGTTCCTCGACATTGGTTCATCAAAGACAAACTAATTAAAATCCTCATCTCTTCGACACCGTGTGAGTCTAAATCTGCCACGGATTAGACTTCAAATCAAAATGATAGTGCTGCCTACAGATAAGCAGGAAGACCTTTATCATTAGGGGCAATTTCATGAAGTCTTCCCGAATCTGCCAAGAGCTCTTGTCAAGCCGTGCAGCCCCAGAGCTTATTCATCCTAGTGGATTTTGGGATTGCTGTGGCTCTCGTGAGAAAGGTCATGTCATCACTTCCTAAAATATCTGTGATCCTTTTCCGGCTGGGCGCTTAGCCTTCAATATTGAGTCCGTCCCTGTTCTACACGCGATGTGGGTACCCAGGCGTGCCAAGACCATAGTTTGGTAATATTCAGAAAACCTGGGGATTTTCCCTTGCAATATCGAGCTTTCACTCTGCATATGAAGATGGCTCAGTTGTCCCTCTTGCTCAGTGAAGGGAATTAATTTTATTGTGGATAATTTATGGTCTTTCTGAGTTAAAATAAAGCTCCTTTGGAATATCATTTTAAATGCACCAACAGGGTTAGACAGATGGAAATGAGCAATACATATGATGTGGTGCCTTGCATTTGTATGGGGATTAAAACAATAAGAAAATATTCATGATTTCCCCACAACAGGAGATGTTCATGCCAAGGTGGTTTTCCAGATGTACGAGTTCCTTTTACAAAACGATAGAATAGGTATTGCATGATCGGCTGAGCTTTTAAGGTTCCCATGCATTCGTTTTTGTGTTTCTTGTTGATGAAGCCTTAAGACAGAAATATTTGAGTCCAAGACTGCTATTGATATACACTTGTGAAAATACATGTGACTGTTGCATATTGCCCCCTTTCCAAGCCATTGCCCTCTGGAGATATCTAACCCTTTCCTTGACTGGTACTCACGAGTGATAGATAAAAGGAAATTAATTCCAGGCTTTGAAAAATTCACTAACCTGGTGGTAAATGTTAAAAATCTAAAACCAGTTAATAACTTTTATTTCAGCTGCAGTTGTGATCTGGAAACCTAGAGACCCTAGAACAAGCAGAGGTAGACCAAAGATCAGACAAAGAGATTAAATTGAAAAATCTACTGGGGTACAACAGCCTCAACTTGCATTGGGTAGAACAGAATGGACCATGTTGAGGGAGGTGTTCATCGTGAACCAAACAGGCTGATCAAGTCAAGCTGTTGTGACTGTACCTGCTGAATGCGGATGTCATCCTCCGAAATGAATTCTGTCATATATGATGATGTCACCACTGTAGAGCATTTGGTTCATATTAGGAAATATTGACTAGCCTTCTATTCCATCACAATGTAACAGCTATAGCCAGTCAATCGATAAGGCAGAAAATGTTTGTGACAAATATGATTTCTTCATTTACTGGAGAAACATCGATGCTGGAAGATACCAAAATGAATCGAGGAGCTGCGCCAATGATTATGGGATTATGCATTTTGCTTTCACAGTTGTAGTGCAAAAAGGATCGGTTTCCGAGTAACATGTATCCAAATCATTGTGGGATGTATGGAATATTATTTTGCAGATATTTATAATAAATGATTGATGAATCGAACGAGTGAATAACTCACCTGCTGCAACTATGCATTTAAATGTGACTGAAATTAATTAAAAAGCAGGACAGGGTTATCTGGATGTGTTAATCAAATTATTTTGAAAGACCAATAGTTTAAAAAATGGCACAGCTTAATCAAATCACAACCAACTGCCATGGCCAACCTGCTCTCCAAGTGATTGGATTATTAGAGCACTTGCCATAAAGGTTATCTGACAGGGCCTAATCTTGGAATAATTTAAGACTCATAATAGGTCCCACTCCCAGTCTTATTTTGTTAACACCACAAAAATCGATGATAGCATAGATTAATGCCACGGCATCGATCACACACGCTATCCCTATCATGCTAAGCGGAAGTGGCCGGAATATTGTGGAGGCTTCCAAAAAACACTTGCAGAAACCAAAAAACAATTGGCCAAAACACTTGCAGAAACTACCGAAATTGGGAAATAAATAAAAAAACCCCAAAAAACACAAGATGGATAAGCGAGAAATTAATCAGAGGTTGGTCAGGTTACCAGAAACTAATACTTCTTCTCTGTGCCATATAATTCATTAACTGGACTCTTCCTTCGGTAATGTGTGACGTAATACTGTATATGCTAAGTAGGCAACGCATGATGTTGGAATACTTTGAGCTGTTTCGGACACCATTTTCAAAACTATGCCGACACAGGCCACGATGCTTGGAAAAGTTTAGGGAAGCTTTTCATTATTGGATGCAACCTAAGCAGAACCCTGGGAACTGTGGGTGGATTTCGTAACTAATTGGGTGAATATTATCAAGTTGACCAATCCGGTTGTCGAGCATGGCTGTTACATTTGATTGCACTGATAGGTATTAAGGCTCATTAAAGTGAAACTATTTTGAACTACTAGCTATCCTGCTAAAGCATGATGACTTGATCAGATCACCAGTGGCCCCTTATCGCCGGGTCTACACTTCTGTAAGTACTAAGTAATGAATAGTTCGCCCATGGCAAGGAATGATTTGGAGATCTTCTGGGAGTGCTGCCTTTCAAGTGATGATAATCCTGGGGCTGAGCCTAATGAAAGAGGTAATGTTAAAAGGCTGCCCAAGCTTCTCTGTTGGGAGCGTTTTTGAGTGCTGAGGGCTCTGGGAAAGAAAGAGGAAATGTAATTACGATTTAAGATTTAACGAGCGTTTGTTCTGAAAGCCGTTTCACAGAAGTCTGATAACAAAGCACACTCAACATCGGTCAGCCTGATCTTGAACTAATTTTTAATTACAACAGTGAACTGAGAATCAGGCACTGGATGCCTGATAACACGGTCAGATTTAACTATGAAAGGTTTTGGGGAACGTCCTTTATTACAAGCTCAATTCATGAGCACAATGTCCTGTTGTTACATCACAGATAGCAGACAATAGAAGACCTCTGGTGATGCTCTCACTGAGCTGGCAGAGACGGAAGTAGCAGCAGCAGCAGCAGCAGCAGCAACAGCAGCAGCCTGGCTTGAATGGTGGAGCGTTTCTCACGGTTTCATTTTGCATTGCTCCATGGTCCCAAATTGGGATTTTTTTATAATGGCTTGCTGACATATGATAGACATTGATGCCAAGTTTGGTTCCTCTTCTTCCATTCATGTCAGCATTTCTAAGCCAGTACAAAAAGTTACCTGTGCAACAGAATCACCATACAATTTCCACGATCACAAACTGACTGTTATTTTGCCAGCAAATGTAGAAAGACTGATTCGAAGACTTTTTACCAACTTTCTCACAAATACCTGTGAATACAATGTGATTGAGGGAGCTAAGGCCAGCATTATGCATTATAATATGTGTTGCCTTACATGGAACTACAATGCAGGAGGAAGGCCATTAGGCCCATCAAAGCGTGCACTATGATTGCCACCTATGGTGGTTTGCCCATGCTCGATCTGTTTTTTCAGTCCCCTACCGGTTTCACCAGAGGGGACTACGGGTTTGCCCTCTATCTATCTGTCCGTCCCACCTGTGGTTTTTCAAACTTTTTTTCCCGTACCTTTTAACGTATTCAACTGAAACTTGGTACATGGCTTTATTATGATAAATTGCAGAAGAAGTTCGAGTTTCAGGACATTTCGTCAATTTTTCACAGAGTTATGCCCTTTTTGGACATATAAAATATCACATCGGTTGGTGACATGTATTACAAAGTAATTCTCGCTCTTGTTTTAAATGCTGCAGATGAAGCAAAGAAGCAGCACATACAATTCTTAAAGTCTTTGGTATGATTCCGCAGGGTCGCATTCAAACCACCGATCTCCCAGACTTAGAGCGGATTATCTAACCAATATGCCACTGACATAGTTACTTAATCTTTCGAAAGGTAGTGTGGGATGTTCAATATCCATCAGGAAAAACTATAATATTTGACTTACGACTTAACATCCCTCCGATGGAGGGCACACTCTTTGATGCAATGACCTGCTTTGCAGATCACCAGGCTAACAGTCCATCTGTGGGTCTGGAATCAAACTAAAACTACATCATAGGCAGTTCAAAGATGAGGTCACTACCTCTGAGCAAACCTGCCACTGTCATCCTGTAAGACCTAAAATCCTGGCTATTTAATCAAGAAATCTATATTTTATTTCACAAACTACATCCTGTTTGGGATCAAATTGCTCTCCGTCAGTCAGGTGCACTTGGCCTGCAATATAACAGTCAATTTTTTTCCATGCTCTATCCTTTTTAAATGCTGAGCACCAAGCAAGGAATAAAGTCTTTGGTATGACTTGGCCGGAGTTCGAACCACAGATTTCCCAGACTCAGAGCGGACGCTCTAATCTTTACACCACCGAGTCTGGTAAAGTCCATTACGATGGTGATTTGCATACTTTTCATATCTGTTGGCACCTGCTTGGGTCATGGTATTCTCTTTATAGTTTGTTGTTGATAGCACCATGGGAAATGTGGTTGCGGTCATGGGAGCAGATGCTTCTTCCTCTGAGTATAGCCAGTTTATATCATACCATTTCGAAATTAGCTGCAGGAATAAATAAGTAATATTTAAAAATGTAAACATTATCTCATTAACACCTCTTAATGCATGTGTGAACAATATGCTGTTGTTGTCTGACTTATTGTAATTTGAGGCAACAAAGAGCGAACTGAAATTAAAACATTCAGGCCAAAAAGGTTCGGAATACCTTTTGTTCATCCTACCCCTCTCCCAAAGCTTGGAGCACTTTGAATTAATGAAGTTTAAATGTAGGACTTGTAGATATGTATAGTGTCACTGTATGAGAAAGTATGCCACTGAATACACTGAATATGCTTCCCCTCAGATAATCAATTATTCCCGGGTTCAAGGATGTAAAAGGAAATCGATTTTTGTGAGCAGTAACATTGATGTTGGAACACATCGCCAGAATGTGCCGTTCTTCTCGGTGATGACTGAATGATTCTCACTTGTCATGAGAGCTTTCTGCAATCAACCAAGGAATGGCTTACTTATGCCAAGCAAGGAAATCATTTGGAATAGTGTGAAGAAAGATCCCTGTTTCCTGCTATTTCTTTGACAGTCATTCCGTCTGTTCCTTCAAAGCTGCTGCTCCATCTTGGATGATGGGTTGTTCACAAGCTGATATTGATGGGTTTTCCAACGCCCATTCCTCTTGGTGTTGTCAGTTAGTGCATATTGTTCACAGACATCAACTAACTCTTCATGGGAATCAATGGCCAGTTTGTACATGTACATCCAGGAATCATATCGTATGCCTCTTCTCAACTCGAGGAAACTTTTGGTTTGTATCTGAAACAAAGTTTATTACACTGTACTTTAATGTATTGTAAATGAAAAGAAGTCTAAAAAATATGAATGAAATAATTACTTTATACACAATTTTCAGTCTGATTTATGCTGTTCTTTCTGACATTTGAAGGGTGATTAGTAAGTCCATAACTTGACAAAAATTAATTCCATAATTACACACACACACACACACACACACACACACACGTACATTCCCAAAAGTATATATATATATATATATATATATATATATATATATATATATATATATAATAATAATATAAGCCTAGCGGGAAATGCTTACACATTATAAGCATCCGCATTGTCTCGGGTCGCTCACCTGCATTTTTTTATATTTATATTTTCATTTATTTATTTTCGTTTACAGACGCTTTCCAATGGTAATGTGATTTTTCCTGGTGTATCGGCTTTGATATCCGTCGACACACAAAATTACATGCTTCCCCATTGTCTCGAGTTGCTCACTTGCATTAATTTTTTTCATTTCATTTTCATTTCTTTATATTTTCATTTTCGGATGCTTTCCAATGGTTCTGTCATGTTTCCTGATGTACTGGCTTCAATGTCCGTTGGCACACAAAATGTCAGCTTTCTACGTTACCCGGAAGGTACCTAACATTAATATTAGTCAGTCACCGAGTGATGTGTAGAAATATATATATATATGTACACGTATATCGGTATATATTTGAAGGCCCCAATTATTTCCACTATCTTGTGGTGTTGTTGGTCTTTCGCTTTTGGCCCAACTCTTTAAGAATGCCATTGGCCAGCCCTGACATTTGACTGAAGGTGATTTCGGCAATAATTTGTAATTTAGCCAGTATGCCGGAGATAATTCGGCTATTCTTCATGAAAGGCACAATGAGATATTTAACAATAACCAATAATCGGACCAATGTATACATGATGCACACACTGATTCCTCGCCTTGCCTGTGAAATACCAAGGTGGCAGTTTATAGTTGGGTCCTGATTCGAACAAAGGCATGTGCCCTTGTCTCTCAGCTATCCGTCCAGCCCTACCATCACACACACACACACACACACACGCACACACACGCACGTGCGCGCGTGCACGGCTCAGGCAGGGTGATTCATCGGTGTGTGTGCCCCCATCCCTTCGATGGACATTAAACTGGGCATCCCATCTGTTTGCATTAGTTGGTGGATGATAAAGATCCCATGGTGTGCTTCGTGAAGAGTGGGCGAGCTATCGCCAGATTCCAAAAAGCGATCGCCAACCATGGCCAAATTCCAAATGCCTGCCCTAACTACTAAGTCGAACGTCAGACCGAGCCAGCCGAAAGACCTGGGCCAAAACCTCCCCTGGTCAACACCACAAGAATATGGCAATAATTGTGGCCATAAAGAAAGAAGCGGGAAAATATGTGGTATGTGTTTATGTGTCTGTGTATACATATATTTTTTTATTTTTTTTTTATATACACCCCTGCCACTTATTGTATTGCTCATAGTCTACATCAGGCTGAAGTCTTACCGATCAATCCTTGAATTTCCTCAATTTTTGCAGATGTAACATGGAGATAGATGGCCCATGTAGTCATATGTGCTCTGGATACTTGACAAATGGCTCTAAAAGAGAACGGTTATTACAAGTGTAGAATAATTTAGTGTTCACCACACGTCATAAATTATATTTTAACTTGGCAATTTGAGAAGAATGTTTGCTTTACTTTTTCTATCCTTGCCTCGTTTCCCATTACTACATTGCTGCATTTTGCGTCCAACCCAGGACTTGCCTGTATAGAAAGTATTAAATCCTCTCGAATTGTGATATTTGGAATTGTTGCCTTAGCCCTGTGAAATTACATGGGTTTGTAACTCGAGATCCGATTTCTTTCATGACTCTTTTTCCCCAATTCCCACGTATCTCCAAAAGTACGTCGCAAGCATTGAACTAAACCAGGCGCCTTGTTTACTTTCGGCCCAAAGCCACCCAGCCAAATGCCATCGCTCCCTGACAGTGACATCATCACTATATTTACACCAATCGAAGGATGACAAGGTTGCGGCCTTCTGTCAATACTTCATAAGTGATTGCGTCGCGAGGAAACGGGTTGGGAGCGAAGCGCGGCCGGGAGATTTTCTTCGTGGCAACTGTCAACAGACACCCTGTAATCTGAGTTGATCGGCCATGCTGGGAAATAGATTTTATTTGAAGCTTCAAACTGTCTGCACGCGTAAAGATTGTCTGGGTGACCTTGCGTCTCGGCCTCGCTAGCGGTTTCCTGTAAACTTTCTCAGAGCTGCAATCAATTTTTATTGCTATCAGTTGTGTTATGTCAGACTGCAAGCGCTGTCTGTGTTCATTCGATTTATTTATTTATTTTCTTGAGTTAAAACAATTTGATTCCTACGTGGATTTAGCGAACAATGTACGACGACTTGAAGAATCAATTCTAAACAAAATCGATATCAGCCTGAGTCTGTCTAGTTACTTTCACCGATATAACTGCCAAACAGAGACTAAGGTTATTGCGGCACCTTGTAAATCCTTTGCGACTGACAAAGTGAATTTGACGGCATTGTAAATTATGTGTACATCGGATGAATCAAACAGAATGAGCTTCCAAAGGCTTAATCTTAGCTAACACCATGCAATCCGAATGACATCATGTTTTGACAAATGGAAATAGTTTTGAGCAATGTATAATCAGTGGCTCACTCCTGGCGAGTGGAAATTAGAAAGGTCGGTTGCTATGTGGTTCAGCCACAGATTAAAAAAAAAATCTAAAAAATCAAGGTGTGGTTTTGTCAGAGGCTTTGGAAAGTGATGTTTCAATCACTCGAATGGCAAAAACCTTCTGAGTCAGAAGCGCGTGTAGTTCTGGTCATAAGTGCAGGCTTTGTGTCGTGGGATTTCAGTCTGTGGGAAGAACGCTGCTTCTGACGGGGGCGTCTATCATTTAAGTACGACGGTACAATGGTCTTGTGAAACATTTCCAAACTCAAAGAAAAAATATTTTAACAAATGATACTATGTTGTTTTCCCATACCTATTCTTTATGCAGGAATTTTGACTGAATTTTTGGTTTCTACAAAAGAAATTGCACATTTCAACTTTCAGCTATCACCACCGTTTGATTTTCCTCTGCTTCTAGATTAGGTCTGGACATTTCACACATTCCGCCGACCTCCTTAAATCTGCAACTGCTTAAAAAAAACACACACACACACACCTGCTAATTTTCACAAAACGCTATTCATATAACAGTTCGACTCCTAATTAATGTTCAAGCACAATAAAACCTGTCTTCTTCCATCGTACCACCTGTCTTTTGTGGCAAAGACACCATATGTACGAGGACAACTACAGTACTGTACTCTTTTTACATTGGTCTTGGGCTTGCTATGGAGGGCATGATGGTTGAGAAGGTTGCACTTACATCACATTCAAGATAATAACAGTAGTAGACAGTGTAGTTTTTGTATACAGTGTCGAGGTTCTTGGAGAAGCTAGAACACAGAACTCATCATGGCACAACAGAATGAAAAGAACAATAGAAAACGAAGGTGGGGGACAACAACAGCAGGGTTGAGGGACAAAATAGAGGGGTGACTTGGAGAAATAAGGGATGTAGGGAAGGCTAAGAGCAAGGATAGGACTCAGGGGGTGAAAAAAGAAGGATACAGTCACAAACTCTCAATCAGAGAGATGGAAGGAAAAACTGGAAACCTGGAAAAAGGTGGGGTTGGAGAGGGTTAATGAGAGTAGAAAAGATCATGGTTGTGGATGGTGGGATGACCTGAGATAGTGGTGAACAATCCCTGGAGGGAGGTATTGCATGAATTACAACGACATTAGTAGACAATGGAAAAACACACGGTATATGGGATTTTAACCTGGGTTCTCAACATCAATAGCCCAGAGTACCGATTCGAGCACTCACAGGCCAACCTATTATACAACTTACCCTGTTTCTCTAGCTCAAGTTGTTTGGCCAAATTTCTGGCTGCCTGAAGCAAGTTTTGCGTATTTCATGGAATGCAATAAAACATCTATGATGTGGTCACATATTTTTTGCAGATGTGACATGTAGATGACCCACATGGTCATCTGTGGTCTGGACACTTGACAAATGGCTCAAGCGTAGATGGAAGGTGAGCCCCATTTCACGGGTTTGGCCCGTTTTGTTTCTGCAAACCCACAGACTCGTTTTAATATCGTCAAAACCCGTATTGGATGGAAAGTATGATCGATTTAAAAACACCATGTTTCGCTTCCATTCCACTCGCAAGGATTGACACAAAGACTGATAGACCTGTCACGATCTGCAGCTGATAGGCAAGGTATCACTCTCGTCCGGTGGTTCCCAAACATTTTTGTTCACGACCCCAAATTTGAAATCACATTTGCCTCACGACCCAAATGGTACCGGTACACACTTTGTTCTGGTACCTACGATAAAAATTGTCGGAGAAAATGCTTTCGACGTGAAAACCCCCCACCAAAAACTGGGATTTTGAGGGGAGTTTTCAAGTTCGGGTCATGACCCTGGGTTTGGGAACCCCTGCTCTAGTCAATTGGCTGTGTGACGTCATGAGCATTCCCTCACCAAAGGCCACGTCACCACCCTCCAGTCTTCCATGCACTTCTAATAGATGAATAAATAAAACAAAAACCCACTTTCGATTCCTGCCAAACCGTTTTTCGTCACCTCCAACTTGCCACGTCTGCTTCGAGCGCAAGACAGGAAGAAATATGATACTTCTGATATCCTTCTTCTTCATCACCTATATTACTCTTCCTCTCTGCCTTTCTCTGTCTTTTCTAGGTGTTTGCTTTTTCTTACCATCCAGCCTGTATTTGTTTCTTGTTTTTCTTACTGCTGCACAAGGTTTGAATTACCTCTTGTACTGTCGATTGTGTTGCTCGCTTGACCCCTGACTTTAGCTTTGGTTTGGGTCAAGCATTTGACGGAGGCCTTGGTTGAACTAGCTGGGGTTAAGAGTCTATTTAGAGTTTGAGAGATTTGTTTCTTTTTCTTATTTTTCTTTTTTTGGCATGTCATACTGTATTTATAGAATTACTGTGATATGTTATAATTATGTTCTGTTGAATAAATATGGCGATGTTAGACTTAGAATTGTTACTAAGAACAACTTGAGATAAAGACTGTTCAGTGAAGACTGGGGTGTAGGCAAGGATCCACAAACAATACAGTTATCTACAACCACAACACATTGATGTAGGTGTGCTTTCCCGAGGTATCAGGTATTCTTTTTCAAAAGGCATTCTCACAATTACCTGAGCTTTGTGCAGGAAGTTTGCACCGTTCCCAGTTTGTAAGTGATCTGATGGATGCAATGGGAGTGGAGGAATATTTTTCTGCCATTTCCAAGAGTTTGTCTTGTGGGATTTTAAAACTTTGTTTTCAGTATATTTCCATCCTGAAATCCTTATTGCGAGAGGTATTGTGCTGCGATGACTACTAGATATTAAAATATTATTAAATGGAGAGTTTTTCTTCTGATTAATCTACTGGACCCGAGTAAGTGTCTCTTTGCTGAGTTTTCCACTTTTTTAACCTTCATTAGCTTCAGACTAATCTCTTATTATTGATGTTGATTTTAATTGCACCCTCATGCAAATCATCAATGTTTGACGGGACCTTCACCCGCCTTCAGCTATATCTCAAAAAAAAAGAGATAATCTCCAATTTTCAGCTTGGAGATGTGTTGTGACGTATCAATGAAGTCTTCAACATTTACTTTTACATTTACATAACTAAAGGCATCCTTGGAATCTCAGGGCAGACAAAATGGAATATATTTGTTCTCTCGGTGGATGAACCGTGTCGCCATCTGCTATTCATTTCACTAATTTTTCAGATAACCTCACGTTCATATTTTTTGGATCCACAATCTAAGCTCTTGGAAGAGTGATGTGACAAAGGACGAAATGACAAAGTACTGACAGTGGGGCAATGTGGGGTCAAAGGTGAATGCAGCAAGCAAGGGAATTAATGAATAAGAAAAAGGAGAGAGAGGAAGTAAAAAAGCACTGGAACCTGAAATTAAAAGGGTTGGGTGGTGGCATGGCATTGACGGAAATAGAAGAGATGGCAGGTAGGGATGGAGGATGACAAGAGATGGAGGTGAACCTACCATCTTCAAGCACAGAAGTAAACAGTGGAATGAAGAGCCTGAGGAAGGCAATTCCACAAATAGGAGAAAAGAGGAACAAAAGAGTAGAGGTGGACAGTAAGCTTGGATTTTGGGAGTTTAACCAAGATGGGAGTACTGGAAGAACTTGTGTATCCTGCATGAGTTGGGAATGGTCAGAAGGTGGAGATCGCAGAGGGAGCAAGGCCAGAGGAGAAAAGAAAGAGGCCATCAATCTGTCTGTGATGTAAGAGTAACAGGCCTTGTGCTTCTGCCTCATTGTGGAAGATTCCAATAATATTTATAGTTTAAGATTCCACATAATCCAGTAGAGACAGATGTGCTGGTGGGACACCAGCCTTTTGAGAAGGGTTGTGGGAGGGGGGGGAGCAGTACTTCATTGAGCTATGGACGAAGTTATTGTAGGCTGTGAGTAATTATTATTTTACAAGAAATGACTTTGAACAATGGAGGATGCTCAGTCTATATCTGGCTTTGGAGGCCAACGTTGCTGTATATAATCGGCCCAAGAGAGGTCATGGCTGATGGTGTGGCCTTAAAGTTCAAGGGGCTGGACATCTTTTAGTGGTTGATTGTGGAAACAGATAGGTAGATTTATTTGAGGATCCTTCCAGAGCAATATGGTGAGACCATCCAATATGTCATGGCAGAAAGACATGTTCTACTTATCAGACAAGCCTATAATCAATTCAAGACCAGCAGAAAGAAATGTATAAACCGCCTGCCGATGCGTGGAATGGAGTAGTATATTGCATAATGTGGAGTCATCTGTTCTTTGGATGTGGAGTCATTCATAATGTGGAGTAATTTGCAAAAGGGAAAAGAGGGTTTCCTAGAGCAGCAGAGAGGTTGTTTATGTATACGAGGAACAATACTGGGACCAAAACACTCCTGGTGCCACTCCAGATGTTTTTGGTGCTTTAGTGTGCTTTAGTTTTCGTGAGACATAATCCAACTTGCCATAATAACAGATACTCTAATGGCTCTCTATCAGTGGATCAGGAGGTCTTTGATCACATAAATCATGCCTAACTCTTTGAAATACTGTTTGCTTTGGCTTTGAAAAGCATTTTGTATAATTAGCATACTTTATAACTCTGCCGAATGTCTTAATGGATTTAATGGCAGTCTTGCAGCACCTTTTACTTTAGAAAAGGACTTGGACAAGGATACTTATTGTCTGGCCAGATGCATTAACTTGATATTGATCCAATCCTCTGTCAAGGTTCATGATTGTTGGACTGTTCATGGAGCATCTTGTCCTGAAAGTCATCTTATCTTTTTAGGCCGATGAGGTGGGACAACTTCTAAGACATGTGTATGTATAAGACATGTGTATATATATATATATATATATATATATATATATATATATATATATATTGTTTATATATAAACTCCCATGCTCTTCGAGCCAAACAAAGCTGCATAAAGCTACACAAGGTAAGCCCTTTTCTGTTTCAAACCCTACCCGAGTTCCACTACAGCTGCAGACATTCACAAGTAGTACATATATGAGAATGAGAATTCCAATGCTAGACACCCCCCACAATTGCCATACTGGTTTCATCACTTGGCGAATCATCAGCGAGGGCGAAGACGGAAACGCACACCACCGAGGCTCCCAAGCATGTCCCATTTCCAATGCCAATAGCAGTGAACATATACATAATAAGACCCAATCACCTCTTTCACCTCTAATTGGAGGAATAACCAATCAGCTCTCACCTAATCAATTACCCCATGTGGTTGGGATTATCAATTAAATTAACTCCCATATTCTTCTCGCCAAAGAAAGCTGCATAAAGCAATCAAGAAAAGCTACACAAAGTATTCCTTTTGCTTGCTGTTTCAAACCCTACCCGGGTTTCTTTACATGGGTATGATCATGCTCCACTGGTGTTTCTCGGTTTTATGGCAGCATGATTTGAGAAGTGCCTGTGGGTTTTTTTTGATACAGACTGTACAGTGGTTGGAAGTAGTTAATATTTATCGTTTACGGATGGTCTGCAGTGGTAAGTGTTACAGTGTATATTGTTACCTCTGCCACCAAAGCTGAACAGAGGTTATGTTTTCACCTCTGTTTGTTTGTGAGCAGGATATCTCAAAAGGTTATGGACGGATTTGGATGAAATTTGGACAGATTGTGTGTGTGACAAGGACGAATTGATTGGATTTTGTGAAGATCCACATCCAGATCCGGATACTAGAATTTAAAAAGTGATTCTTCAGAATTGAGAGATAGGGGCAAAAACGATATCTAGTAGGATATCTCAAACAGTTATGGATAGATTGGGTGAGGACACAGGATAGGGAGAGTTTATGAGGGTATAAAAGATCATCGCTATGGAGATTGAACAGACTGAGAAAATTCATTCCACAGGCGAGAGAAAAGAGCAACGAGTGAGAGGTGATGAGAAGTGAGCCTGGATTTTGGGAGTTTCACCGGAAGTGTTTTACTGGCACACAGCATGCACCCTTCAGAAACGTGGGAGGGGGGGGGCACAGAAAGGGCAGAGGGTGCAAGACCAGAGAGGAGGTGGTAGAAGACAGAGAGACCACTGACCTGTCTATGATAGGAAGAAACAAGAAAGAAAGTAAATTTGCAGTGTTTTAAAAGTCTGCTGCATGGTATGAGCAATTTATGCTTCATAGCAACATTTTGTCAACACAGTAAGGCATGACTTCTTCGTTACATCACATATGGGAAGTGTGCAAAATGACTTCTATACTATACTGAACTATACTATACTGAACTATACTGTACTGCGTGCAACAGGGCAGCTGCATTTCAGCTACCACAAGGAGTGATGCCCCTGCCCTATGGAAGTCCTGGGCTCAGCTGGCTCTGGCTGACCGTGCCTGGTATGGGCCACTTGTCCAGGGTAATGGATCCCCACTGTCTTGCGGGAGAAGCCTCTTTAGTCTAAGGCTATGAAGACACTCAGATGTCAAACTGTACCTGTAGGTCGGCCTGGGCAGTTTGACGTCTGAATGTCCTTGTGTCCAGCCTTCCATGAGCCTTGACCATGTATAAAATAAAATGCTTTTGATATTCGTTAAAAAGTATGCAGGTCTGTACTTATCCTGCATGAAATAACCAAGGAGTATATTTCTAACATTATTCCAAACTAAAGCATTGTTTGGATTAAAATGAATATTTGCCGAAGCCTGGTGTTGGCTTAGTGATTAGGGTGGCTGTCTTGTGGATCTTCAGTTCAAGCCCTGTTGGCCACTGAATTAACACCAGGTGGGGTTGACTTAGCCTGTCATCCTTCTGAGGTTGGTGACATGAGTACCTGCAGTGTATTGATAACAGAGCACAGCATCAGTGGCACAGCCATGCTTCTAAGAAATGATTGCTACCTGGCAACCAAGCTGACATATGCAAGAAGAATATTTGCAGAGAGAGCCATACCTTAGATAAAAAAAATGAGTAACATAAAATATATTGTGTAACTTTCAATCCAAGCAATGTGTGAATTAATTGTCAAAAAATTTTTTTGAGAAAGTTTACAGACAACCATTGTATATATCTGCAAACTCTCCCTTCTCTTGGTTGTTGTCCCATATTTTATGAATGACTATGATCATTCTGGATCATCATTCTCTTCGCTTCATCTCAGCTGGATGAATAGATGCAGATGCACACAAAAAGACAATGTCAGCACCCAGAAAAAAACGTTTCCGAGTCTACATGGTGTTTGAGGGTGTGAGACGGAACTCTATTGTGTCACGTGGAAAATGAGATGAAGGGCCGAGCAGAAAATGCAGTCCTTCAACCAACACCGTCTGTGGACATAATGAGGGTGGCCGAGAGCAGACGCGTTTGAGCCTTTCCATCATGATGTCAGTGTGACGCACAGAGTTCGGATCCCCGACCGTCCGGCATTGCCAAAGTGCTATTTATTTCAACACATCGGCGTCCCAGTCAACTATCACACACTTGCGAGGGTGTTAAATGTTTAATAAGATTTACCCGAGTGGTCTGCTATGAATTTGGCCTGCAAGCAGAAATCAGTCTTCACACATGTATTGTTGAAATATAAATTGTTTGGATAAAGGGGCTTCCTTTATTAAAACTCACCATGATAAAGCTTTTTGCCAAGATGACGGAAGTGATGCCTGGTGCATAAGCTTAAATAAACTGCACAAACCCTCCTTTACTTCTCACTACGTTTTCCCCCCCAATTCTCGAGATTGCTATTAAATTGCATTGTGACTCAAATATTATGGACAGATGCCAACAACTGAGAATGTTGAGGAGGTTATTACGTGGGCTGCTAAGCAAGTTCATGTCCTAACATAAACCTTCATTGCTATTTTACAAGATTGTTTTTACGCTGCTATGATGAACGTTGAAAACGCTTACGAGACGAGATACTCACAGTAGTCCAAACATGCTCACCCTTTTTTATTTTATTTTTTTTACTTTTTAAACATATGAGTACAGTTCAGCACACATTCGTAAAAAGGAAATGCAATTGCATTTTTTGATTTATAAACTAATATAAAAGCCTGTCAAAAATGATGGTTTGGAGTTATTTCATTCGAAATATTCATGGAGACTGGAAGATATGATGATTATTAGCAAGAAAAAGCATTTTTATTTGTTATTTTTAAACATTACATGTAAAAATGTGATCCTATTTTCTTAATTTTCTGGGACATTTCATTTCAACAGTGCAGCCTCGTGAGCATGCCATCGTCTGAAGCCTCAGCCTAGATTCAGGTGTGTTTATATCTTCTTTATTTATTAGACATACTATGGATGTAAATGAACACTCATTTTACGCTGCGTGTGTTGCACATCATGTGAAGCGAATTTCAGCTCCCTGTGTCTTGTATTAATTGTTTTTTAAAACGATTCTGTACACCGCCGTTGAGGCTCGGTTAGCAAGTCACCATCTAAATTTCCAATAGAAGAGACGTAATTCTGCTTTTATGGAAAATATTTTTCGAGTTTTTTTAATCCTCCGAAATAGAATGTGGTGAACACATGGTTAGGGATTAAAGATTGGCCTTTAAAACCCGACTTAAATCATCCTTATGAAGGGGGACAAATACACACTGTGTTTTATATAGGTAGATAAGCATCATAAAAAAACTTATTTTTGGGTATCTGGGAACAATTGTTTGTACGTTATTCACGTAATTATTAACACCCCACATAAAGTGGTGAGAAAAAGTTTGTGAACCCTTTAGAATGTTTTGTATTTTTACATAATTAGAAAGTCCTAGTAATAGATAAGGAGAACCTGATTAACCAAATAGCACATTAAAAAAAATCTTCATTCTCATTTATTTATTGAGCAAAATGATCCAACATTCAATTTCATTGTTGGAAAAAGTATATGAACCTCTTGGTTAATCAGCTCAATTAAGGGGGTAATTACAGTCAGGTGTTTCAATCAATGAAAATCAGGAGTGAGTTTGGGTGGCCCTGTCCTATATGACAAACATAAACTTTGTTCATCACCATCAGTCTGGTCTTCACCACACAGGTTTGTGGAAGCGTGTCATGCTCTGATCAAAAGAGATTTATGAGGACTTCAGAAAAAGAGTTGTCGATGCTCATCGGTCTGGAAAAGGTTACAAAACCATTTCTAAAGATGTTGGGCTCCACCAATCTACTGTCAGACAGATAGTTTACAAATGGGGGATATTATATTCCATTATTACTCTTTCCAGGAGCATTCGGTCCTCCAAAGAAAATCACTCCAAGGGGAAGGCATACAATAATCCAGGAGGTCACAAAGAACCCAGGGTAATGTCTAAGGATCTGCAGGCTTCTCTTGCATTGGCTAATATCAGTGTTCATGAGTCCACCATCAAGAAAACACTGAACAAGAATGGTGTGCATGGGAGGATAGCAAGGAGGAAACCACCGCTCTCAAAGAAGAAAATTGCCACCAGTCTCAAGTTTGCCACAGACCACCTGGATGATCCAGAAGGCTTTTGGAAGAAGGTTCTGTGGACAGATGAGTCGAAAGTGGAACTTTTTGGCTGAAATGAAAAACATTATGTTTAGCGAAAACCAAACACTGCATTCTAACATAAGAGCTTCATCCCAACCATGAAGCATGGTGGTGGGAGTATAATGGTTTGGGGCTGCTCTGGTGCCTCAGGACCCAGATGATGTGCCATCATTGACGGAACCATGAATTCTGGATCGTACCAGCAAATTCTACAGAAGAATGTGAGGGCATCCATCCATGAGCTGACGCTTATCAGGAAGTGGGTCATGCAGCAAGACAATGATCCTAAACACACAAGTATATCTACAACAGATTGGCTGAAGCAAAAGAGATTCTGCATTTTGGAAAGGCCAAGCCAAAGTCCACACCCTAACCAAATTGAAATGTGGCAGAACCTGAATCAAGAAGTTCATGTAAGAAAACCCACAAATATCTCTGAGTTGAAGCAGTTCTGTGAGGAGGAATGGGCCCAAATTCCTCCAAGCCGATGTGCAGGACCGATCAAGAGTTACAGGAAATGTTTGGTTGAAGTTATTGCTGCTCAAGGGGGTACAACAAGTTACTTAATATAAAGGTTCACATATACTTTTTCCGACAAATAAATTGAATGTTGGATAATTTTGCTCAATAAATGAATTAAAAAGTAGATGTTTTTTGTGTGCTATTTTTTTAGTTGGGTTCTCTTTATCTAATATTAGGACTTGGATGAAAATCTGATCACATTTTAGATCAAATTTATGCAGAAATACAGAAAAATATAAAGGGTGTCAAAACCTTTTTCTCATCAATGTATTTACTGAACTCTCACGATGAATTATTTTTCGAATACTGCATTTCTAGGCCAAAAAATTACGAATTGGAACTCATAATTGAGGAATGGGATTGGCAGGATAGCCTCGAGATATGCACACTCGCCTCTGAGTCGTTTCTCCTGGATTCTAATCTTGGCCCATCTCTAAACTCATCCTGGTGTTTCACATTAAGGGTGATTCATCAATGTGTGTGTGCCGTCCCTCGAATGGCCATTCGACTGCATATCCTGTCTGCTAGCATTAATTGGTGGACGTTAAATAACTCATGGTGTCCTTCATAATGAGTAGGCTTGCTATCGCTGGCACCCTGAACAAATTCCAAATTCTTGCCCTTATCTACAGGGGGCAATGCATCAGCAGCATGGCTGACTCCTCAGCAAATGATGCGACCCACACTCATGTGCTACATGCGAAAGAAGAAGATTGAGGAATTTTTGACAAAGGAGGAGGTCATTTAGTCCATTGTGCCCTCCACATCTCTTCCACTTTTTTGTCTACGGCTTCAGCTTGTACATGTGCTACTGCAAATGCACCACAGTCACAGTGATATCAATAAATGAAATGCTATTTGAACTTGAGCTGACTTTAGCCCTGCATTCACGTTTAAAATTCAGAACAATTTTCTTGCAATTTGTCTCTTGTGCTGATACATTGTCTTGTGAAATATAAATAAGTTGTGATCAATTTAAGAAGACTTTAAGGAAGATTTTAACTTTTGGTAATTATAAAATGTTAATGTGCAGAATTGTGAAATGGTGAGAATTCCACACGATGGCCTCTCACAAGTTATGCTGACCTAAATCAAAAGCAATTACATGTTGCAATGTTGTTACATCATAAGGCCTCTTTATATGTAACGTCATTACAGCTCTCACTAACCTCAGAAAGAAAAATCATCGGATGAAGTCAGTCCGCATTTCAAGTCGAATAATTTATCCTGCGGATTCACAGTTGCACCGAAGCGTACACTAGTGGTAGCAAAATTGCACAGCCCTGTGACAATGTTTGCTTTAGTATGACTACGCCATAATTACTTAAACTCACTCAGCCACTGCTGGTAAGCCCTTTGTGCAGAGGTTATGTTTAGAAAGAGCTTTCTCTCCAAAGCACGCAATGTGTCGGAACAATCTGTGTGCAACTCTTATCCTTCCATCTCACAGATCTCAATTAGACACATTTTATCATTTAAACCAAGGGCTGACAGAATGGCCTGGAGGTATGCACATTCGCATCAAAGCTGTGTCCAGCCTGGGTTCCAATCCTGACCCAGCTTTAAACGGTCATCTCGGTGTTACACAGGCAAGGTAAGGTGACTCGTCAATGTGTGTGCCTCTCTTGGATGGACGTTCAACGGGCGTCACATCTGCTGACATTCATCGGTGAACGTTAAAGATCCTGCGGTGTCCTTTGCGAAGAGTTGGTGAGCTATCACCGGCACCATGGAAAAATTCCAAATTCCTGCCCTTACCAGCAGAGGGCATTGCATCAGCAGCACGGTCGTGCCTTCAACCTTGTGGTGCATACGAACGGAGAAGATTTTGACCAAAATTAAAATTTATTACTGTGCTGCTGGTGAAAGTAACACATTCTTTCTGGACTGCAGCTTTATTGAATAAAAGATATATTTTTCGAAAGTCTTATGGTTCATCATCGTTATATGTACAAGTCATAAAAGCATTTGTATACTAGAAGAGCATTCGGTAGAGCTCATACCTCTGCCACGCAATGCCTGATCAAGTAGAACATATCGGGCCCAAGAGATTTTTGAAATATCATGCTCTGCATAGTTTTTTTTTTGTCCCATTTCTCAATGGTGAAGAATTACTTTAAAAATTAAAATTTTCTGAAATCCGAATCGAATCAATTTGTCCTCGGATCTTGGCAATTATAAAATGTTAATGTGCAGAATTGTGAAATGGTGAGAATTCCACGCTATGGCCTCTCACAAGTTATGCTGACCTAAATCAAAAGCAATTACATGTTGCAATGTTGTCACATCATAAGGCTACAATGTTGTTACAATCGAATATGGATTCGGATCTTCAACAAAATCGAATCAATTTGTCCTCGTCAAACACCCAACCTGTCCCCCAAGTTTCGTTCAAATCCGTCCACATCCTTTTGATATATCGTGATATGCAGAGTTTTTGGTCCCATCTCTCAATGGTGAAGAATCACTTTAAAAATTCCAGTTGCCAGATCCGGATCTTCAGCAAAATCTAATCAGTTTGTTCTTGTCAAACACCCAACCTGTCCACCAAATTTCATCCAAATCCATCCACAACTTTTTGAGGTATCCTGCACAAAATCAAACAAAAACAAACAAGCAGACAGACGGGGATGAAAACATAACTGACTTCCACCTTCGGTGGCAGAGGTAAAAATGAAAAAGGATGTGGGGATGTTCCCCCCAAAAGTATGCAAACAATGTAGGGATGGTCACAATAAATTATCATGTGAAACTATCCCTACCTCTTTCTTTGAATAATGATTTCTTTGAATAATATATACATAAAT
The DNA here is from genome assembly GCA_035128595.1 of Eptatretus atami. Classification (NCBI taxonomy): domain Eukaryota; kingdom Metazoa; phylum Chordata; class Myxini; order Myxiniformes; family Myxinidae; genus Eptatretus; species Eptatretus atami. The sequence goes on from CM068960.1 coordinate 89,977,196, forward strand.
ACATATATATGTATATACATATAT
>CM068960.1:90006088-90025086 GCA_035128595.1 Eptatretus atami
GACAGAACCATTCTAAAAGTGATACATATCCAAACCGTCATCCAAATCAACTGCAACAAGTATTAAAACAATTTAATGACATCGACGGATTTAATCCATACCAAAATAACAAGATATAGAACACATTAAGGATTTTATTATTTTTAAAACGATATTCGCATCGACATTTCAGCACATGATATGTGGTAATCCACAGAGTGCACTGAACCAAAAGCCAGGATTGATGGGGGAAGTGGTAGAATGTACCATACGCCAAATTTAATAACATAGATGGAAAACAAAATAAATTATGTGACACATTAAGCATTTTATTACTTTAAAAAATTGCACGCAAGAAAAAATATATATATATATATATCATGTTACGGCTGTGGAAATTCGCAATACACCATAAAGGTCCCCAGCTCAGTTATGACGCTAAGTTTATGTGCAGATAGGTCCCCACCGTTGTTTAAAGGGAATTCTTCTGTTCACCGGGCTGCGACCCTTTGAGATAGCCGTTTTTCTTTCGCTATCGTTACTTTGGCCCGACAGCGCTACGACCCTTTCCACTGCAAAAACCGTCGAAAACGTCGAGTGAAGGCCCAGTGAAAAGAACTGGATGACGCGCGAGTTTTTGCGCCGCAAGGCTGGGCACGAGAAGCCGGCGAGGAGCTCGCTCGCGATTGGTGGACACGGGGCGTGAGGCGGTCGGAGTGAGGGCACGCCCCTGTTCGAGAAGCTTCTCGAAGGGAGGCGGAGCCGAAAACGGGGAGGAGCGAAAGGCGGAGCCCCGCGCTATATAAGGCGGACCGCACGCGGGCTCTCTCCTCTCCTCTTTTGGTGGTCGGGGTCGAGTTCTCTTCTCTTGGCGGTTCGGGCAGCTCATGTTCAGTTCAGTTCGTGGTGGCTGCTCGTCGAGCTCGCAGCTCGTGTTCAGTTCAGTCTGTGCCTTTTGTCGCCAGGGTGCGGTTCAGTTCAGTTCGTGGTGGTTCTTCTCCTTCGAGCAGCTAGTTCGTGAGCTCAGGCTTCTCTTTTCTTGGACACGGACGGGAGGGCCCGCTTTGCCAGCTCGGGCGCGCAAGCTCGCGCACATAGAGGAGAGTGCCGGAGAGAGCTCGCGACCGTCGCACCACGAGGGTGCAGGTAACCAGCGTCGGTCTCGTGGGCCCATTCGGTCATCCACGGCCATAAAGGTTTACGAACCCCGTCTACCCCTTTGCCTATGAGGGGGTCATTTCTTTGTTCTGTGTGAATGATGTGGCGCCGTGTCCGTAAGTAGAACCTGTTAAGTGACTGTACACTATAAGCATATTCGGTGGTATTGCTTTTGTTTCCATGCTTTTTCTGTATATTGCATGACTGCCTTGGTGTACATACGTGCTGTATAAATAAATGTGTTTGTTTGAATGTATCCCGTTCGTCGTGTCCTATTTCCCCTTTGAAAGTGCCATCTTGCATCGTGGAATGAGTAGTGGGTTTTGAACACCCGAGTAAAGAAGCTTAAGCGGTTCATGTCCTAAGCCGACCTGCGGCGTGGTGCAACCCCTCGGTAGGTTACCCGCGCGGGTATTTAGGTATATCGACATTCGGCGATTCACCCTATTTCGCGCGGGTAGAATGCGGACTTGGTTGTGGTGAGGTTAAACCCCACCCGTGACTAGCTCCTGGCGGTAGTTCCAGGAGGGTCACGACTGAATTGTCCCTCCGTGGGCAAGCTGCTACTATTAGTGGGAAGCGGCAGTTCGCACGCCAGGCGGGCCAGAATTCGTAACAATATATATAATATAATATATATATATATATATATATATAATATATATAAATATATATTATATATATAAAACACAAGAAAGCAGAGGCCGTCCGCATGCGCTTTAGGGATATGTATAAAATCTGGCGGTGTGAGGAGTGAAGAGGGGGAGATTGTTAATGTGATAATCACAGCCTTTTTCGATGCTGAATACTGAATAATATACAACAACACACAAAGACGAAGATCAAAATAGAAATGAAAAATGCAAAGCACATCCACATTCAAAATGTATAGCGTTTTATAGTCATACGTCTTCTTCTTAGTCTTCTTCTTCGTCGTCTTCGTCTTCGTCTTCGTCTTCGTCTTCTTCTTCTTCTTCTTCTTATTATTATTTTGAAGGTGGGGGCAGGCTGGAGCAAACCAAACGGACAAATCGACCCCACCCCCCTCTGTCATTCGGTTTTTATAAGTGTATCGTCTGTATTGTAATACCATGGAATATGGGAGTAGCAGAGTACAGCAGCATCATGGAATACTGTAGTATAGTATCATGGAGTATTACCAAACTCCGTATTATCCATAACAAAATAGATAAAACGTTAAGCATTTTATTACTTTCACAAAAATTGCCCAAACAAGAAAAAAAAATCATTTTAAGAAAAATGTAAAAATATAGAGGGATGAAATCTCAAAAAAAACAAACAAACAAGGTAGGAATGACACCACATTACGATGCCATAATTTGTTGTGGGGTTGTGAATGAACAACGTCAAAAGATATCATGATGCTAAACTAGAAGAGGATTGTGGTGGTGTGTTATTGTGGCATCGAAATGTAGTATCGTTCCTACCTTGTTTGGATGTTTTTTTTTGAGATTATATATTTCTAGTCGTGCCAGGAATCTGACACAGCTTTGACTGCTCATTGCCTCAGTGGCATATTGGTTTGAGCATCTGCTCTTAGTTTGGGAGGTCGGCTGTTCGAGCCTGACCCAGTTGGGTCATACCAAACACATTAAAATGATACGTAATGCTTCATTGCTTGATGCTCAGCATTTATTAAGGATAGAGCATGGACAAAGAACCATAGGTTAGCAACCATGGTGCAGGATTGATGGGCCTAATGGCCTCCTGCATTGAAGTTCCTTGTAAGGGAACTCATGTGATAATACTGATTGTGCTCCCTCTGCACCATACTGTCAGGATGCATTCTCATTACATATTTATAACTCGTTGGAAATATTTATAAAATAGCAAAGATACAAGATGAGATAAAAAATTTTAAACAATAAACTTAATTATGTGTTGAAACCAATGCTCGGTTGACCCCCTTTTTTTCACCCAATTGTTATTTTTGCCACTCTTGTTGTTTTTAACCCTGCCGTTGTTAGCCTCCACCTGCTTCCATCAAGAATAATTGTGTGCTTGGTGCCTATAGTGATGTTGGAGTTTATTTGCGTTTGCACAATTTGTTCGGTCAATTTCATGCTCACTCTAATCCCAGACGTGTCTTCTACATGATTTCTAAGTAAATATTTGCAAATTAGTATATGTGTGAATCATAGAACCGGTTCACATGTGAAATGTCAAAATATTTAATAAAGAAAATGGTTTAAATCGAAACGGACAAGAATCCAATGAGAAGGCTGAAGCACCAAAAGTCTGAAGGTTGGGGGGAGGGTGGGTGAGGGTCGGTTTCTAGTTTTTACATATTCACAAATGGTGAACGTTTTAAATGCTCCTCTTTGCCTCCACGACCATTTCCATATTCCTCATACATTGCTTTTTACTCCTCTCTGTACCATCACTCTTCCACACCTGCAATCTATGTAGATTGGCCCTAACAGAGCCCTTGTCCACTAAAAGATTCATGAAGACTCGATACAAATGAAGACATTTCCTGGAGAGTTGAGATGCAAGCCTTAGAATCTGTAGGATTTCCCACGATGTTTGGTTATGCTGGGAATCATGTGCATTTTTGTCAGCGAGGAAGAATATTTGCGGTTGTGCTTGCATAGCCATGGACGGATGGATAATAGCAGAGTATTGAGTATTGAGTGAGCAAAAAACAAGTAAATAAATTAAAAAACCCACACATTCTTAAGGACTATCGTGTAGAAAATTAGGAACGAGTACGGCATGTGGCAATCATGAGTGAAATGCGTTTCTTGATAATTATTTCTTTCTCATTTTTAGTGCAGAGCTAACTTGGTCACAATCGCCAAATGAATAAAGATGAGACGTGCACCCAAATGAATGTGAAACATCATTTGCAATGATGAGTGAAGGAATGACATCATGACACTGATCATGAAGCATGATCCTTCGTGCGCTCAACTGCCAGGATTGTGAGGCCAATTATATGTGGTTCTGACCTGGTTCTCATACGACTTGTGTCCTCAATCAATCAATCAAATGACACGCATTCGATAATGAATAATTGGCAAACAGTCAAACTGTACCGTGTGTTCGAGAAGGCCTCAATGCCTCCTTGTAATGGAGACAGAAATATATGCGGACTTTGGATAGCTATTGTTTTATTATGCCATCAGTAGTATTGCAATAAACCTAAGTGCCCTTTAATTGATAGAGACTGAGGAACGGATAAAGACCATCATAGGAGACATCACGCTAAGTTCATGGATGTACACTGTTAGTGCCACGATCCCCACTAGAGGCATTACATTTAACCAGTTCTTATCAAATATTCATAACCCAGAGACTGCCAGTGATTTCCTGTCAGATGCTATACTCTTAGTCCGGACTTATCTTACTTTTATCCTGACGCGAACGTCACACGAGATTAAACTCAATATGCTTTTTGTGAGGCCCGCGGGTGATAAATGAAATCTCTTTTTTCATTGTTTATTGTATTCTTTGCTGCCGTTTGAGACATGTTGGTGCAAGGATATGAGAACTGTGGATCTAAACACACACACCACACACACCACAATATACACAACACACACACACACACACACACACACACACACACACACACACACCAAGATATCCCTGACCCACCTTGTAAAAAAATTTCTAAAGACAGGTGCGAATGGGAATATGAAACAGCAACGAATTATTGCAAAATCCCCAATGTTTGCAAAAAAAAGAAGAAAGAAAAATATAAATCGAGATTTCAACAGACATTAACCGACAGTTGGGAGAGTTGGACAGACTGGGCCGAGACAAAGAAGGAACCTTGGAATGTCGAAGAAGGGGTCAGCTCAACTGGGATGGAGAACGAATCATTATAATTCCCCGAGATTAAGGACACTACACGAACGGCTTTTTAAAGAAGATGGCAAGACTGAGTCAATCGGACGAATGTAGATTTTGCAAGGTAGAAACAGAAAACACGAGCCACCTCCTATCGGGATGTAAAAAAAAACTCATGTTAGAACAGCTGTACACTGAAAGGCACAACAAGGTATGTAAAGTAATCCACTGGCACATCTGCAAAAACTTCAATATTACAGTCCCAGAAAACTCAAGGAAACATGAACCAAAAGGGATAACTGTGAACAAGGAAGTAACGCTCACGTATGACCTGATTAGCATGAACAAAGAAAACAAAGCATTGCAATCAGATATAGTAGTTAGGTACAAAAAAGACATTGCTAATTGAGGTATCGGTACCCAGCAATTTTGGCTTAAACAACGCAGAAATCAAGAAAATGACCAAATACCAGGATCTCAAAATTGAAGTGAAAAGATCCTGGAATCTGAACACACACACACACACACACACACACACACACACACACACACACACACACACACACACACGATGATGGCGAGGGAGAGGCACACTTTGCTGCCTCCTCGTCGGGGACAGGTGGGACCGAAGTCTGCATCGAATACAACAGCTTCTATGGGAGCAAATACTGTGCCAAAAGTGGCAGCTCCTGTGACACCGAGGACTGCGCATGTGGTGTCCGGTATCAGGTTGTTTGTCATGCGTTTGTGGCATGGCCTCGCCCTGCAGCGTGGTGTGATTTATCGACTTCGTCCTGCTGAGGAAAGTGGGACCGAGTTTTACTGACTCCCTCCCCCTTTCTACTTTACCGACTTCCTCCCACTGAAGACGAGAAGGACCAAGCCTCGGTGGGACCAGGGACCGCATTTGTGGTGTCCATTCGACATGCGTTTGCGATGAGGCCTGGCCCTGTGGCTTGATGCGTTTTACTGACCCCCTCCTGCCGAGGACGGGTGAGACCGAGCTTTGGTGGGAGTGCATGTGGAGATGATGACCAGTGGCAGCGGTGCGCCTTGTCCGGGCAGGCGGGGGTGTCAACGGAGAGCGTACCCTTGGATGTCACATGGGAGGTCGTGCAGATTCACATTGTCGCCGATCTGAGTTGGAGGGGGCAATTGAGCATCGGTGAGTAGATGGCTTGGCCCATTGTCGTGGTTCCTTGCTGGGGTGGAGATGGGTGCTTCGGGATCAGGTATGGCTCCGAGTTTTGGAGATGACAACCAGTGGCGGCAACATGTGCAAACACACGCACACACATAGGAACATACACACGATTTGTATTTTGCGTCCACACATATACACACATATGTGCATGATTGTATTCGTGATAATGCAAGATTGTGTTGTACGTGGTTATACATAATACACACTCACAGACACACACACAATCGTGATTATACATACACATTCATGCATGGTTGTGATTGTACATTCATATGAATCATGATTACACACACACACACACACACACACACACACACACACACACACACACACACACAACACACACAGACACACACACACACACACACACACACACTGATTATAAGTGATTTTACACATATTATACGTGACAGCCTATTATACATATTACATACACATATTGTATGTAATACAATATGTGTATGTAATATGTATAATAGGCTGTGTATAAATCACACATATTGTGATTTTCCACATATACGTGACAGCCTATTATACATATTACATACACATATTGTGATTTTACACATATTATACATGACAGCCTATTATACATATTGATCTGTGATTATACTATTACATGGATGGGTGGGGGATGGATCCATGCGTATACGGTGGTAACTATGGTCCGTGTGTGTTTTGAGTAGGTTAGATTGCCATGTAACAGGGAACAACCTGTCAGAGTAAGTCGCTTTGTTACACGTGACACTGAGGAGGCAGCGTATAATTTATAGACAGCATAGTCAAGGCAAAAAAAAATGGATTGCGTAAACACCTCTTGTTTGTGAGCAGGGCCAGGTGAGGACTGCCCATCACAAAAAGGCACATGTGTCATACACTCCAAAATAAGGCCATCGCAATCTCTCTGGTTGGTGTATGCAAGCCAAGTTGGCGTAATGCGCCGAAGGGCCTGGAAGTAGGAAAATACTTTTACTTTTATTTGAGATTCACCTTGCGTCAGAATTGTGCCAGTAAATTTGGATATTTTGTTTTTATTATTATGATTATTATTATTGTTATTATAATATTGTACTCAAAATAATATGCATGACTGCTGTGTTTTGTCCATCTGAAAGTTAATGATTGAAAGTTGTGAATTGTACCTTGTCTTTTGGTTATATTTAATTGACACTAGCATAACCCGCGCTCTGCGCGACATGTTGGGGTGGGTGTGTTTGAGAAAGGAACTGATGCAGAGTATCAGTAGTAATTTTACTTTAATGCAGTAAGTGGAATACGATTTCACTGTTTCAGAACCATTTTATTTACTCTTTTTGTACCATGCACCTCATATGGTCTTTGAGATAATGTAAGCCGAATATCACGTTACTCGAGCGCAGAACAAAGTCGAAGATAGCGCGACACGAAACCACAAACTCGGAAATAATATATAAGATTGAATTATACCAGACTCGGTGCCATTGTGATTGGAACATCTGCTCCGAATCTGGAATGTCGATGGTTCAATTCTCAGTATGTGCTGCTTCCTCACTTGACACTTAGCATTTTGAGGATAGAACATGCATAAACCCTGTGGGTTAACATTGTGAGCAGGATGTCTCAAAAGGTTATGGACAGATTGAGATGAAACATGGTGGACACGCTGTGTGTGACAGGGACAAATTGATTAGATTTTGGTGAAGATCTGGATCGGGATACCATAATTTTTAAAGTGATTCTTCACCACTGAGAGATGGACCCAAAAGCGATATATAGCATGATATCTCAAAAAGTTGTGGACGGATTCTGACAAAACTTTGTGGATGGCTTTGGTAGGTGATAATAACAATCTGATTGGATTTTGGTTAAGGTCTGGATGTGGATGTGGCCTATCAGTGGGATACAACATGTAAACTGTTCAGCCTGGTTATTAGTATGTATTACTTGTGAAAATTTAGAATTCATTAAGTTTAGATATATTCTGTCTGTTGTAACAATTAATATTTTTATGGCTATGGGTACCGCGTGTATTATGAGGGGGTTAATCCTCGTTTCTCCTCGGAAGAACTGGACCTGGGGCCACCGCTCACAATTAACTTTGTGGTGTGGTGGATTGCTTAACAACCACGAATGCCAATCAGTTAACCACGAGTTTCAGTGTCCACCATCTAATTTGCTGTTTAACTAGATGTCACGTGGCCTTCTGACCGGGGAATGCGCCTTCAGCGATGAACCAATATTATCTTGATTAGATATTAAGTAAGGCGGCCAAGCGTTTACCGCTGGTGCATGCTGACGATGACAGGTTAATTAGTTTGGGAATTACCTCCCAGTCTATCTAGGTTCGGACAATGCTGGATCAATGGAAGGAAATGACAAGCACTGACAGGTTGAAACGTCAACAAGGAATTTATTATTGAGAAAAATAAATAAACTGAAGAACTTTTTATTTCCTTGTCGATTAAATGGATGAATTCAAATTAATCAAATGTTCAAACAACAAAATAAACTCAAACAAATAAAGAAATCAACAAGCATTTATAGAAAAAAGGACAAAGAGCAGATGCTTATCACTATGCCTTACTTAACAATTAAACACAAGACATGGGTACCCAGCAGACCATTCAGGGGGAAAAAGAAATCCGGTCTGGGCTTACCAAGGCAGAAGTTGTCGTGCGTCTACTAAAATAACCCAAAATGTGTGAGCATGCTTTGGTCCGCTGCCAGCGCCCTGCGTCGCCGTGCATTCACCCGCAAACAGGCTCGAACACCAATGAACATCACGTCGTCACCCCCAGGAATGCCATGAACCAGGTACATCAAGAATCAGATACGCCAATAATCAGGTACGCCAAGAGCCAGGTACGAGCAGAACCAGCAGGAACGGTCTAACTGTCACCAACCGCCATTGCTGCTGTCCCCAACCGTCCAGAGCTGTCAGGAGCTGTCACCAACCGTCAGGAGCTGTAAGGAGCTGTCACCAACTATCAGGAGCTATAAGGAGCTGTCACCAACCGTCAGGAGCTGGAAGGAGCTGTCACCAACTATCAGGAGCTGTCAGGAGCTATAAGGAGCTGTCACCAACCGTCAGGAGCTGTCAGGAGCTGTCATGAATGGTCAGGAACGGTCAGGAGCTGTCACCAACCGTCAGGAGCTGTCACCAACCGTCAGGAGCTGTCACCACCCATCAGGAGCTGTAAAGGAGCTGTAACGAATGGTTAGAAGCTGTCAGGAGCTATCACCAACCATCATGAGCTGCGAGTGACCGTCAGGACCTGTCACCAACCGTCAAGAGCTATCAGGAGCTGTAAGGAGCTGTCACAAATGGTCAGGAGCTGTCACGAATGCTCAGAAGTTGTCAGGAGCCGTGAGGAGCTGTCACTAACCATTAGGAGCTGTCACCAACCGTCAGGAAGGTGGTCCATTTTACAGGCAACCAGTGTTGGCAGAGCCTCAAGCAGACTTCAGCCAAATCCAGCTTGCCTATTGGCACATCGCTGCATGTGACCTCCAACCATCAATTCTCACGATCATTCTCTCCTCACCATCGAACGAGATGCAACTCCCAATTAACACAGGTCTGGCTTACGACACCATGTTTGGGTTGCTGGACGAATGCCAGAAAGCAGCCATTTGCCGGAACAACCAAGTGAAAACGTGAAGCGCTCACAAAACGTCAACGGGCAACCATCACCTCCCCGTTCAGCCCAACACAAACAAGAGCCAGCCAGCATACATAGAGCTGCCAAACGGGGTGTCGGACGTCAATGGAAAAAGGTGGTCCTGAGGTAAATGATCCGAGACCACAGCCATGTTTGGCCGTCAGAATAAACTGTTCAGGAAAAGCCCAAGGTGTGTTTACTGTAAGTCCAAAGTGAAAATGATGAGCAAAATAAAATGCGTAAATAAATTGTCAATTTCCAAGCCAATGTGTCTTGATGGAAAGGGAATAGAATGAGAATTTGTTGCGCTAACGGCTATTGATCACGTGCAAGAACGGTGAATATCGCTCATGCAGAAATAAAAAACTGACGTAAGATCATACGTCATGAACAAGTCGTAAAGAGGAAAATGTAATCCCGGAAGAAAGAAGGGGAACCTGTTCTCTATCCTTCTCCAATGCATTAGAGTGAGAATCCCAGCAGACAAGGGGATGGGTCTATTCTGAACATGCATTTATGGAAATAACTGTCTGAGGACCTGGATGTTGTGTGCATTACTCGGATTCAATTCTGAAATCCACATCAATATTTTTGCTTTTTTAAATTGAAGTAAATTTACTCTTCGTCTTAATTCAGTCATTTCCAATCATTCGGCAATTAACGTATTTGCAATGGATTTCTTTGAAGACCATGGTGTTGAATCTATCGTGATCTCACTGCCGACATAGGGGACTCACCACTCCAAGTCACAAGGCCTGAACACCTGCATCCAGAGGTCATAGTTGTCAAGTTTGGTGTTAAGCCGCAAGAGAGGGTACGAGTTACTGGAGCCATTGCGGCAAGAATAGCGGCTGCAGAGTTGTGCTGCCAGTGGCCATGGACCATTTGATAATTATAGTTGCATTACTGCGTTGAATCACAGGTTTGCCCCGGTTGTTCCAAGCAAAATACTTTGGATCTCTAATAGCGAATACACGTCGTATCCATGTCAGAGTCGAAATGTCGTGAACATAAATGTGACCATTTACTAATGATCAGTTTCCCTGCAATTCCATCTGCGTTCCCCCCCCCCCATGTCGTAGCAGCCTCTTCCAGTGATGCAGCGAAGTCTGATATCACAGGAATTTCACTGACGTGGCAGGGCGGATCAGGTCACGTATGGGAGCATGCGCCGGAATAGTGCATCGCTGTGTCCACTTTCCGCCTGTACTCCAGGGGGCCTCCGTCTGGCCATCCCCCAGGCAGATGCCTGGCCCATCCCCATCTCCTTGAGATATCGATCAACCTGCTGTAACCATGAGTCATGTGGTCGGCCCATTGGCCTCCTCCACTCACGAGACTCCCTTGTTGAGAGAATCTGGGGAGCAGAATCTGCGTTAGAAAAATGAGCCACATGTCCATACAGCCGTAGCTGACGCTCACGGACTATGCAGGTAACAAATCTTATTTGAGTCTCTCTCAACAATCACTCATTGGATGCAAAGTCCCACCAGCGATCACCAAGGATTCTCCGAAGAGACTAAATACCAAAAGAAATAAGTCTGTCTCAGATCCCTAGTCAGAGTCCAAATCTCACATATATAGAGCAGGACGGTAAGCACCAAGGACCTGAAGACTCAGACTTTCGTCCTGCTGCAAGGTACCGACAGTGCCACACCCCAAGATCCAGTGAATCCATGACTCTGCAGGAACGACCCAGATGTCTATTGACTTCTGGCTCACAGCTAGCAGAGATATGAATATCACTGCAAAGGTATGTGAATCTCTCCGTGACCTCAACATCCTCACCACAAACAGGTATAGACAAGATAGCAGCATCCAAGATGTCATTGAAAGCTTGGATCTTAGTTTTGATCCAGGAAACCCATAATCCCAGCGGCTCTGACTCCTCATTCAGCACCTTGAGGGGCTCCAAAAGGAAATCCAGAGTCTCCGAAAAGATGACTGCATAATCTGCGAAATCAAGGTCGGAGATCTTGAAATTCCCAAACAATGCACCACAGCTTAATATCTCTGAGGTCCTCCCCAGAATCCAGTCCATACAAGTGCTGTAAAGTGTGGGGGCCAGTACATACCCCTGTTGAACTCCAGTAACAACTGGAAATAAGTTGGAGATGGCATCACCACATCTCACAACACTCTCAGCTCCAGAGTAGAGTTCAGACATCAGATTGATCAGTTTTGCTGGCACCGCAGGAAGACCAATAATCCACCAGAGGACATCCCGATTCAATGAATCGAATGCTTTGCGAAGATCAACAAAGGCTGCAAGCAGCCCCTGCCGAAACTCTCGTCTGTGTTCAGTGAGGACCAAAAGGGCAAGTATATGGTCAATCCTTGACCTCTTTGGTGTGAAGCCTTACTGCTCTGGGTGCTGGTGCTCAAGCAGGTGGTGGTGAACCCTATCAATAATTATCTGAGTCAACTCCTTGCCTGGCACTGAGAGCAGCGTCACCCCTCGGTAGTTTTTGCAGTACTGGTGATCACCCTTCCCGTTCCAGAGAGGGACAACAAGGCCCCTCTTCCAGTCAGTTGGGATGATGCCTATGTTCCAGTCAGAGCACAGAACTGCGTGCAACGACATGAGTGCAGCATTTCCACCAGCCTTGAGAAGTTCAGCAGGAATGCCACAGATCCCTGGAGCTCTTACCCATTTCAACTAGTTCATCAGAGCCTGTGTTTCCACAAACGAAGGTGGAACACAGTTGATTGAAGGGTCAGCAAAAGGGATAGTAACACCCCTCACATCCAACTCAACAGCTGGTGTGCCAGCTTGGAACAGCCACTCAAAGTAACTGGCCCAGCGGGCCTTCATTTTGGACTCCTCTGTCAAGAGCCCACCACCCTCCGCTCTAACTGCAGTACATCGAGGGATTTACTTGGAGGAACGCAATACGCAAATTCTCCTGTAAGTAGGATGAGAACCACTTGACCACAGGTGATGCTCTATCCCCTCACAGATTCATCGCACACAGGCCTCCATGTCCACCCTCAGCGCACGTACAGTTTTACGCCTCAACTCCCTGAACAGCTCAGCTCTGCCATTCAGCCTGGCCCTGCAACTCTGGTCAATGGTATCCAGTGTCCCTTGAGAGACAAAATTCTTCTTCGCCCGAAGGTGAGCTCCAAGACATCCACCGGCAACATCAAGGATGGTGGTGTTGAAGGCACTCCACAACTCTTCAGGATTCCCCAAAGCACACAGACTCCCCAAATCCCCACTCAGCCTGTCCGAAAACTCCTCAGCTTCCCTCTCATCCTTGAGATTGCCAACATCCAGCCTAGGCTGGGATGGTACCATTCTCCCGGATTGATGGTGCAACTTCAGAGTTGCTACAACAAGCCTGTGGTCTGTATTGAGGAACTGAGCACTCCGGTAGACCCTGCAGTTTCTGATCATTCTCCAGTGACCATCAACGAGCACATGGTCAGTCTCCTTTGCCACACAACAAGCGTTGGAATACCAAGTCCAGCGATGAGCCTGTGGGCGCTGAAACCATGAACCAGCCAAACTAAGCCAATGACTTCTTGCAAAGTCAAGGAACTTATTACGATTCTGGTTCACAGTTCCAGACCAATGGGGACCAACACATGTCTTTTAACCATCCCTATCAGTTCCAGTTGATGCATTGAAATCCCCCAAGACCAGAAGACTATCTCGCCTGGGGCACTCATCAACCACAGACTCGAGTGCGGCATCGAATGTGTCCTTCACAGTGAGATCACTCGCCTCAGTTGGAGCATAGACAGAGACCAGGGAAACAATACTCAAGGAGTGATGAATCCTTAGTCTCATAATATGCTCTTAGACCAGTGTTCCCTCAATTATCATTGGAGTCAACTTCTTGAACACAGCTACAGCAACTCCTTGGGTATGGTAACCATCAGAGCAACCAGACCAATAGTAAGTGTAACTACCTGCCATGATCTCGCCACTATCCATCTCCGAACCTCAGAGAGTGCTGCAACAACAATGTTGAAACACTTGAGTTCAGAAGATAACAGAGACAGGTGATCATCTTCTCTTTGGAATTGGACATTCCAGGCACCCACCTGAAGGGACGGCCTCAGGTTAACCCAAGGAGACCGCCGTCTGGTGGATGACACCTCAGCACCACTCCGAAACACACTACCGCAATCTGACCCGTGAAGGTTATCCCATGGTTTTCCTCCTATCATTAAAGAGTGTGGGTCTTGAAGGCTTTGCCCCAATCCCATCATCCGGTGAGCTGCCCTGCGGAGGGCAGCTGCACAGGAGGTACTCACACAAAGTGGGTTTTCAATTTTCTTTGCGTTTTTCTTGTGTTTTGCAGAGTGAATGGTATTATGGTGGCCGGAGTGCAAATTCTACCACCAATCTCCTCAAAAAAAGTAACCAAACTGCAGGAGGACGTCCACAGACACAATTGGGCACTAGGTATGTTTGGCTGTTGGCTCACAAGGAGCTCCTCCGCCCTTTGGCATTCACCATGAATGGATATTTTTCCACTTTATTACCTTTGGTGAAGGAGAGGGTATTGCATTTGGCTCCGATTGTTTGTTTGTTTGTCTTCTTGTTTGTTTGTCCACACAGAACTTTGATGTTTTTCTCCACAACCGCTTGTTGTATTGAGACAAAATTTTCACCATCGGTGCGACGACTCATGTAAAATGTTTTAATGATTATGATGTCACGGGTCACGTCGTGTGTCAGCCATGTTGGAAAAAACAGAAAAAAATTGGACCTCTCTATCTCTGAAACCGCAACAAGGAAAAAATTGAAAGTTAGCACATGGCAGGTCCTTCTCATGGGGAATGTGATTTTTTAATGATGTCATAGGTGACTTTGTTATGACATCATAATTGCATAGGTTCCAGATAATGTTTTATCTGGAACCACTTAATCCATTGACATGAAATTTCACAATTATGATGTCATAGTGATGGGGAATACATGTTTTTAATTTTTAACTTGATCGGATACATGGTCTGGCAGCCAGAATATTTCATTTTTTGATCTGGATTATTATTATTATTATTATTATTTTTTGAATAAGGCTCACTTGGCTGTGCCTGGATGGGTTTGAGGGTAGAGTAGTAGCAGCTGAAATGTGAATCCTATCCAGGTTCCTCCTGATCACTTCATCTTTGCTTTTTGCTTGTTCGGGTTCCTTCTGATTACTCCAATGCAGGATTGTACCTATTTGGTCTTCCCTTTGATTTGAGTTGAATTTATTTTAATCCCATTCTAAATTCAATTGAATAATAATAAACATCATGGGTCAGGGTCAAGTGTACAATCAAAGTGGGATGTCTTGGTACCCGGTCATCACTGCCAGTAGTTATAAAGTGGCAGTTCTAATTATGTCTCTTATTAATTATGAAACACATCAGTACAGAAATGCCACACAAAATACACCACACAAAACTACACAAACACCACATAAAACAAGTCCTGGCGAGGGTCTGCAATCTCTGATTGCTCTTTTTCTTGTTTGCAGAATGTGAAGTGCGTAAAGCAGACATGAAAACACCATCTTGAGAATTTCCCAGAAAATCCTCTGAAGGAAAACAACTTAAAACTAGCATAAGTAGAATCTCAGCCACGATCGAAAAGGTAAGCACAAGTAAAAAGCTCTGACAAACGCCACCACTGGAAGTACGTATGATGGAAAAATCGCCTAATTCAATTTGAACCTTTGAACCTTTGATGTTGAACCAAAATGGGAGGATAATATCATTTGAATTGGTACCTGTGGTGGCGATCTGGCTATTTAAGATGGCCTCAATTGATTAAATACAGGACAGATTGTTAATCAGCAAATCTTTTTTTTTTAGGAAATATCGAGGTCTGTCTCCTTAAGGCTCCTAAAACTTGTGAGGACAAAATTATTGACAGTCAAGGATATTTTGCACTTTAGAACCCTCGATACACTCTCTATTAGTTTGGCAATGTTGCCAGACTTTTTTGGCATTTGCGTGATAAGGCACTCTCTGCCCCCCCCCCACCCTCCTGGAGATTGCCCCCTCCCCCCTCCCCCACCAAACCTCCTGCTCCGGAGTCTCAGGGCATAACTAGGCTATATTACTCCCATTACCTATCGCGTTCCCGCAACAATATATTTCGGCAAATGAAACAGTTATCATGATTTTATTGTAAAAAAAACATGCACATTATTCAATTAAGTTTCCATAACTCCTGCAAATGAAATCGTTGACGAACTTTCAAATAAGCCCTCAATGAGAACTTGTTACTCTATTGTGTATTAATCACTTGTTCAAATTGAACTAATAAAAAGCTGCTAGGACAGCATCCTGTAAAAAAAACCCACAAAAAAACACGAAGGATTACTTTTAGGTGTGAAGAGATTTCATCGAAGATGTTTCAAACTCCAATAAGGAGTCTCTGATGGAATTTCTGAGCCTCGTATTTTACTGGACCGTTTGCCTAATGCTTATAATGAATGACTATACGAAGAGGGGGGTAATGAGGCTGAATTTCCTTATGAAGAGAAGTTAAGATTCCATAAACCTCCTCTCCACACCTAATGGGTAGCAAGTCCTGATGCAATTGAAATTTTGTGAATAATGATGCAAGCCACATCTCGTGTTGCTGGGAGTTGACTAGATGAATAAATGAAGTCCTTTATTGTTCATTTATATCACACAGATCAGTTGTGTGCAGCGGAACATTCTTTACTGCAAACGAAATTGTGACATAAATATAGTTTATTATCAAACAGAAACAATTGACTTATAGACAGTTTTAAAACGGGTTTGCCCCTGCTTCACATTCTCTTCTGAACGAATGGCTTATGATACTCGGAACCAAAGAACAAATCCCCAAATTTATACGTGCAGTATTTCTAATTCATACTACATAATACAATAATGCATATTCATGTCTTTGTCCTGCATGCGATTTATGTACAAGCTCCAATACAAGCCTTAGATCAATATATATATATATATATATATATATATATATATATATATATATATATATATATATATATAAAGAAAAAGGAAAGCACAGTTTGGCACTATTTTCAAGTAGTGGAAGTCTATACTACGACTACTTATTTAATGGTCACAACTAATCTCATCTTCTTTGTGGGGGTCCGCCAAAGGGGAAAGGTTTTTAACCCAAGTCTTTCACAAACCAGCTGGCCAGGTCTGACGTTTGACTCGAGGTGATTGGTGCAGGGATTTGTAATTTGTTCAGGGTGTAGGCAATAACTCACCCACTCTTTGCTAAGGACACCGTGGGATCTTTAACGTCCACCAAGTAATGCTGGGAAACAGCACACCCAGCTTAAAGTGCATCCGAGAGACTGCGCACATTATGAGGTAATGCTCTACCTGTAAAGCAGCAATGCAACAGTTTATAGTCAGGTCGGGAAACGAACAAAGGCTAGAGACACCTCAAAGGTAAATGTGCGACCTCAACCTGTACACCATCCTGTCGGACTCGAGGTTAACTTCGCCACATTAACTGTGTTAAAGACGCTTCAAGTGGAATTCCTTCTGTGCACTTGGATGAAAAAAAAAATCGCAGTCGCATCTGAAGGAAGCGGTGCAGTTTGGCATTTTTAATTTGAAATTGGCAAAGACTAAAAATGAATGAAACCCGTAAGAAATAACGTTTAGAACCCCCAATAATTACCCATTAGAACCCTCTATAATTACGCTTTTGAATCCTCTAGAATTACCCTTCAGAACCCTTTCAAATTACCTTTTGGAACCCTCCAGAATTACGCTTTTGAATCCTCTAGAATTACCCCTTAGAACCATATACAACTACACTTTAGAACCATCTCGAATTATACTTGAGACCCCCCTAGAATTACACTCTCGAACCCCCTGGAATTACACTCTAAAGCTCCCTATAATTACACTCGAGAACCTCCTATAATTACACTTGAGACCCCCCCTAGAATTACACTCTCGAACCCCCTGGAATTGCACTCTAAAGCTCCCTATAATTACACTCGAGAACCTCCTATAATTACGCTTTCAAATCCTCTAGAATTACACTCTTGAACCCCCTGGAATTACACTCTAAAGCTCCCTAAAATTACACTCCAGAACCTCCTAGAATTACACTTTAGAACCCTCTGGAATTACACTCTCGAACCCCCTGGAATTACACTCTAAAGCCCCCTAGAATTACACTCCAGAACCTAATAGGATTACGCTTTCAAATCCTCTAGAATTACCCCTTAGAACCATCTAGAATTACACTTTAGACCCCCTCTAGAATTACACTCTCGAACCCCCTGGAATTACACTCTAAAGCCCCCTATAATTACACTCCAGAACCTAATAGAATTACGCTTTCAAATCCTCTAGAATTACCCCTTAGAATCATCTAGAATTACACTTTAGACCCCCTCTAGAATTACACTCTCCAACCCCCTGGAATTACACTCTAAAGCCCCCTAGAATTACACTCGAGAACCTCCTAGAATTACGCTTTCAAATCCTCTAGAATTACCCCTAAGAACCCTCTAGAATTACACTGTATAACCCTTTAGAATTACCATTTAGAGCCCTTTAAAATTACCATTTAGAACCCTTTAGAATTACCCTTTATAATCCTTTAGAATTACCCTTTATTATGCTTTATAACCCTTTAGAATTACCCTTTAGAACCCCTTAGAATCCCTTAGAATTACCCTTTAGAACCTCTTAGACATAGCCTTTAGAACCTCTTAGACATACCCTTTAGAACCCTTCAGAATTACTGTTTAGAACCCTTTTGAACCTGTAGAACCCTCTAGAATTACACTTTAGAAACCTTTATAATGAAACACCGTAGGTTAGAGAAGTTCTTCTTCATTTTTTATGGTTGGAAGGACGGACTGACAGAAGGAAGGACATACCAAATATTGAAGTGGCTCCACCGCTTAAAAAAATATTTGACGACTACTCATAGTGCATCGAAGTTGATGGAAATGATGCAGAATAATATGACGATTAAAGTTTGTGAATCCTGCTTTGTCAATCACGTGAACTTCTCCGATTACCATCATGTCCAGTATATGTATGCGATGATGGCATCTGGGCCTCTGCCATGTTTGGAATGCTCTTTCATATGAATGACAATTGCTTTCACTAAGTGATACTGTGTTTTGGAATAGTTTTGGAGTTTGTAGTTGCATACAAAATCTTGGCTCATGGAAGAATTAGGGGGTTGGGAGTGGGAAGGATGGGAGGGG
>CM068960.1:90025096-90050369 GCA_035128595.1 Eptatretus atami
GGGTATGGGGGACTTTGTTAAATTATAATCATTGCTCCTGAAAAACTTGGACATCTTTATGTTTGAAAGCCGGTGGGTGCGTAGTCGAGGATTTTTATTTTTTTGTAATTCCTGAATAATATTATTATTAAAAAACTCCACCAAGTGTTTCACCCCATCCACATAACTTGAGGAACAAAACTCTGTTTGCTCTTTTGTTTGGAAGTGACATTGCCAACAATTTTCGAACCGCTTAAAGCGACGTAAGCCAGTCATAGCATACATTATAAGCGATTCTTTGTGTACAGCATTTCTTTGCCAAACCACTGTGAAAACAATCTCTTTTATTCAATACAAAACAAAGTTGTATCTTCACTTACATTTGGTTAGTGTAATTGAGGAGGATTTGTCTCATTTTAAGTTTTAATAATTGCAGAGGATGCTCTGGAATGTGCAATTAAATCGTAGATACAAACGTTCTACATTTGTACGATGTACACGTTGGGAGAACAGTGACATGGGAGGGAGGGGGAGAGGGGAAGGGAAGACAGGTGACTACAGGAATGAGGGACAGGTGACTACAGGAGTGAGGGGAGGTCAAAAACTCCACTAATTATGTTTGCTTGACTTGACTTAGGGGCCTTGCTGAAGTCTCAGTGTGAGCATTTCCAGGATAATATTACTTAGTGTTTTCTGGTCTGTGATGTGTCGAGAGGCAAGGATTGGGCTAATGTTGGCTGCATTCAGATCCTCTCTGATCGTGTCAGACCATCTTGTTTTGGGGTGGCCTCTTGGGCGGGGCCAGCCAGCTTGGGTTGGATTGAATACCTGGTATGGTGCTCGGTGAGCCGGCCTGCAATAAAGGTGTCCATACTAATGGAGACGTAGTTGAAGGACTATGGATGAGGTTATGGGCTATCTGGTTTGGTGGTGAATCTGCAAATTTGATGTGTTTGTACACTTGTGTTCAATGTCCAATACATCCAGTCTGCACAGGTCTGCAGCAGAGATTGCCTATGCCCCACACCTCTGACTCGTAAAGGAGGACAGTTAGCATCAGGGCATGGTACATGTTCATTTTTGTGGCCCTCTGGATGTGCCTCCTGCAAAAACGTGGTGCAGACAAACAGCTGAGAGCTGCTGCTGCTTTAGTGATATGAGAAATGATGTCACATTAGAGACGGTGTCAGTTTTGTTGATTACAAAGTCTAGATAATGTGAATTGATCCATGTATTGCAATCATTCACCATGGATCTCTAGATCTGCTGGGTTGATGTTCTTGAGTGTGGTAGCCATAGCTTTGGTCTTAAGTCAATTGGTGTACACAAGATAGCGACATCATCAGTATAGTCCAAGACCATAAGCTGGTATTGTCCAAGAATTATTCCACAGTCAGTGCGAAGCAGGAGTCGATGTATCTGATGGTTGATAATGGTGTTGAACGGCTTTGGGGCAAATATGCAACTCAGTCGTATACCTGACCGAATGTGAATTTACTCAAAATTGATTTCCAATCCCAACAGTGCTACAAGTATCAGTATAGCGAGACTTTATGACTTGTAGAAGGACCGAAGGAATACCACAAACCTCAAGTACTTTTCAAAGTGATTTATGGCATACTGATACTGAGTCAAAAGCTGCGTTAAAGTCAAGGAAGCCAATGTAATCTATTGACTTCCTTGGATTTTTTCCAATCACCGAATGAATGGCAAAGATCTGTTCTGTGATACTCCTACCAGGAGAAAACCCTGCCTGATCTGGGGTGGCATTTGCTCTGAAGCACTGATCTCACTTGAGTAAGGACAACTAGGGTAAACAGCTTGCCAGGTATGGAGAGTAGAGTGATGCCACGATGGTTGTTACACACATCCATATCACCTTTTCCTTTCCAAAATGGGAGGATAATTCCACATCTCCAGTCATTTGGGATAGTCTTAGTGATTCACATAGTACTAGAAGGGCACTCGTTTGAGCGTATACCTCCGCCCCGATCCGGATCTGGATTCAGATCTTCACCAAAATCGAATCATTTCGTCCTTTTCACACACCCAACCTGTCCACCAAGTTTCATCAGAATCCGTCCACAACTTTTTGAGATATCATGCAATATCGTTTTTAGCCCCATATCTCAATGGTGAATAATCACTTTAAAAAGTTGTTGTGTCCAGATCCCGATTCGGATCTTCTCCACCAAAATTATGCGTTGCCGTCCGTGGCCAGTCACCGATGTACACAAAAAAATTTCAGAACGATTGCTTGAAAACTGCAGCCAAAAATCGTGGCAAACAGACAGACAGACAGGAGATGACCAGGCCGGTGTTGCAGTTCAGATCACTCACTGCATCACTGGCCTCATTTATAAGTACAGAACTGGATGGATGGTGGTCACTGTGATGGTGGATTTGGGGGGGGGGGTAGAGGGGCTTTTGCTGTTGAGAAGATGGGAGAAGTGTTGTTGCCATCTATTTAGACAGTCACTGGTGCTTGTGAGTTAGGTACCATCCTCATCTTTGACAATGTTGGACCAGTCACTGCAATAGATACAGCAAGGGTTTCGCTCTTTAAACAGTGTTTCTTTATGATCGACAGGTACTGCAGCTTCTCTGTTTTCAGGCTTGTCCTAGTAAGCTGAGATGTCACGTTTGAAGGCCTGGTCACATTTTCGGGTGAGCCGTCACCTTTCAGACCTGTTTCCTTTCAATCAGGCCAATCTCCTCCCTTCAATTATTTTAGGTGCTGGTTCAGTGATCCAGTTGTTTTATTTTATTTTACAGTTTAGCAAGTGTTTTTGAGCCAGCCTGGCCAACCTCACTCTTAAAGGTGTTCCATGTATCTGCATCATCATCAACAAGGTTGAGAAGGGCGAAATGATTCTTTATCTCCACCTTGTATTTGTGGAGAACCCGAGGGTCTTTCAGAGCAGCAGTGCTATTGCAATTACTGTGCGGTGCATCTGGTCTTGCTTTAAGACAAAAACGAAGAAAAAGGCCAGAAGTCAATGGTCACAGGAGCCAAGTTCAGCAGTGCTGTAGACACAGCAGGATTGCTTGTTTGAAAACCAACATCTGGAGATTAGGACATGGTCAAAAACCTTGCCGGTCATCCCATCACTACCGTACCAGGTGTACTGGTGGATGAGCTTCCTGAAAAACTAGGAGCATTTAATTTGAAGGTCAAGAAGTGTGCATACATCGAGGAGATGAATTCACTGAACCTGAGCAAACTGGGCCAATGATTGTGATGCGATTTGATACACCTGTTGGATTGAAATCTGAAAGCACCACAACCAGATCGTGACAGTTTGTCTGTGCTAGCATCTCATAAAAATGAATCCTTGTCGACATCCTCATCCATCTCAGTGCAGACATAACAGACAAAAATGGTGATGTGTCCATTATGATGTTGCAGTCCAGCAGTAAGGAGGCAGGGTGATGAGGAGTTCCACCTTACAAGAGCCTTCCTTCTCGCCATGTTCAGAGCAAGGGCCACCCCAGCTCGATGGATATTCTATCAGTTCTGCCAGACCAAAGATAGTAGTAATCCTTGCTCAATGTCTCTCCTAAATCCAGCAAAATTGATGCCCAGGTGGGATAGTTCTCGCGATAAGAGAGGAAACGCACCATCTGGGTGGAGAGTGAACACATTCCATGTTGCAAATGTCATTGTTTTACAAAAGTTAGTTTGGTTTCTGATTCAGAGTCAAGGGGTGGTTCAGAGGTTGACACCCGGAAGGGTCAGTTCGTGAAATGTATATTTGGGTATGTAATAAACAAATACTGTCTCACATCGGAAACAAGACTCAAATTAGACTCACATCGTGGACATATTTTAGGCAGTACTGTGGTTCCTTTAAATATGGCACAATATTGCTCAAAGCACCTTCAGGAAATGAATATCCAGAACCAAACCGTGAGATTGTGTGTGTGTGTGTGTGTGTGTGTGTGTGTGTGTGTGTGTGTGTGTGTGTGTGTGTTATTTGGGGTTGGGGGGGGGGGCAGGGGTTGGGTAACGGACATTAATTGAAATCCTATTCTGCAAGCATTTGGGATCTTTTATCCTGGTAATAAAACGATATCTCTAATGGATTGCCAGTTTTTGCAGAGCTGTAATAACACAACTTCCTCACAAGGAGCTTCAACACAGGAGGACGACATTAGGCCCATCAAGCCTGTGCAATGGTTGCCAACCTATGGTCGTTTGGCCATGCTTTATTCTTTCCAAATGCTGAACATCAAGCAAGGAAGCAGCACGTCCCATTTTTAAAGTCGTTAGTATAACTCGGCCAGGGTTCAAACGTTCAAAACACTGACCTCCCAGACTCAGCAAGGATTTCTCTAACCATGACACCACTGAATGTGTTGGAAGTCGAAGAAGCGGTTTCCGATGATGTACTTGTCCGACTGCAATTTCCTCATTGCAGTTAAGGACATACCGTCTGTTAGAAGCGACATTGAGCCGGCTTTCCTATCAGCTTGCACTCATCTGTATCTATTAAAGATCTTTCGGTATCTTTTGAAAACGAACGTGGACCCACGAGCCGCAACATCTGGGCCAATGAGAACGCACCCTTTGTCATCGCAGTCTTTGTGCTCCATCGATTGTACGAGCGAATGATGTCGAGAGTCCATATAGGCTGCCACTGCGGAATCCTGAAAAAAACCCACAAAAACCCCTAATACTGTCATGGTCGAGTGCCCTATTTGGGGGGAGAAGGAAGATGCTATCTCTCTCTCTATCTCTATCTCTATCTCTATCTCTATCTCTATCTCTCTCTCTCCGGGAGAGACACATTCACCATCAAGCCACTTTGAGAAAGTCTGCTAGATCGTTAGTCTCCTCTTATGTTGCAGACTTAGCCATGATCCAAGTCCGCACAGGCCGTGCATTCATTGGCATCAAGCAATTGCCCCACACACATCGTTTGATCAATGAACTACTGCAAATGTAATTTCATAAAGTGTTCTACAAAGCGTGTGTCGGGGGTTGAGGGTATACGTACTATAATTCATGTGACACGCGTTCGAATTTTTTTAATCAATCGCGAGAACGAAAAGAAAGCCGCGTTTTGCTGATCGTTCCCAATTTTATTTCACGTTTGCAATGGTGCAAAAGAAGTGGCCTGCAAAAGGCGGGTTCATCGCAGCCGTCTGGCGTGAGCCCATGCGGCCCAGAAATAACCTTTGCCTGGGCGTGGTGAGAAGGTTTCACCTATCGCAGCAGCTGTTTCCTTCCCCGATGACCTACGAGCATCTCTGTCGATGACATCTGAACTCTGCCCCAGGGCGAAGGACTGATTTCAAAGCCCCCGGTTCGCCTGGCCGGCCCGATGAAAGCTAAATTGAGGTTCGGTGGGAGGAGGTTGCCGGGTTAAACATTTGCAGATAGCGGCGAGCGGCAATAATTTGACACGATTACGCGGCCGTTTCGCTGCGCGCTTGCTGCACAAGCACTCTCCAGCACATCGGAGTTTCGATGAGGAGGAGGAGGAGGAGGAGAGGAGGAGAAGGAGAAAGAGATGAGGAGAAGGGGGGTCTTGGGGAGTGACGAAAAGCAACCTCGTGGTCCCAATTAGGAGGCAGATGGAGCTCAGCACCTGCTCGCGAAAGGTGCTGGCAGAAAGAAGGGCGGGTGTGTTGCTGCTGGGAGGTGACGCAGAGATTTCTGACCTTTGCCAATCAGCGAGGTCCCCCCATAGACTGGACATAAAGCTCCTCCCAGAAAAGCTCACGCCTCGCCCCTCACCCGTTCCACGTGCAGCTGACCCGAATGGCCACGAGCGCGGTTCCAAGCCCGGTGCGGCTCCCCCGCGTGAATCAAAGGAATTGCCATGAAAGGCGTCCAAATACCACGATCCGAATCGAATAGCGCGGACAGCGTGCTCGGCGAGAGTTCTTCTGTTTTGAAGCTTTAAAACATCTCTTATCTCTCACAGAGTCTGCAGAACCCTCTTAATTTATTTATGAGAACATGACAGGTTTTCTTCCCCCCACGACCCCATATAAAATGTTACCTTTTTATCGCAAAGAGCGCATCGTGGAGCTTCAGATGTTTTGGGAGCTTTTTATGAAAGGAAGATTAGATGGCAACGTGACTTAAAAGAGAATTTCGACACCAAAGCCCCTCAAAACATGTGAGCCGTTGACTGATTGTGTTGCCAATCAATGGCTCCTCTGTGCGAAACTTGCTTTGCCACCAAATTGCCTTTTGTAACTTATTTGTAACCGTTGTCACAAGCCACGATACACGGTTATATACGACGAAATGATGTGATGAATGGCGAGGACTTTTTGGATGGTCCAGAGAGGTATACGAGGGTAAGATCAGATGCCATTGGGATGACATCAAGGCAGGTAAGAAATAGAACAAGTGACTTCAGTTTTTAAGATTATCGATAAGTTTCATCAATGCCGTAAACTTGCGTAAAGCCGTGGACTTTGACTGATAATTAATCTGTATACAGAAGAAAACCAACAAACCATTTTCGCGACTGACTCGAGAAGTGAGTCCAACGACCATGCTCTCTAAACAGAGAAGAGGAAACATGAAAGGACGTTACGGGGCATAGGTCAAGCTAACCCGGCAACTCGGATTGCTTTCTTTCTAATGGAGTGGATTTTCTGGTGGACAAGTGGGCTTTATTCACGCGGTAATTATATCCAGGAAAACGGCGGGCTGGACCCACTGTGTGCCCAGGTGTGTTCACCAACGAGTGTGCGGAGTTGGTGAGCGAGCGTTCCAACTGCTGAAAGCTTGCTGTGGTGTACAAGTGGAGAGGTGTTCAGCTGTTGGAGTGTGGTGGAAGCCCAAAGCATTCCGGATCAAATGCACACGACCTGCATGCACATCGTTTATTTGTTTTATTTTGGCCTATTTGTGCTAAACATACAATTTTGTTCAGAAGGTTTAAAGAATGAGGTACAAAAGTCAAAAAACACGTCATGACAAAGGTGTGTGTGCTTATGCTTGTTTGTGTGTTTCACACAAACACAATATATACATATATACATATATATATATATATATATATGTACACTTCCACTTGGCGAGTGCTCCCCAAGCTGATTGGTAACGGAACACACCCCAGATGTGCAAGACCGAAGACCCTTTTCTGGTTCTGACGCTTGTTTTTGTCACGAAAAAGTTAATTTTGCGTGATTTTTCAAGCCCTTTCACCTTTTGTTGAGCCATTTTCCACTTTTCAGCACCGCTGGGGTCGTTTTTTTTCATCCTTGGGACAGCTGCTCAAACACATTTCTGATTTTAAAAACCGCAACTTTCCGCCATGCACATGGGTTAGTCCATTTACTAATAAGCGTTGTTTTGTGATCGTACAATAAATTTAGTGTGGAATTGGTAAACAATATCAATCTGTATTAACATTAGGAATTATAGAAATGTTATTGTGATTATTGTTGCATTTGTTTACATTAAATGTACTTATTATTCAACTTGTTTTCTCAATTAGCCTTACCTCACCCATAATTTTGTAATAATCTTGTCTCGTTAAACGTCAGAGTAAACTGTTTTTTGTCGCTTCATTACGTGACGGTGCTTTCTTTGCTGAGATGAAGCTTTCCTTTGCACTGTGTTTATCACCACTCACAAGTTGATATGTTTTGTCGGCAAAGTGAGACCTCATCCTCAGGGGGACAGGGGTGGGGGGGGGCGTCTCAAAAGATGGTGAACCACAATCGGTTGTGTGGGGCCCCATGTTATTTTGGCCCCCATGCAATTGCATGGGTGCATAACCCTCACACCGCCTCTGCCTGGGCTCATGTTGAGCTCGGGCCCCTGGGCATGGCCCTGCATGCCCGTGCATTAATCTGACACTGGTTTGATACTCCGGTCATCTCCGGATGGTATATAATATGACTGCACTGGCTTGACGAGCGATTAGCGATCGGATATAAGAAACACCACCAGTAGATGCCCAGAATGTCAAACAATGCCCAAATTCAACAAATGAGCACTATTTTTTTTTAGCACTCGGAACTGCTGCTAAAGTCCGATTCTGCAGTTTAAATTTTGAAATTCGGCTCAGGTTAGGCGATTCTCGAGCTTATCGCATTTGCGGAAATGAAATAAATCAATTTACAATGGCATCTCCGGGCGTTTATAAGCATTGCGATGTATACGGCAATTCATAGGTATGAATATGAGGCATTCGATGATATGAGTGAGGAAAGTTAAAAAACAAAATTTGAGCACTTTATCGTTAAGAAACCATTGCGGCCTGTTCCAAGTCAAGGCATTGTTAAGCAAGCCAAAAAAATGGTGAATTAACACTCCCTTGAGAGAGAGAATGAGCTGACCCAAGGGGTTGACCAAGGATAAATCCTTGATAAAGCATAATTAAATTAGGTCATTAAATTAAACAACACCAGATCATGTGTAAGTAAAAATAAAAAAAGAGCAGATCACCCCATCAATGATGTGATTTGACGTCTATTTGCTTTTGCAAAATAAAATAATAAAGCACTCCACCATTTGACCTCGAGCACTAGCACGTGACTGGAAATGAGTGGTCATATCAAAATAAAAACTGGACACGTGTCGAGGCTCAGGGTCGATTGTGCCTGAGGAAGCCAGCTGCGAAGTTGATGAAACGTTGCTCGAGACCGGGTCTGCTCTTGCTTTTTTGCTCAAAATAGTGCAGTTGATCAAGTTTTTACTTTTGGTTGGAAGTGCCTTCTTCTTCTAGATAAAAAATTATATATATATATATATATATATAAAAATATATCTTCTCGCTTCTGGTTTAAATAAACGTGTTTGTTAGAAATGTTCCCAGCTCGTTTTTGTATTTTCCTCCATTGGTCTAGCATGGCCCACACCCTAGCTTAGCCAGGACGTTATTCCCCAACAATCGGTGCAATAGCCGGTATGCACTTGGTAGCTCCATTTGACTGTATCTGATCCGGTAGGTAACCGAAACAACACAAATATGTACCGAGGGCACGATTCCCCGACAAGGAGGTCACATGTCCTTCGGTAAACGGTTGTTAGACGGAGGACCCTAAGTCACATGGTCCAGTTATTGGCATTCGTGGTCGAGTAGCGACCCGCCGCAACACGAAGTTATTCGTGTGCGATGGCCTGCGATTCCCGGTGAATCTGGAGAGGAAACTGAAACAGCTCCTCCCTCCTGGTTTCCCCAAGATGCCGGAAGTGGCACAATATATACATATACATACATACATATATATATACATCAGACGCACCTGACTGTTATGGTGAGCATCGCCACGGATTATGTCTTACAGTTACACGGTAAAACCGCATAATCTGCAAAGAACAGGCCTCTGGGTTGGAGGTGACGCTTTGGTATAGGAATATGTCCATTGGTGATGCTCCACATGTTTTGATATTATATATATATATATATATATATATATATATATATATATATATATATATATATATATATATCATATATATACATATGTATTTATTCACACTATCAAAATGTGTGCAGCGTGACGCAGTGCTCCCATCCAATCTCCAATAGACGTGAGTCCCACACATGTGCAGACCAAAGCTGCAGAGGCTTCAGCCCAGACACTCATAAAAATACAGAGATTTAAAGTCATCATTGGTTAAACATCAAACTTAGATGCCTGTCTGGATTTCTGGCTTTTTTGCCCTCATCAGGACGGCAAACCGTATAAATATCTAACCAGTAGTGACCACAGACGTTGTTTAAATGCCGTTAGCACACTCTGCCTGTAATTGAGAGCATCAGCCACAGATTATGTATCACACTGTAAAACCGCATAATCTGCAAAGAACAAAAGCCTGTCTGCCACTCACACGATTGTTCCAGCTGACAGGCCTCGTGGGAAATTGCTCTCCTGGGAGATTGGGTTGTGTCAGGCAGCTGGGGAGCTGCACTGGCGAGATTTGGACGTGGTCTCTGACCATGGGCGTGGTACGATTCGGGCCCCACGAAGCATCTGGTGGTTGCCCTCCAGGCGAGTGCCTTGGGCTGGTGGGATTGCAAGACCATGGAGTGGGTTGAGTTCTCCGGGGAACCGAGGTGGTCCCTCCCCAGCATGTACAACTTCGCCTCAATAGGCCCCTATTACATGGCAATTTAACCGATTTGAAACACATGGCCCATAGTTGAGGCTTACTACATTCTCACTATGGATCCCTCTCTCCCATCCCACGTAACAGTGTAAAAATAAAAGGCAGATCCAACCCAAAAGTAACTAGATCTACTCTGCTAATCTCATAATAAACAAGCAAGAATAGATCCTGTCTCAGACGACGTTTCATCCACTTCCCAACAAGCTTCCTCAGTCCAATAGACCCTGAGCATAGGCACTTGCCCACTTTTATTCCTGAGGCAACAATTCATTTTCGGTCACGTGCCAGAGCGAGAGATCAAATGAGGAGCATTTTTATTTTGTGGAACCTTATGCAAGAAATGCCATTCACATGTTCAGGCATGGCATTGGGGATTGAGCATTGTTTTTTTTTGCTCACCTTGTACAGCTGTTTACACCATCCAGTTTTTGCCATTCTTATCAGAGGTATGTATTGTTTGGGTTTGTCTACGGTCTCCCCAGTTAAACCACGCCCTCAGCTCTTGACATGCCATGCCTCCAGTGTGTATCTGTGTCGTTTGTTGGATGTCGAGTCTCGGACACAGTCCCATCAAAGTCAAATTTGTGACCAGAGTGCAGGCAATTACGTGCTATATCTGACTGTATCACCTTCCCAAGCCTAATTGCTGTGTCATGTTCATCCAGAATTTGTTTCAGATTCCTTCGAGTTTCACCAATGTAGAATTGGTTGCAGTCTCTGCACGATGAATTGTAAAATACTCCTGATTTGTCACCATTTATATCCTGTCCCTTAACTTTGAAATGACATTACGGATGGTGCGTATAGGCTTGTATGCTACACCAATCCATGTGCTGCGTACTATCTTGCTAATCGTTTCAGAAAGTCCCAGGTAGTACAGCAGTACAGAGTGCCCAAGCATGTCTGGCTCCTTCTGTTCTGCTCAGTATGGTTATTTTAGGGTGGGGAGTATTCCGATGCCTGGTGTTGGCTTAATGGTTAGGGTGATGGACTTGGGCTCCTCGGAACCTGAGCTCAAATCCCCCTTGGCTGTTGAATTAATATCAGGTGGAGTTGACACTGCCCGTCATCCTTCCGAGGTCGGCAAAATGAGTGCCATCTTGCTGGTATCCTGTGTCAGAGGTGACCCATCCAGGATTGTACCCAATAGCCAAGAAGACTGCTTCGGCAACACCAATGCTCTGCACAGAGTTTGGTCTCGATGGATGGATGGAGTATCCCTTTGCTCCGCCCATTATTGAGCAGGGCTACTCCAACTAATCTAATTTATTTAATTGCATCAATCAAAATAAAGACCAATTACTGCACCGTAGTCCCAAGAAGGAAGTCAGACATAACAATACACATACACACACGTACATACACAAACATACAAACACACATATGTAAACACACAAACACAGATATATTATGTACAACTTAGGAAGATGACAGTCCATGCCCAAGCTGCCAAAGTACGTGCTACACCATGTTTGTGGGTGAATCGGTTGCAGGGTTTAAAATCATGTAATCTGTTGGTGTGGGTTGGTTTCTTGGCTTCAGGTAGCCATCAGGCTTCCAGTCAACCTCCACATCCAAAAAGGCCAATTTACTTTCGTTTTCAATTTCATTTTCGTTTTCAATGTGAAGCTAATGCTGGGAAAGACTTGGCCAAGTTGTCCAAGAGGGTGGTGTACCATGTCTCTTTGCACATTGGTGAAAGTGTCATCCACGTATCTGTTCCAGTATTATGGGAGCCAATTTTCGTGACACTCGAATATATTTTGTCAAGTTCCTCCATCACCAAGTTAGCCACAACAGCAGAGACCGGTGAATCCGTAACTGCACCAAATGTTTGTTGATAGTTTGTAGATGATGAAGGTCATGCTATTTAGGCACATATTCTGACAAGCCATTTTCCAATTTGTTAGAATGTTTCAACCGATCGAGCGTGACACTCACTGACGGATCAACTGGAATATTGGTGAAGAGTGAAACCACATCAAATATACCAGTTTCATCTTCTTGGATTTTAACCTTTCTTATCCTCTCGACAAATTCAGCACGATTCTTAACTGTTTTTTTTAGTCTTGCCTCCAAACCTGCCAATGATACGTGCTAAGAAGCCAGACAGTTGGTATGATGGAGCATAAAAAAGGCACAATGGGTCTCAGGGGGACATTCTCTTTGTGGATCCTGGGAAGATCATATAATCTGGGTGTTGAATGGTTGCTGCAGAAGAGCCAATTGTAATCTTGGTTGCCCAGCCTACTTGCCCATTTTAGCATGGCCAATTTTATGTTCAACGACCATTGCTGTTTCAGTGTGTGATCATCAAACAGTTTTTGATACGTTTTACCATCAATGAGCAATGATTTTGGTGTGAGTTAAAGTTTTAGGGATTAATATAATTGAATAAATGGTGTGAAGTGGGTGTGAATGAAGAAGAGAAAGCACAACCTCCTTTGGAGAGGAATCTCCATTCGGCGATAGGTAGATAGAGAGATTCAGCTGTTTTGGAACGAAGATGCCGTTTCAGTGTTGGTGCTGAAAGAGGTAAAGTGAACTTTTGATTGGGGCAAGAGTTCATTGATGGGCTGGGGGTGGGGCTCATTGTGAGTCGGATTTTGAGGAAGGGCATCCTGGGCACGAGAAGCACACTGGCCCGATGCAGGTCATTGAGCCCAGAGGGGCAGCAAAGATTTGTTGGTTGGTCCGGGTACCCAGGGAGAGGACAACGAGGTGCTACGTGCCAGAGAGGGCATTTTGGGGAGTAGTTGAGGTTCTCCCCAGAATTCTATGTGGAGCAAGGTAGCTTGCAAGGTGGCCCGGCGGCCTGGCAGGATCACATTAGGAAGCAGGCAGAGACCTGCAGAGGGAGGAAGACCACATAGCCATGAGGTTGTGCAGGAGCAGGGAGGAAAATTTGAGGGCTAGGCCAGAAATGACTGAGCAACAGCACGGGGAGTGGCGGGTAAATTGGTCACACAGAACCACAGTCGAGGGGGTTTAAGTTAAAGAGAAAATGTGTTTTTGATGGTACTAGGTTTGAGTAGAGATGCTTTTCCTCACACCATGTTTGATGTCTTTGGCCACTGGAGAGAACTGGAGTAGGGCAATTGGTTTTCGCAAAGAGCCATTGAGTCCAAATTGTTAGAGAAGCGGTGGGCATGCCCCCCACCAAGAGACTCCACCGGTGAGCCAGGTAGGGCCACCCCACATCATCTTCAGTCATTGCATGTGCCTTGATCTTCTCCCTGGAGATTGATTATTTAAAAGGATTAAGGGCCCAGGAGGGACGGCTTCGTTTAGAGGGGTGTAGAGAGGCAGGAGATGGGGATATAATAGAGGGATTGGTGGAGCAGGTCAGGATTGGATAGGTTAGGACCAAAGTCGGCCTCCTACCTACCATCACCACACATCCTGCCATGATCAATGACAGCTACTGGCTCAGACCATCTGCAAGCTCATGCCACCTGCTGGCCTGCCAGCCATGCCACCTGCCAGCCAGCCATCCCACCTGCCATTTATTACCACCTGTTTGTGCCATCTTTGTGGGCTATAAAGGCCGAAGAGCTTGTTGAAGGCAACATGGGCCATGAGTCATTATATAATTGGGCCATAAAGGCCAAGAAGACACTTTTGTGCAATTTATATGAGCCATGCAGGCCAAGAAGACTCACCTGTGTTGAGAGGTCACTTGGGCCATTTCTCAAAAGGCCATCTGGGCCACTGCAAGCATGTTGGGTACTGAGAGGCCCTGCAGTTACGAAGGACATTTGTAGCATCGGCACCCAGGGCCCAAATGAACAGTGGTGGGACGGGAGGTGCTACCGAATAGGGGGATCCAGAAACAATAAACTTCATAAACTATCAGTAGGAAAATAAGAAGACCCCCCCCGGTACACTCACCCACATCCCAACCACACGTTATTTGAAAATTGCATCCGGATTTTGAGGATAAGTTATTTATGTGTAATAGTGAGCGAATGCATACGATTAGTGGAACAATGCATTAGGCTATGGATGAACTGTTTGTTTTTACCCCTCAGCCTGAATTGGCTAAGGGTATTGTCATCATAGGCGTTGTCGGCGTCCGCGGGCGTCTGTCAACTTTTGGTTTCCGTCGATTTCGAGGAGAAGCTTTGTCCGATTAAATCCATTTTTGCAGGGTATGTGGGGTTGAGTAGAGGAAGATCCTTTCAAAAATGGGCGCGCTGCGATTTTCAATGTGGCCTCCATGGCAGCCATCTTGAAAATTGTTTGCGAGTTAGGGGCTGAGGGGTTACGCCCGCTTTGCGGTGCTATTTTTTAATTATTGCATGCAGGTTTAGACGAGGGTGGGGAGTTGTACTGCATGGAAAGAGCTGTTAGGTTTAGATGTCACTCTGCTCCCCCTTCTGGACGCAGACTCAGGAAAGTCTGAAGAAGAAAGGTGGGGGTAGTGTTGTGGGAATGCCTCCGAGGGGGTAACCTTGCATCGTATAGCAATCGTTCTTTCCCATATTACATGTTTGAGCATAAGCATGAGGTAACTTAATTGTGATACAGAATATGCTTCATTTTATGGGTAAAAAGCTTCTGTCAACCGTCCTCACATGTTTTTGCTCAAAACCGCTTTCCCTTCACACCCTTTTTAATGTTCCTACCATTGTAATCTGTCAAATGTTTTTCTGAAGCATCCAACAGGCCATCAGGCACCAAGTTTATGCAGGAGCGCCACCATTGCACAAAGCACACCAAAAGCACCGAGGGACAGTTCAGGAGGAGGTGTGCCCCACCCACAAGCTGAATCTGGGATAATGGCGGCTGAGCGGGGAGGGGCTAGTGACATCATGGCAGCACGGTGGGGGTGACAGCTATAAGTATGGGTGACACGAACAGCGGGGTGTCAGAGGTGCGCAGAGCTTATGGTGGAACATGCACATGAGCTGCAACGGGGTTCCTCCCTGAAGAAGGCCTTTTCCACCACAGTTACAGCTGAGCTCCACCCCCCCCCCCCCCACCGCCTCCCCACTCCCACAGCAGGCCATGGCCACATTAAGTTGACGGCTAGGCCGTGGCGCTGCTTAGAACTTGCTGTGTCCTGCTGCCACAGCAGCGCTATTTCCTGTCTTATGTCATCTATCTCCTAAGGAATTTCTGAGGACTTGAGACTTTGATAATTATGTTTACCATTCATTAATTGAGTCATAGGTGCATACTTGTTTCGATACAGTTTGCTCCTTTTTGTATCCCCGCCCTGTTTGCTTCAAATGTATTATAAAAGCACTTAGTCTCTGGGTGCATTCAAGAGGCTCTGGTCGCTAGTTTAATTGTACATGCCCATAAAAGGGCAGATTGGGTTTGGGTGATTAGCACTCATGACAATACTGTGTCAGTATCTGGCAATTTGCTTAGTTGCCATTTGTATAACGGATGCATGGCACCGATCAGTGTGACTTATCGACAGGCTCTCGGTCGTTCCATTGTTGCTAGGTATAGTGGCAGACAGGCCGATGATCCAACTCGGAACGAACAAATATTTTGGTCGCCGCGACCGGTTTGATGCGGTCCATTGGGTTCCGGACCGGGCATCTGGATAAAGCCGACAACTGCAAGCAAACATATATGTATACACATTCAATATTATTACTGTTCACCGTGATAAAATTATTTGAGGGACATCATATCCCAATCAGCAATGGTTCAGGTTAGGTGCTCCAAACAGAGTTCAATATAATGCGTCACTGGTGCCCGTTGATCCCTTTCGTTGAGTCACACTCCAGGGATCTACACAATCGCCTCGCACGCTGCAGACAAACGTACAGAAAAAGAAAAAACAAACTCGCACGGGTTTTGTTGATGTATATCATCCAACAGGAGTTCGTCACCAAGTCGCCTGAAGTTGAGTGAGCAACCTCAAAGAAGATAACGCGACATCTACACTGTTGGGATCTTTATATTGTTAACTTCGGACGATCTAACAAGGAGAGGCCACACTGCCCCCCACCCCTCCCCAGGGTGGCCCGCAATCTCATTTGCAAATAAAGGACAGCTCCTGTGATCTCAAAAGAAAATTTAGACAAAACACTGGCGGCTGGTTTTCTTATCCGCGACCAATGCACAGAGACCTGAAGACCTCGAGACAAACTTTCTTCTCTTTGATCCGGGCTCAGAGCAAATGCGATTCTCGGGTTACCATGGCGGCTAATAGCGTGGGTAAACTGCCGCCCGCTACTACTGTGCGAGCGTTCAACCGGACCGTGATAACGAGATGAAAAGGCGGAATGGCGGTGTTGAGCATGGACGACATCAAAGGCAATTGCCACCCACCTTCTCTCAACCCCATGTGAAGAGGCTTTCGGATGGATCATACGCTATATGGATGTACGGGAGAGCAGCGACAACCACGTGAGACATTTCGCGTGCTCTTCTGAAGACATGACGATGGGATTTCTCTTGCCGACTTCAATATGATGTGACTTTCAGCAAAAGGACGACGCGACGCGCCTTACTGTGCGTACGACACGCAGGTATATAAACACCTGTTATGGTTCACGGGAGACGTACGTTTAAATGCTGGTGACAGCAGCTCACACGGCACATCACGTGGGTGAGGGGTTGCAGGGAGGAGGAGGGGATTATACGAGCGAAGAGATTATATCCTCGAATTGAATGACTTTGCAGGCCTTCAAAACGACACCGATGCTTAAACTATAGCAAATAGTCAGCAGCCTGGGAAATCATTCTTGTATAACATGGCCGACAAACACGCGGCTTCGTGTTACGTGATGTGTGTTCAACTTTCCTTGCTCGGCGTGTTCCTACCATGCTATGTTTAGCCGCGGGTCTCATTCGACACCCCCCCGGCGATTGGCACGGCGAAGGGAATGCATGACGCATTCAGTGTGCACGTCGTGCCGATGGGAAAGGTTGTTCAACGTCATGCAAGTCCTCCTATTTCACCACCACCACCGCCACATCTATTGTCTCTCGAAATCGGGGTTTTCGTAACAGCTGAGAATGTGCACCATTTGTCCCAAGTCCAATTTCTGCTTTATTAATCCTGCAAAACGGAATTTCCTCCGCCACCGAAGGTGAAGGAGGTTATGTTTTCACCCCTTTCTGTCTGTCTGTTTGTCTGTGTACAGGATATCTCAAAAAGTTGTGGACGGATCCGTATGAAATTTTGTGGACACAGGTTCAGTGTGTGGCAATGATTAATTGTTTCGATTTTGGTGAAGATCCGGATCTGGATTCGACTACTAGAATTTTTTTAAAGTGATTCTTCACCGTTGAGAGATAGGGCCATAAATGATACATACATAGCACGATATCTCAAAAATGTATTGGGCCCGATATGTTCTTGTGGATCAGGAATTACGGGGCGGAGGTATGCCTTCTACCCAGTGCCCTTCTAGTTCCCTTTGCAATCCAGCGATGAAAGAGAATAACAGCTAGTAATGTTGTGATGAAAGGTGGTTGCTTTTTTTGAAGGACAGTTTTTAGGATCGTCACTGAACCCTATGGCCAGCTTGAAGTTTCATTTCGTTCGTTGTGGTTTTCTGGGTGGACTTGCAGGATAACTTGGAGGTATTCACCTCTCTCCTTTGAGCTGTTTCGCCTGATTTCGAATCTCAATCCAGCTATATAACTGCCATGAACAAATTACAAATTCCTGCCTTGACTATCCCTGGGAAGACAAAGGCAAACCACCGAGTGTATTCTTTGCTGGTGCCTGTATTCCTCACCAGCAGGAACTGTTTTGGGAGCATTGAACCTGCATTCAGACAGTTCTTCTTCCAAAGTCTGATCTCAGACTTTTTGTTTTCATCAAACATCGGACAGAAAACCAGAAAGAAGAAGAATACGTCATTTGTGGGAATTTTTTCCAACACCCTGGGAGAAATTGCCTCGAAAGTCGAATCGCTCTCGTTTCTAAAATGATATCTGCTATTATTAGGTCAATGATGTTCCCTTTCGAAGTTCTCTCTCTCTCTCATCATTTTGACGTCATAGTATATTTGACCATTTTGGAACTTTCTGAGACATTTGGACCAATGTCATCGGATACTGATACTTCAGTTAGTATTGCCATCATTCCATTTTTTTGGAAATGCTCTCTGATTGCCGCCTGGTCATCTTGTCTTGCTTTCAATGGCCACCTGAGAAGGAAAGGTCAGGGCCTTGTGAGTGTTGTGTCATTATTTTGTCTACTTTCCACGATTTTTCAGGGACTGCCCTGGGGTATTGACTCTTTTGTGCAGATATCTCCCTGGATTGCTCTGCACACGTTGTTATGCCTTTTCATGTGCACTTGTTCGGACATGAGTATTTTGACGGCCCCGTAAGCTGAACATCAATGGATCATTCGTTGTTTAATCATTATTTTCGGTGATATAGGATTCGAGTATTTGAAAGTACATATTGGCTTGGTACTTAAAATTGTTTATTCACTTCCATCGTGTTCAGTTATATTTACTCAATGGACAATACTTTATTACTCCGTCCCCGCGCACGTGAAGCGGAAAGCGAAAAGCAGGGTTAAACAATTGGTTCATCTCCGTCCGTATGTCCGTCCATTGGTGAACAAAAGTTTATGACAGAGGAACAACTTATTTAAATTGAAAGTTATATTTTGAACACGAATCGGAACATGAATAGGAAGACAAGTTTGCAGTGTGACAGACAGTACTTTGTCTTTGAATTTGTCCCGATCGCACATGCGCAGAGAGGAGTGAGATCAATGTTATTCCTTTGTCTGCCTGCTTGGCAGTCAAAATTTTTAAAAATCATTCCAAACACAAAACTTACTGTTTTTAAGGACGTCATAAAAAACACAAACAACAGGCACGAATAACTAATGTAACGTGTTAGATAAGGTGGTGTAATGAACACTGCGTCAATGGTGGTAAACTTCTGGAATTTATTAATGTATATAATTTTTAAAACCTTTATTTCTTTTCAATTGAATTATATACTTGAACACTGTAGAACACAAATCTCTTCTTGTCATTACCCAAACTATTCCGTTTATCGGTACTTGGACATGTTAAATAGGGTGGTGTATAAGGGTGGTGTATAAGGGTGGTGTATAAGGGTGGTGTACAAGATTGCTTCAGAACTTACAGGAATTTTTTTTTTAACGATCTTTAATATCAATATTTTATTTTTAATTAAAATATATAGTTCATCACCACATGGGGTAATGTGTTCTATGAACTCTCTAGTTCATTGATGTATTGGATAATGTATTAACTACTACTACTACTACTACTACTACTACTACTACTACTACTACTACTACTACAACAACAAGAACGTCATTTATTCCCATGATCAGAGATGAGGTTGTTGGAGAAAAGGAAGGATTTCATATCAACTTGTGATGATAGATTCCATGACCTTGAGGATGATTGCCAGTAAGCCAATAGGTCAGAGGTTAAGTGGATCAGTTTTTGCACCTTTTTATGTTGTGCAGTAATGTTTGCAGATTTCCAAGCAGATGGAAGATGACCTCGTGTAAAGGATAGGGTGAAAAGGGTGGAGAGAGGATGCACAAGAGCAGCAGAGCAGGATTTTAGAACACGTGAGTTGATGCCGTCCGGTCCAGTTGCAGAGTCAGGGTCAAGGCCTGAAAGAATCTTCTACACCTTCCCAGGTGCATCAGACACAGAGTCCAGGAGCAGTTGGGTATGGCAGGAAAGGATGGGTACTGACAATGAAGGGTTGGTGACACAAGATTTGGAAGCAAACACCGAATTGAGGCATTTGGCCTTCTCACGAGCGGAGTCGGCTGTGGTGCCATTTGAAGAGAAGGAAGGGCTGGAAGGAGAGCATACTCCAGAGACAGACTTAACAAGTGGTGCCAGGCACAACAAATCCCACCCATTTAAGGCATAAAGTTATTTTGGGGATCAAATTTAAATTTTATATATCCTGAACCTGAATGTTGATTATAAGGAATAGAATAAGGAATATTTTTGTCTTAGTTTGAAGTCAATTAAACCATTTTTGACGAAGTTATGAGCGAAAAAGATTTTGACCTTTTCGTGACCTGACCTTGACCTTTGACCTAATTGGACCCAAAAGTTAATGGGGTCGTCCGAGGTTCATTACCCACCTGTGAATACAATTTGACAGTGTTTGAGCCAACCGT
Source organism: Eptatretus atami (assembly GCA_035128595.1). Taxonomy (NCBI): domain Eukaryota; kingdom Metazoa; phylum Chordata; class Myxini; order Myxiniformes; family Myxinidae; genus Eptatretus; species Eptatretus atami. Next base: position 90,045,286 of record CM068960.1, read on the forward strand.
TTTCCCGTAAAGTTGTATTTTCGTAACCATGTTTTAGTTTTCATGGAAAATTTGTAATTTTGACCGATGGCCATGACCCCCAAAACTTCGGACCCTGCCGATCTTCACAAATATGCATTTTTCACTATAGGAATAGGTAGGATTATAAGTGACAAATATAATAAGGTTCACTATAAGCTTAGTTTGAAGTAAATCAGATCATTTTTGACGATGTTATGAGCGAAAAACGATTTTGATCTTTCGTGACCTTGACCTTGACCTTTGATCCAATTGGACCCAAAAGTTATGGTGTCGTCCAAGGTTCATTGCCCACCGTGGATAAATTTGATATTGTTTGCTAAAGCCGTTTTGCCGTAAAGTTGCTAACAGACAGACAGACAAACAAACAGACAAACAAACCGGACGATTACAATATCCCGCCCCTCCCAGAGGGGGCGGGATAACAAAGTGCCACCAGGTTTTTGAGGAGGGAGACAAGTTTGAAAGTTCAATGTTGAGGTTGAACAGATGTTGTTATCTGGCTCTCGTGAGAGTGGACACACTCTTGTTGCGGGCTTTTTGGAATGCAATGAGATTTGGAATACACGGATTAGCCTTTCAGGAAGAGAAGGCAAGTTGTTTCAGAGCAACTGCCTCACCACAGGATTTAGTGTACCACTGGTGGGAAGAAAGGTAGGATAATTGAAGACGAGATGGGATGAATCTGTTCATTAGAGAGAGCAGGATTCTGTGGAAGAATTCCCAGGCCGAGTTAACATCAGGGGCAGTAGGACACCAGTCCTGAAGAGAGGTGGTTGTCTGCAGTCCCTGCCAATCTGCCTGAGTGAACTCGCTGGCATTGAGGCAGCTCTCTGAGAATAGCCAGAGGGATGTTGACCTTCACAAGCACATGATCAGATGAACCAATTGGAGCAGAATAAGAGCAGCAGACATTTGTGGGAAAGTTAGTCATTACCAAGTCCAGAAAGAAAGATTTGCAATTGGGAGAAATCCTGGTTGCAAAGTCCACAGATCAAGTCAGTCCTGACGGTCCTGTGGAGTCACAGAAGTTATTTGCTGAAGTGCCATGGCTGGTGAGAGAGGGGTTGGAGGAGGGGTAGAACCAGCAGCAGAAGGGAATTCAATGGAAATGAGAATCATTATGGAGTGAAATATAAAGTTTTTTTGTTTGTTTGTTTCTTTGTTCCGATTTTTTGAAGTGAGGAGAGAACATAGAAATAGTGAATAGGATAGGATTTAGTGTTGAGGAAATAGAAGCAGGATACCTGGGAATACACCGAAGACTATTTAAAGAAGGGATCAAAGTTACCGGGTTACGACGTATGATGGAAGCCTATTTCGGACAGTATTTTGAAAGGTATTCCAAGATGTCGGCGTTAACTCGCCTACTCTTTGCAAAAGATACCTTGATATATTTAACACTAGCAGGGGTACCCAGCTTTGCCTGGTGCTGTTCTAATCCTGTTGGCATTTTGAAGATGTCAAATTTTCTTTTTTTTTCTTTATATTTTGTGGGAGTCTAAAACACATTTAAGGAATGGGGATGCATGCTCCAGGGTATATTCAAGGCCTTTGAAATATTTTTATACCCATGCCCTGGTCTGTGCCTTTCTACAACTTTATCCTGGAGGTCTTTTCCATCCATCCATCCATCAGGACAATACTCTGTACAGAGCTTTGGTGCTGCCGAAGCAGTCTTCTGGGCTATTGGGCACAATGCTGGATGGGTCTCCACGCCAACACAGGATACTCAAATGTCTCGATCATCCCAGCAAGCTGGTACTCATTTTGCTAAACTCTGAAGGATGACAGGCTGAATCAACCCCACCTGGTATTAATTCAACAGAAAAGCAGGATTTGAACTCAGGACCCTCAGATCCCAAGCCTACCACCATAACTGTTAAGCCAACACCAGGCATGGAGTTCTTTTGAAAGCTCCTTGGTCCTCATGGTTGAGTCTTTGCTGTGAAATGTACTACTCAGCAGAGGAAATCTGCAGGAACAGCTGAATTTATCCTGAAATAATGAGAATCACAACAGTTTCACACAGGTGGAGGCCAATTAACTTGGTGTGTGATTTTGAATGTGATTGGTTTCACCTGAGCAAATTTACAATTGCTATTATAAGGGGGGTGGACACTTATCCAACCAAGAAATTCTAGTTTTGTATTTTTAATTAATTTTCTGAAATTTGTAGAATTTGTTTTTCACTTCGAAGTTATGGGTTACGATGTGTAAATAAAGGTGGAAAAAGTCTCATTTAATGCAATTTAATTCCAGGGTATAAGGCAACTAAAGGTGAAAATTTTGAAAGGGGGTGTAGACTTTCTATAGGCACTGCATATACATATACGTATTGTTGCAGATCCGAGGTTCGAGTTCGACCACGAGGGGAAGCCCTCGGATTCCTCCTGGACACCCGGTCCTGAGGCCGCTGGGCACAGATAACTCCGTGCGCCAACGGGTTGCCAAGCAACCACGAACGCCGATTGGTATTACCAATCCTGGCAGGGTTACACTACATCGCATGTTACCGTTTCTGGTGGATTGATCGAACGAAGTGAGTTTCGTGCCCTCAATGCATACTTGCATTAACTTACCAAATCAGGAGGAGCCAAGTGGAGCTGCCAAGTACACACAGGCTTATAAAAGCAAATTAGTGGGGTGGAACTTCCCAGCTAACCTGTATGCGAACTACGCTGGACCAATGGAGGAAAAGACAGAATGAGCTGGATACATTTATAACATAAGCAATCTATTACAATAAAATGAGAGCAAGGAAAAAGAGCATGTGGACAGTAAAGGGTTTTCATCACAGCAAGATGTACAGCAGGGATTTGTGTGGTGCAGTAAAAGAAATGCAAATCTATCTATAATTCCAGCAATGTGTGTGTGTGTGTGTGTGTGTGTGTGTGTGTGTGTGTGTGTGTGTGTGTGTGTGTGTGTGTGTGTGTGTGTGTGACCGCTGTTTCTCGACAACCACTGGTCCGATCTAATTGAAACTTGCCAGGTATATTGCTGGGGACCCGAGGATGTGCCTTTTCAAGGTTTGATATTAATCGGACAAGTGATTCCCAAGTTATGGCCATTTATTTACCAACCAATAACAGGACACGTTGCTGTGGCCATTTATTTACCAACCAATGACAGGACACGTTGCTGCGTAGGCATGGCCGATGGGGAAGAGAACCTCAGCCGCGTTCGCCATTACGGGTTTTTTCTCTTCCTTCTCTTCTCTTTGTGTTTTTCCTTGCGAAAAGGCAATATACGTTGGCGCTAATTGAATAATTGGCCATTAAAACTAATAATTTATCAAAACGTTGGCAGATTCCCAGCAGCCTCTGCATTCTTGCCCTGGATGAGGAAACAAAGAAGAAGCACCGTTTCCTCAGCAAATGTTGTTTTATGAAGAGGTGCTAACGAGATAAAGGTGTGTACATGGAGACATTTTTTATTATTACTTACTTATTGAAGAAAAATTGTTCTGAAATAATTTATCAAAAAAGTGCACAACTTTTTTTTGTTTCCAATTGTCAAAACGGTGTGGCCTTTGGAAGTGTTAATTAATTCAGCTCTACTCAACATGCTTGCCAACGAAATACATCTCAATTTGGTGGTATGCTTTGCAAACTATTTTTTTAAAAACTATTTTCAAACTAAAACAATTCGAACATGGAATACCGAATGACACTGTACTTTCAGGTCTCCTACAAATCCTACCCTGTCGCCTTACCATGGCATAGGAGTGGCAATGGTCAATGGCAGCGAATGTCATGGCTAGCAAAGACAGGGAGGTAAACTTGATTTTAATTTGGATTTTAATTAACTCTGTGTGTAAGTATCACAGCAGTTGTTACTTCAATGAAAGCGATAATTCGTGGAATGATGTGAACATTCCGTACTGGCACGCACTACTTCTGGATAGTGATGACTTACTGTATTCTAATAATTTCTCGATTTCTTATGCGCATTTATAGATAAACACAATGCCCCAATCCAGTCGTCGTTTACGAGAGCGAAGGAACGGCCTGTGTAGTTGTTTGAAAGTTTTTTTTTTTTTGCACGGATGGCACGCACGGACGGGCACGCGAGAGCGAAGGAATGGCATGTGTGGTTGTTGTTTCTGGCACGCGGTTTGAAAGTTTTTTTTTGCATGTACGGCCATGCACGTACGGCCACACACGTACGGGCACGCACATACGGGCATGCACGTACGGTCACGCACGTACGGCCACGCACGTACGGGCACGCGAGAGTGAAGGAACGGCCTGTGTGGTGTTTTCTGGCAAGCGGTTTTAAAGTATATATATTTATTTATTTTTTGCACGTATGCCACGCATGTACGGGCACGCATGTACGGGCACGCATGTACGGGCACGTGAGAGCGAAGGAACGGCCTGTGTGGTTGTTGTTTCTGGCACGCGGTTTGAAAGTTTTTTTTTTTTTTGGTTTGCACGTAACGGCACGCACCTACGGGCATGCACTAGTATTTATAAAAGAAGACAGTGCAGAGCTAACCCGATACAAACTTCTACAACCTTATTTTATACATACATTACAGGCACCATCAGACACACACACACCTGAGGAAATTAGAATAGCGAGAAAGATGAGAGAAGGTACGAGTTGTGAATGACTTCTGTGGTACCCAAAACTGTGGTGGAGATTTCCAACCAAAAGAGAAAACCCTTACCCTTTATAATTTAACAGATAATTTATGATATAAAAACACATATATGTGGAAAGAAGAGCTTGGCTCAAGAGTTCAAGCAGATCTCTGCCTCTGGGCCAGAGTACATGGCCTTTTATACAATTGGAAATTGGGAGGGGATCAGAACATCACAGGGCACTTGGCCAATCAAACTACAAGAAAGCTTTGTTTGCACACGAGGTCTTCTAAGCAAAGAGAAAACAATCTTATGCATAATTAAGCAGATTGTATTGTGAAAGAATGCATGTCTTCCTTCAGGGCGTGTATGGATAGAAAACCTTAATTTACTTTAGACAATGATAAGCATTTATCTTAACATGCGGATGGAGCATCTGGTTTGCACAGCTTTTGCAGAACAATTAGAGGTCAATGA
>CM068960.1:90086567-90105720 GCA_035128595.1 Eptatretus atami
TGAAACTTGGTAAAATATGCGAATGAATGTCATTTGGTAAAACAGTAAAATAAGTGGATTTACCCTATTTGGTGAAACTTAATAAAATAAGTGAATTGATGTTATTTGATGAAACTTTGCAAAATAAAAAGAATTGATGTTATTTGATGAAACTTTGCAAAATAAAATAATTCTCGTATCCAGATCCGGATTCAGATCTTCACCAAAATCAAATCAATTCGTCCTTGCTACACATCCAATGTGTCCACCAAGTTTCGTCCGAATCCGTCTTCAACTTTTTGAGATATCCTGCTATATATCAGTTTAGTCAGATCTCTCAATGGTGAAGCATCACTTAAAAAATTATCAGACCTGGATCCGGATTCGGATCTTCACTAAAAATGAATCAATTCTTTCTTCTCCCACACCCAACGTATCCACCAAGTTTCGTCTGAATCCGTCCACAACTTTTTGAGATGTCATGCTACATATCGTTTTTGGACCTATTTCTCAATGTTGAAGAATTACTTTAAAAATTCTAGTTGCCGGATCCGGATGTGGATCTTCACCAAAATCTAATCAGTTCATCCTTGTCACACACCCAATCTGTCCACAAAATTTCATCCGGATCCGTCCACAACTTTTTGAGATATCCTGCACACAGACAAACAAACAGACAGAAAGGGGTGAAAGCATAACTTCCTTCACCTTCGCTGGCAGAGGTAATAAGTGATTTTACCTTATTTGGTTAAACTTGGTAAAATAAGTGAATTTAACGATGTATTGGGAGACTACTCGGTGGCACACACACAAGGCTACCCCGTGTTACCCTTTGCTGCGGTCTTCAGGGGTGTCTTGAGCCACAGCTGTTGACTCTGGCCGTGCCCCGCGAGGTTAAGCCGTCGAGCTTACACATGATCCCACCTTATTGCCTGCAAACGCATCGTTCTTTCTCCATAATCTGTGTAGGGCTCAAGCTCCAATAGCACCTCCCTCTCGCCTCCCACTCTAGCACTCCCCCAGAACCCACCTTCCCGGTGTGACCATTGCGCACTGCACACCACTACCTTACCTTTATTTATTTCAGTTGCTCCGATGGTCTTCCTTCTCCAGCTTTCCTTTAACAGGGGCTTGCTGCAGTTTGGAAATCCTTCCACCACCACCCCCATCACTCAACTACAACAATTGCTTTGTTTTTCCAATCGCCCTTGTTAAATGGTAGGTCGACCATAGTTAGCGAAAGCAGATGTACATGGTTTTACTGGACTATGTGCGTGCACACACAGCCTCTAAAAACACTTGAGTGGTCAGTGTTGAACACGAGGATTTACAGGGTCGTCATTACAGTTTTATCTCAAAACGTGTACCGGTTCTTTTACACTCCTGAGTACTACCTGAGTAGCTGTGCTCTCAAAAGGTGTGTGAAGCGGACCCCTAGTTGTATTTATTTATTTAATATATTCAGATTTGTTACGAAATGGTGTCATCTTAATTTCTCTGCTCACTGTGCTATTGGTATGTAGAAAGAGCTGCCATTTAATTATGACAAATGATCCTCCAGATTGAAACAATGCCTACACAGTGCCTGATGACGTCACTCGAACATTATGATCCTCTTCGCATGCAGTGGAGCACTCAGAGTAAAGAGCATTTGCTCCTTGGGGAGGCTTATACTACCTTGAACGTGACGCTCCTCGTTTACATTCAGCCTTTTGTGCAAACGACTTGCGGCAGAGTTTAAATGAGTACGATAGTTCACAGTATGTGGTGATGTAGCATAGAGAAAACTAAACTGTGCGGGTTTGGCCTTTTCTGTAAAACGTCTTTCCCAGGTTTTTTTTCTATAATTCTACCTCCTCCCTCTCACAACCACAGCCACCAACATCTACCTCTCCCACCACTACCACCATCAACTCCTATCCCTCCCCCAACCACCATCATTATCTATCCCTCTCCCACCAATACGATACTAAACGCTTAAATGTCATCCCCAAATCACAGCCACTAACATCTACCCCTCTCCAAACTCCAACTAAACCATCAACATCTGTCCCTCCCCAACCACCACCATCATCATCTACCCCTCCCCAACCAACACCACAAAACCTCCCTCCTCCCCGAATCATAGCCACCAACATCTCTCCCAACCATTACAACCCATGTTTCTCCTCTCCCACAACCACACTACCATATCTCCCAACCACAACCACCTCCCCACTCCCAACCACCACTACCACAAACCCCGCTCCCCTCCTCATCACCTCCACTCCTCCCTCAACCGTCCCTCCACCCTACCCTCATCATCACCTCTACCTCCCCAACCATCCCCTCCACCCTACCTCATCATCACCTCCACTCCCCACCTCCCCAACCGTCCCTCCACCCTACCTCATCATCACCCCACCCTCCCCAACCATCCCTCCCACCCTACCCTCACATCATCACCTCCCCTCCCCCACCTCCACACTACCAAACATAATCTCAACCCCTCCTCCCCACAACTGCCACTACCAACACCTCCATCCTCCCCCCAACCATCACCACCACCACCTCCTCCTCCTCCTCCTCCAAGCACAGCTCTAGCTATAACCCCCCCCCACGCTACCGCCGCATTGCACGAGAGGCAGAGCAACTTCCATTACCGTTCCTCTAACGCCTCTCGGGCTCGAGTTGCTTGATGACAACGGCGTCCTAATGAAAACCAGTCTCATGCAGAATGAGTGCAATTTCACACAATACTGAAGACTCTTCTCTTCATCGGTTTAAACGTGAGAATCAATCTTTTGGCGGTGTGGGCCAGGACTCAGACAAAAAGATAATTTTGTTTTTCATTGTGACCCAATCTGGTAGAATGTAAAAAATAAAGAAAGAAATAAAAGCTGAATTCACTGTTCTCCAGCTGATAATATGGAGAAGAGTAAACATTAATAAGAGTCTTTCAAGAAAAACAGAATCGCCTCCTTGCAGCTGCATAGACATCCTCGGGATCCGTCGCTCTCCGGACGCGGCTCGTGGTGGCTGAGCCTGGCTGTGAAAAGACTCTCAGACCGCCCTTTGATGGCATTAGCGTTTCTGGGTGTCACTGCCTCCAATACACTCGTAATGAAAGGCTTTGGGGTTATTAATTACTCCTTTGTCCCGCTAATACTTCACAGCAAAGTGTGTGGCTTTCACGGCAATACCGCCAAGCCTGAAGCGGGGTCGAGTCCGTTAAAGATGAGAAAATGCCAGTCATGATTAAACGTTTTCCCAAAGCAATAAGGCCACATTTGTGATGAAAGGTCACTACGATTGGAGTATACATGCAAGTTAGAGATTTTATTTTTATTTCATTTTACATGACAACGGAAAAACTTATCAATGGCTGTTCTGCAGGATGCGAAGGAATCCTACACGGAGCTGTTATTAAACAGACTGGACGTTTCTTTACTCTTCTCTTTTCTGGCCTCCAGTCCAGAAACGCAAGCCCTTTGAGCTATACAGCCCGTGGAGTTGCCCTCCTTAAGAACATCGGACTAACGCGATTATGGGTCCCGGGCCAGGGATGCGCGGGTTCCTCCACTGCAGGGCGCTGCTCGCCCCCACACAATGGAAGAAAGGGAATGGGGTGTTTGAAGGAGAAGCGACGAGGAAAGTGGTTCACCATGTTGCCCACTTCCAAAATAGCTTCCCACTCATGTGGTGAAGTTACACGCACACACACATATTTGTGTGTGTATATATATATGTGTGTGTGTGTGTGTGTGTATATATATATATATCTGAGCTGCCTAGCCAGGGTTTGAATCTTGACCCAGCAATAAAATGTCATCCTGGTGTCTCGCAGACAAGGCATCAATGTGTGTATGCCATCCCTTGGACGTTAAGTGGGCGTCTCTTCTGCTAGCATTAGTTGGTGGACGTTTAAAAAAAACATCCCATGGTGTCCTTCGTGAAGAATAGGCGAGCTATCGCCGGCACCATGAACAATTTCCAAATTCCTACTCTAACTACTTAGTTGAACATCAGGCCTGGCCAGCTGCTTCGTGAATGACTTGGGCCAAAATTCCCATCCCCCCCCCATAAAAAACCAACAACCCATGAAGTAGGAATAATTGTGGCTATAGAATCATGGTATGTTTTTTTCAGGATGTCATGAAACGACACAATTTCATATATCAATGTACCGGTACATATTGATTTGCAGAAATAACGATGGAAGTTCGTGAGATTCAAAGGAGAGCGACAGACAGACAGACACTATTGATGGTTGTAGTGGATATGATAATGCAGTTGGGAGAAGGGCATAACACGTAAACCTGGAATCATTAAACACTTGCTTAAGTGTTTTTCCTTGGCCACAAATATCTTGGGCTTTATGTATGAGCTCCTTAGAGACTATAGGTGAAGGTGACCTCACATTTTAAAATTTTTTTTTTTTAATGAGGCCACAAAGTTTGTGATTCTGGATATCTTCCATAATATGATAAAAAAAAAACACCTTAAGTGTTATTTCACTTCAATAGTTTACAAGTGAACTTTGCCACACAGATTTCAAACTATTGCTACAGACAGTATTCCAAACCAAAGAGTGCAGAAAAGGGAGGATGGCCCATTATGCTTCTGAGTTGCTCAAGTATTGAAGAATGAGGCCTCAATGGGAGCTTCACAACCACTCTGTTTTGTATGCACGTACTGTCCATGTTAAGTGATTTGTTCAGCAGTTATCAATCTTATGAGACTGTGTTCAAATCAAATGGACGTGTCAGATAAATAAAATTCTTACTACAACTCTCAACATGTGGCTGAAAACTGAGCGGCAGATATCACATTGTCTACGAATGTTACAAGTGACAAAAAATAACATTCAAATGCTCCTACCACTCCAACTACTTAACGGCTCAAATTACTCCCACCTTCCTGTGAGGTCAGCCGAAGAACGGCGTGATCCCAAATCTTTCACAAATCGACTGGCCAGTCCTGCCGTTCAACTGAAGATGGCAGAAGTTTATACTTTGTTCAGGGTGCCGGCGATAACTCGATTGCTTTTTGAAAAGACACCGTGGGATCTTTAACTTCCACCAAATAATGCTATCAGACGGATCCTCCGGCTTAACGTCCTTCCAACGGACAACACACACACTGATGTGTTTCCCTACATGGGAAACACCATGAGAGTAACAGTTTATAGCTGGGTCAAGATTCGAACCCAGGATAGCCAGGTCAAAGGTAAATGTCCATACCGTCTAAGCTATCCTGCCAGGCCAAGGGGAAATTTTTGAGATTAACCTAATTTTTCCTTAAATAATGAAAAGTTCAATACAAAGTTGAACGAATACCGCTGACTTTATTACTTTCAAAACCATCGCAGTCTTTTGTGTCTTATTTTAAAACGATACACGTTATGAAGTTATATTTATTAGCCGGTTTGCCAATTAATGGCAAGATAGATTCCTCGACCACGTGGGGGCGCCAAAGGGCTTAATGTGCAAAGCAGAAAAGAACAAACAAGACTTGGCTTTACTCAAAGAGCAGCCACACACGGAAAGTGATAAACACTGGACACATTCATCGAAGATCCTTTTCGCTTGTAGGGAAAGGAAGCTGCAAAATCATATCCACGAACTGTTACCATAATAACAAGACGCCAAAGTTGCGCGAAGCCCTCATTGCAACATGACGGTCCATCCTTGATTTCGAAAAGCCCGTAACGATGCGCATTTTATCGGAAACGCACAGAAATGGTTAAATGTATCGCTTTCCATAAGTGCCGCCTCGACGGTGAACATTGCAACGGATCCAGCGACTCGTCAACGGTAACGCTGAAACAACGGTAATGAATATTATTACAACTGAACAAAATGCGCAAAATTGAGCATTACACGATTGCAAAACGACCGAAGTGGATTCCACAACAAAGCGCACAGCTTAGAGCGGCATCGATCTTAAGCAACTTTATCGGAAAGGATAATTAAAAATTTCCACCGTAACACACAATTTAATGCTGACATCCTTCGGATAACGTATAGGATTTCTAAAAAACAAAACAAAAAATATATCACCTCCTGAAAATATTTTCTACACGTTTATTACCAAAAATAGATACATCTCCCGAACGTTTTATGTATTTACAGGGAACCCGCATTTGACGTATGTACAAGAAGCCGATAACGACGGTGATGATGCAGCCACATCAGGCGTCATTTTCGAGGAAGTACGTCACAATAATCTTTTTTACGAGCAGTAACCAATGGCCAAAACTCTAAGCAATAATATCGACAAGAGACCTACTCATGCACATAAGTTAAAACATCGGTATTTTTCATCACTGCGGCGGCGACTGCCGCGCGGAAAGGCTCGATTCTTCCAGCTGGAGCCTGTAAGAGAAAACATTTCATCACAACCTGCGTAAATTAAAAACCTTTCTGTTAATATAAAAAAAGAGCCCAAATTCATTGTTCTATTGAGAAAAAAAAATTATCATTTCATTTGAGGGTAATTGTTTGACGTCGCTGCGTGCATTCATTTCAACAAACTAATTCCAACTTGAAATATGTCTAAATCTTTTTTCTTTTTTGAAATATGTCTACATACATTGTGCCTTTAAAAAAAAATTGTTGTTCATTTCATGCTCTCACCGTTTGTACGTCGCTTGCACGACTGACTCTCGGTCTGTGTGTGCGAACAGGTCCCGTTCTGCAAGAAACGCGTGTTACGAGATAACAAAAATATTGAAGAGCTGTGCATCCGGGGACTGTTGCTCCCTTACCCCCACCCCTAAACTTTCCTCTTCCCAAACCACCAATTTATTCACATTGCCCCAAAATTGCACAATTCACTGAATTCCTTTCATGTCACTCAACAACAAACTACAAATGCAAGTGGTCCCGCGAGTCACGTACTTCACCGGAATAGGAGGGTGATATGGCGGACCGCAGTATTACTTCTGAAACTATTCAATGTTAGTATGTGACGTGTACTGAGAAACTTAAACGTGCAAATCACAACAAGGTCCCAGGATTTGTTCACCCATAAAATACTAACTCGATCGCTTCAAATGCAGGTTTCCTGGTACTTTCACGTACTTATATCATTGGTATTGCAAAACAATTCGGTGCCTGGTGCACATTTTTTAATATTAGCATCACCAGTATATAATATGCATTTTCCCTCAAAGCCTGGTTTTTACCATAATTAGAGATAGCATATTGAACAAAGGGACGTACCGATTCTCTCCGCGCATTGAAGGTCTGCAGGCCGCGCCATTGAGCTGAGATGCCCAGGAAATGAGGCACCCGGAGCGAGGTGCGTGGTCTCCGTGCGAGGGCCGACCCCGATATGAGGCCGAAAGGCGCCATTTAGACCCGCCCAAGCTGGCCCAAAGCGGCCAACAGGGCAAGTGAGAAGTGCGCGAGAGGGTATGAAGGCAGGGTGCGGTGGTGCTGGACTGCTGTGCCGTGGAGAGTCCGGCGCGGTTGCCGTTTCTGCCAAAGACCAGATCTTGGGCTTGGGCACAGCAATCTGCCCGTCCCGTGGAGGGACCTCAATCTTGTCCTCGCTGCGGGGACGAACACATGGAGATCCTCTGTCTTGCCTATCTCCGGGTGCACCTCTTAAAACCTCGGCGGCCCCGATTCCGAGCTGCCCCTCACCGTCGCTTCCCTCAAGGTCAATCTCTTCATCATCTTCGTCTGCATCTCGCTCTTCTTCAGCGCCTGGTGCTCGATCTTCTCCTTCCTCACTCGCATTCAGTTCCTCTTCCAATTCTTCGGGCTCTCGGCTCCAACCATTATCGTCCTCACCCACATTGCTCTTGTTCTCCTTCTTGAGGCGACGTCGGGCATTGGCGAACCAGGTGGAAACCTTTAATGAGATGAATAGATGACAAGACAACAGAGAAAAATTAACAGTAAATCAGTCCCATTTATTACCACTATCTTGTGCAACAATAGGCTTTAGTTCGTTTAGAAAATACCCATGGTCGAACAAAACATTGTGGCACACTACAATCTAGAATAAGGTTTATATTCTGCAAATAGTTCATCTAATTCACATAAAAACAAAACATTAAATGTCTATATTACGCATTAAGCAGGTTGAGAATGCTGTCAAAGCCTGTCGAGTTTTCCAAAGTCTGCTCTAGCGATGAGATGAACATGTGAAGCAATCCGGTGCACGGAATCTTTCGACTGGACATGTAGCGACCGCCACCAGGGCAGGTCTTGCAATTTCTGAATCATCAATGTTGAAATACGACGATGTGCGACCACTAATTCCTTCAATGTCCACCAACCTGCGTGAGCGTCATGCGGGTGATGATGGCAAGCATGATCTTCTCGCCCTTGGTTGGGTACGGGTTCTTGCGGTGCTCGTTGAGCCATGCCTTGAGCGTACTCGTACTCTCCCGGGTGGCGTTTTTAGGGCGCCCTGCATCCTGCAGACCGTACGCAAAATGCGCCGTGCCGTAATGTCCGTACAGCGCTGCGGCCTGTCCCGGGCAGGCGAACACAGCCGGATGTTGAGGACCCGACGCTCCGGGACTTTCCTTGAGCTCATAAGGTGATCCCTGCACACAAGGCGGCGGAACAGGCTCTCAGCACACGCGCCTTGACACGGAAACGTACTGCAGGTGGTAAGCGAGGACGTCGAGGTGATAAATGTACATTTTGGAGCCTTCAAGTCATCTACGTTGTCATCTCCAGAAGGATATACCATCGACAAACTAGGATGCACAAATGCTTTCTAGAAATAAATAATATATATATAATCTGTTTCCATATTAAATAATATATGTGCTTTGATAAATATCTCTGCTGAAAAACTACCAAGAGAACATACTGCCATTCCCTACACTGAACCCATCCTTATCAACTGAGCTGATGAAATGAAACAAAATAAACTTTGAATGCCACGTCGTGATACCTCAAGGAAGTTAATGTTATTATCAAAAACACCGTTAAACGATATGATTATATATATATATATATATATATATCCACATGTTCATGCGTTTCGTTGGGAGAATGAGCAAAATGCACATTGACCACGGACAGTGCGCCCCGCATGATGGACCCGCCCAATGTTGTACTGCCCGCACCACCGAATTAAACCTTCTTTTTGCTCAAAACTTCATGATGCAATAAAAATAAATGAAATAAAAATGCATTCAAATCCATTTCACAAAAGTTCAACAGAACGTCCACAAACACAGCTCCGTCATTTCCACGTCGGACACGTTTCCTAACACAGAATATAATTGTGATTATTATGATGACTATTATTATTATTATTATTTTTTTATCACGAGAGGCAGATCAACTTACTGAAGGCAAAACTTCTACAACGGAGGTAAAACAAGCTGTAGGACTCGGATTTTGTTATCCCGTGTCATGTAGACGAGCGGACATCGTCAGGCTCAGGAGGTTTTAACCACGCGCGGGACACGGAAAAGCAAGGAACCCCGAGAGCCTGTGCGTCCCCAAAGTTGCACAGTTTTCCCGCAGACTTTTGAGCGGCCAAGGCACGCACCAGATGCGCGAAGAGGCCGAGCTCCGTCGTCCCCGGGTAGGGCAGGTATCCACAATAAGCCTGGCCGCCGTACGGTCCGGCGTACACCCCGAGAAGCGAGGCAGCCGCGGCTCCCGCTGTGGCGCCCCCGGCAGCAGCATCTCCGGCCACCGCTCTGGCCGCGGCGGCGACCGCCAGCCCGGGCCGTTCGGCTCCGGCCGCGTAGGCGGGAGAAGGGGGCGAGCTGGCAACGTACTGCAGCTGGTAACCGAGCTGGGAGTAAGCCATGGCGAGTGCGCCGCTCCACACTTTTAGTGGATGTTCGACTCGCGGCCGGCGGCCGGGGGCCGAGCACGGAATGCGCGAAGGCGTGTTAGGTCGGCCCGAGCCGTTTAGCGCAGTGACGGGCACGGCCGCAGGCGCGATCGATTTCACAGCCCCGACGGGTACGAGCAGCGAGCGCCGCCGAGATGATGAGTTTTGGCGCCGAATGACGAAACGCTTTTCTGGCCCCTTCGGCCCGTGGCTCCGCCCCGGATCACGACACGCGTTAATGCGGTTGGACAAATTTCCCGAGCCCCGTCCCCCGTCCGTTCACGCAGGCGACGGCCAATTAAATACGTGTATACAAGAGCTCAATTTGTATATTTTCACCGGGCGGTTGACAATGTGGGGCACGGGACGTGCGCCTGGAGCGCGATTCATGGCGAGTCGGCGTGGCGGGAGTGCCGGCGCGAAATGCGAACGCGAGTCAATGGCACAACGAGCCGAGTCACTCACGAACGACGCGGTGTCAACGGATAATCCAAAAACATGACGTCTGGGCTCGGGACGGGAGGAAAATCGAAGGAGACGAGCTAAATCATCGGCGATCCCACGATTAATGATCCCCGCGTCAATGCCTAAAAGTGTCGTCGCGGGGTCGCTTAATTAGGCGACTCCCGATGTTTGCGTAAAAATATATATATTTGCACTTTGGAAGCGCAACCGAGCGAGATCGGTCGCTTCGTAAGTGTAATACAGGTGAGCGACCGTGTAGGTGCCTTTCATTAACTGCCGTGCATTTAAATGATTGAAGTACCGTAACCTCCGCACCCCCCCGCCCCCCATACTTAGTCCCAATTAGTGCCCTTAATGAAATGAAGACATGGCGCGCATAGCAGCGGGGGTTCCACGGGGGGTTCCACCGAACCCGATGGAGGTGTGCGGGTTCGAGTTCACATCACCTCTACAGCAACGAGTAAATCTCCACTACGCCTCTCGCGATTTACTGCAACTCAGAAGCTTAATATGCTTGTTGAGAGGATGACCTCGTTGAACGTCTTAACTTACGTGTTGTGTTTTATCTCGACAAGGGGTAATTATATGGTTTTCCTTTACGGCTTCGTAGCATACGTCGAAATGCCAGCGCAGTCACACAAATCGCTCACAGATTACCATCAGAGGTGCAATGTTTTCTCGCGTGCAACCCGCGAATAACACACACACACACACACACACACACACACACACACACACACACACACACACACACACACACACACACACACACAACCACACACACACACATCACGACACAACACGAGTTGTCCAGTCTGAGTTCGATTCCCAATGTGACTATATAAACTAATTGGTGCTTTACAGGCATTGGATCACAAAGTGCACCGTCCCTCTTATGGACTTTAAGCCGGGTGTATGATCTGCCACCATGAGTTGGTGGACGTGAAAGATCTCACGGTGTCTTTCGACGAAGAGTAGGTGAGTTATCAGCACCCTGAATAAACTCCAAATTCTTGCCTTAACCACAGTCAGGAAGGTGCCTGGTCTTCTCCAATATTTCTTTACGCCAGGTCACACTGCTTCTTGGAGTGTGGTTGTTGTGCGGGCAATACCTACTACACTTGAGCCAAACTCACATTCCCAGGAGTTGATCTGTGTGATCCTGAGAACTGTCTAATATACGGATTATAACCATGATTACAAGGGAATTTTCAAGGAAATTATGCACAGGATGAGGCCATTCAGCTCATCATGCTTGCACCAGATTTTTAAATAAATCCATCAATACCCCTTCCCTTCATTTGCAGCCTTTTTGGCTGCTGATTGCATCATTGGTTAGGGGGCACAGATATGCCACTGATGCAGTGCCCCTATTACCAGTACACTGGTACTCATTTTGCCGACCTCGGAAGGATGACAGGCTGAGTCAACCCCCTGGTGTTAATTCAGCAGCCAACGGGGCTTGAACTCAGGATCCCAGGATCCCAAGCACCACCCTAACCACTAGGCGACGACGATGATCATGATCATCACAATTTTGTTTATATCTACGGCAAGGACTACTTATTTGTGGTTCCAAATATTGCCACCTTTAATTAGTAGTATCACTGAGGAACAATTTTGGCCAAAGTCTTTCACAAACCTGTTTACATTCAGCAAGCCTGATGTTCCACTAAAAGTAGAGTAATTTGTTGATGGTGCAGGTGGGAAATCGCCTACTCTTCACAATAAACACTGTGAGGTCTTTGGCGTTCACCCATGACCAGTGCTAGCAGATGAATACTTAACGTTCTTTGGAGGGCATACATATTGATGTCTCGCTCAATGAGTGAAACACCATTGTAAGTTTGTAGCTGGGTCGAGATTTGAACCCAGGATAGATATCTCAGAGGTGAGCACACATACTTCAAGCTGTATCGCACTAGCCCAACGTCATCCTCTTCCTCCCCTTCCCCATACCTATGTATGCCAACCTGTGAGATGCACTATGTCAGCCATGGGTTTTATTCAGTTAAACTGAAAAAGAGACCAAAAAAAAAATCAAACAATGTTAATTCTAATCTATACAATAAGAAGCAGTGTGTGGTGTGTGTGTGTGTGTGTGTCTCCTCCATAACTCCAAAACCATAAAACCTAGCAGCCCGAAACTTTGCATGCCTACTAGTGGAACTCCAAGGAAGTGCACGACTGATAATTGGGTGTTTGTCTTAATTAAAACACCCCTTTTGAAGATAATTAATGACCTTATTTAATTATATCCTTCATCAGGCGATCCTCGGCCACCTCGCTCTCTGGGGTCTTAAGGTGTTTCCTGGGTAACCTCGCTGGGATCAGAAGCCACCATGTTTTTTGGCCTGCTCAACCTTACCCTGATTTGGAACAGGCCGCAACGATTTCTTAACGATAAAGTTTTTTTCCGCACTTTCCTCACACACTCACTTTTTCCCACTTTCCGGTTTTTGCAGTTTTTTATTGGCATCCTTGCGGTTTTTTGCGGTTTCTTCATGCTTTCTCGGGCATATTCATGTTTTTTTCTCTCGTTTTCCTGGTTTGTTAGGGGCACATTCGTGTTTTCTTTTTTTTGCAAGCCTTTTCGCTGGCATATTCATGGGTGTATTTGTGTTGTTTTGTTTTTGCAGTTTTTTGTGGGTGTATTCAGTTTCTTCGCATTTTCATGGGTGTATTTGCATTTTTTAGTGTTTTGCGGTTTTTCACAAGGGCAATTTTGCTGTTTCTTCATGTTTTCACGGGCGTATTCACATTTTTTTTAACCTCCGTCATGAAGATCGGAGGTTACTGTTTTCACCCCTTTCTGTTTGTTTGTTTGTTTGTTTGTGAACAGTATTACGGAAAAACTCCTGGACGGATTTCGACGAAACTTGGTGGGGGATTAGGTATGGGTCCAAGGATCAGCCATTAGATTTTGGACTTGGTCCAAAGTCCAATATGGCCGCTATGGCGGCCATTTTGAAAAAATATTTGAATTTTGTTTTTGCATTTCTACATGTTTTAAGTGATTTCCAACCAAAAAAAAAAAAATTTGTTCGAGAAAAAAAACAAAATTTTGCAACTTTTTTTCAAAAAAATTTCGATTTATTTGAAAAAGATTTGAATTTTTTTTTTTGCATTTCTACATGTTTTAAGTGATTTCCAACCCCCCCCCCCAAAAAAAATTTGTTAGAGAAAACAAAACAAATTTTCACCTTTTTTTCAAAAAAATTTCGATTTTTTTTTTTTTGGCATTTCTACATGCGCGTCGATCTAGGTTAGTTTATTCAATCGTGGTTCAGTTGAGTCTGATCCGTTTTGACCTACAATGAATAGGATATCAGGTTCACTTAAGTGACCCAGCAGTATTGGCGGCGGAGGTTTTGCACTCTACGAGTGTCCCCCTCTAGTTTTCATGTGTTTTTGTGTTTTTTGCAGGCATATTCACGGTTTCTTCGCATTTTTGTAGGCGTATTTGCATTTTTGTGGGCATATTCATATTTTTCGCGTTTTCTCAGTTTTTTGCAGGCATATTTGTGGTTTCTTCATGTTTTTGAGGGTGTATTCATGGTTTCTCCATGTTTTTGAGGGTGTATTCCCTGTTTTTCTTTCGCGTTTTCGCAGGAATATTAGCAATTTTTTTGGTGTCTTCCTGATTTTTCTTGGGCGTATTCATGGTTTCTTCATGTTTTGTTGGGCGTATTCACATTTTTTTTACGTTTTCTCGGTTTTGTTGCGGGCGTTTTCACGGTTTATTTTTTGCGTTTTATTCACGGTATTTGCCGTTTTTTCATGGACAATTTCGCAGGCGTATTCATGTTTTACGCATTTTTGTGGTTTTCACGAGCATATTCGTGGTTTCTTTTGTTTTTGCGGGTGTATTCGCAGTTTTTTTTCTTCCCATTTTCACGTTTTTTTGCAGGGTATTTGTGGTTCTTTTTTTGGGCATATTTGCAGGGTTTTTTGGCGTTTTCACAAGTTTTCGTGGGACAATTTGTGGTTTCTTCGCATTTTTAACCTCCGCCATCTTAGATGGACGGAGGTTACTGTTTTCACCTGTCTGTTTGTTTGTTTGTTTGTTTTGTGACAGTATTACGGAAAAACTCCTGGACGGATTTCGACGAAACTTGGTGGGGGATTAGGTATGGGTCCAAGGATATGCCATTAGATTTTGGACTTGGTCCAAAGTCCAATATGGCCGCTATGGCGGCCATTTTGAAAAAAATATTTGAATTTTTGTTTTGCATTTCTACATGTTTTAAGTGATTTCCAACCAAAAAAAAAAAACAATTTTGCAACTTTTTTCAAAAAATTTCGATTTTATTTGAAAAATATTTGAATTTTTTTTTTTTGCATTTCTACATGTTTTAAGTGATTTCCAACCCCCCAAAAATTTGTTAGAAGAAAAAACCCAGAAATTTTCACCTTTTTTTTCAAAAAAATTTCGATTTTTTTTTTAGCATTTCTGCATGCGCGTCGATCTAGTTTAGTTTATTCAATCGTGGTTCAGTAGAGTCGATCCGTTTTGACCTACAATGAATAGATATCAGGTTCACTTAAGTGACCCAGCAGTATTGCGGCGGAGGTTTTCACTCTACCGAGTGCTCCCCCTCTAGTTTGCAGGTGTGTTCGCAGTTTTTTATTTTATATTTTCACAGTTGTTTGTGGCATATTCACAGTTTCTTTGCACTTTCACAGGCGTATTTGTGGGATTTTTTTTCATTGGTTTATTCACAGTTTTTTTCATGGGCGTTTTCCTGGGCATATTTGCTGCTTTTGTGTTTCGCATTTTTTGAAGGCATATTCCTGGTTTCTTCGTGCTTTCATGGGGTATTTGTGGTTTTTTTCTGCGTTTTCATAGTTTTCTGGGGCATAATTGTACTTTTTTTGAAGGCATTTTCAGGGCATATTCGCAGATGTGTTCATGTTTTTTTTCTTCTTGTTTTTGCAGTTTTTGTTGGTGTATTCACAGTTTCTTCGCATTTTCACGGGCATATTCGTGCTTTTTTTCATATTTTTGTGGTCTTTCACAGGCGTATTTGTGTTACTCATGTTTCGCAGCGTTCTTTTTTTTTCATGTTTTCGCAGTTTTTTTTACAGACATATTCACGTTTTATTTGCGTTTTTGAGGACGTATTCGCTTTTTGCGGGCATATTCATCGTTTTTTCACAGGCATATTCGTGGTTGTTTTTTTTGCATTTTCATCGTTTTTTTGCGGATGGATTTTTTATTCATTTAGCCCCAGTAGTTAGCCCCAAATATTTAATATCAGTTTGTTCTCGTTTTTGAGGGCATATTCCGCAGGGATTTTTTGTGGGCATGTTCAAGTTTTTTTCACATTTCATTGTTTTTCGTGGGCATATTTACGGTGTTTGCATTTTTGCAGGCGTATTCGCGTTTTTTTTTCACGGGCTTTTTCGCAGGTGTATTCACGGTTTTTCGTGTTTTTCCACAGGATTTTTGATTTTCTGTTCTGAATCACGAACCACAAGGAACCTATCCAACTTTTTCCCATTTAAACAATGCCCCGATATTCGTGGATTCAACACTCCCGGCATTTTCCAGGAACGTTTCCCCCACGAATAGCAGGGTCCTACAGTGTATATGTATATGTATTTGTATGTATATACATATACATATAAATATACTAGCAGTGTGTGCTTACACACTCTGTAAGCATGCAAACAATGCTACCCAATTGTCTTGGGTCGCTCACCTGCATTTGGTTTTTGCCTTTCTTTATGCTCATTAATTTTTTTCATTTATTTATATTTTAATTTACGGATGTTTTCTGATGGTTCTGTGATTTCTCCTGGTGTATCGGCTTTGATGTCCATCAGCACACAAAATGACCATGCTTCCCCATTTTCTCGGGTCACTCACCTGCATTTTTTCATTTATTTATATTTTCATTTGGGGATATTGTCTGACGATTCTGTGAGTTTTTCCTGGGTACAGGCTTCGATATTTCGATGTCCATTGGCACACAAAATTTCTGCTTTCTACGTCATGTGGAAGGTACTGATATTTAATATCAGTGAGTGAGTGAGTGAGTGGTTCAAAAGAGCTTTACGTATTCGATTATATCCAGTACATATACATATACATACAAATACAGATACACATACACACAGTCAAACACATGCATATACATATGCATACAAATTTACATACACGCACACATACACACAAACATATATATATATACATACATATATATGTACATATATGAATGTGTATATATATATATATATATATATATATATATATATATATATATATATATATATATATATACACATACTAGACGACCCGTGAACCCGTTGTGACAGCGGTTGATAAAAAAAATCATTTCAAAAAAAAAAAAGATAGCTCCAGCGAACTATACCGCTGAGGTTGTTTGCATTGATCAAATAATCCTGAAGATTACTTCACTGAATCGGGAATTGATTTTTTAATAATTTTTTTCGTTGCCCAATTTGAACGAAACTTGATATTGCGCGAAAGAGAGAGGCAACTACATACATATATATATATAATATACACATATAAAAAATAATATGTAATATATACGTCATATATAATAATTATATATAATATTATATATATATATATATATAATATAATAATATATAATATATATATATTGTACGGCTGTGGAAATTCGCAAACCACCATTCAGGACCCGTAGGTGAGATATCTCTAGTCATGTAGTTAGCCCAAACCCGTTGTATAGAGGAATTTATGTGATTCATTCGGGCTGCGATCCTTGGATAGCCGTTTTTCTGTTCTATCTTATTTTGAACCAACCACTCCCAACCGCCATCACACAACAACCACCGCAACCACCACGCCAGCCATCGTACAACTGCAACCACGCTCCAACCCTCGGACAACAACAACAGACAACCACTCTTTACCTTCACAACTCGCTCCACATCATCGCATCATGCCATCCCAACGGCACCATGACCATCAAACCACCACCAAAAACCCTCCACCACCTCACCTCTCTCCTTCTACGGCCATTCCCGCACCACCTGTGAACACTGAGCGTCGGGCTGTCTTGGCTCGTTCAGCGATACGCACCGAGCCGCGAGTGCAAATAGCGGCCTTTCGGAGGAAAATCGGATCACAAACGCTACACGCCCACTTCTGATCCGTCCAATTAGGAAGCGCGAGGCGGCTTGGCCCCGCTCCAGGCGCGTCTGTGTGAAATCGAGAATGCAAATTCTAGGATCAGGGGAGGTTCACGCCCACTTTCTCCCGTCCAATGGCGAGCGTGGCCCGCCCCGAGGTCATCCTGATCCGGATATTTGCATATTGTTTTCTCCTGCCGGCCTATAAAACGGCGAACGAAAGGCGAATCGTGGAGATGTGGCAGTAGCAGTGTGGTCGCGGCAGAGTCGAGTCGGTGGCGAAGTCATCGGTGAGGCAGGAAGAGTTGGGTTCTGGAGTCGGCGGAGAAGAGTTGTGGGAAGAGGCAAGGAGCTCGGGTCGAGGCGAGAAGGACGGCGTCGCGACGAGGCGCGGTGTGGACCGCTCGTCGCGGACCCAAGCCAGCCAGCCATTCTCCTCCCCCAGGGCATCAACAATTCCCCCTTTCCCCGCGCTGAGATAGTGCAAAGAGGGGCCCCGTTCCCACCCACTCCAAGCGTCGTGCCAGCGAAGCCCGCCAAGGAGCACGGAGTCGGGGCACAGCCACGCGGCCACATTTGCGGCGACCGCCAACGCGTCACGAGGACGTGGGTAGGACCCCCTCGGTCTCCGCGACCTGGCCGCTCCTCCAGGTCACGCGACAATTGGCCTACAGGCCGTCTGCCCCTTGTCTTTGAGGTGGCTTCTTCCTTTGCTTTCGAATGAATGTTGTTGGCGCCGTCTGTAAAGTAGAACTGTATAAGTGTTGCCGTGTGTGCGCGTAGTCGTAGTACTCTGCGTCATTGTTGCTTTGTTTTGGTTGCTATATGTGCATTTTGATTACTGTATGGCTGTATTGTGTGCTTCTGTGTGCCGCGGATAAATGTGCATTGTGTGAACTGTTTTCCCGTTTCGCTTCGTCTTTTCTTTATTGACCCTCCATCCTGCTTCACGTAAAGGTTCGTAGTGGCTTATACGCCCGGTGAAAATCTGAACCGTCGAGGTCGACGATAACACCGCTCGGTTATCCCGATAGTACGGATCGGGCCGCCCAAGGCTCGTGTCCGGAGTCGACCTGCGGCGAGTTACGATCGCCCGGTTTACCATCCGCGTGGGTACTGTAGGTCGAGTTTGGCGAACAACCCTATCCTACGCGGGTGGCGCGATTGGCACGATTGTGGTGAGGTCGAAGGCCACCCGTGACTGGCTCGGGCGATAGTTCCCGGAGGTCACGACTGAATTGTCCGTCCGGTGGGCGATGTGCCGCGATTCGAGTCACGTGGCCGTTCGCACGCCGGCGGCGCGAATTCGCAACAAGATATATATATATATATGTATATATATATGAGGCCCCGCGAGAGGAGTGATGTAGCGACATTTTTTAATGATTAGATGATGATAGGCTCGGATGATAGGGTAAGGGTTAATAGTGCTATATGGCATTAACTCCAAAATGGCCGATGTGTCCATTACATCACCCTCCTCGCGGCGCCTCATATATACGTATATATATATATATATATATATATATATAATATATATGTATTTACATATATATATATATTATATGTACATATACGAGGTCCGTCTAAAAAGTAACAGGACTGAGCCTGCTGTGTGCTCCACTGGCACAATTGAATGAACCAGTTGCGTCGCAGTCTTTCACAAATTCCAGCAATATATATATATATATATATGATTGGTGATGGTTGACTGCGCATATAGTGTGATTTTTTTTAGGTCGTACTTACACCTTGTCTCGTCTGGCGCGCGCGACTTGAA
>CM068960.1:90136382-90160724 GCA_035128595.1 Eptatretus atami
GCCGAAAACGGCCGGGCTTGGCCTCGGTGTGATAAAGCGAAGTGCTTGTAACATCCTGAAGATCTGATGACTTGGCTATAAATGCATTTCTGATTGCCTGTTCCTTATCTTTCCCCCGAAAGCAATAGCTATTTGGCAAACAGCAGCGGGAGGAATGAGGCTGGTGAGAAGTTAATTTGCAGTGCGCCGTGGAGCGTGTAAAGACGTCGCTTTTAATGATTTAATTACAGTCGTTAGAATCGTCTTTTCACAGGCACAGCTGCAGGGGTGACACGTTAAATTCAGCGTTAAATAACGCGCAATGATCTGCTTTGATTGAACTATAATTGAAAATACGAGCGCGCCGGCTTGCCAGGGATGATCCTGATTGCTAGCTTGACTGACAGCCAATCGCCGGGGCTGCTTTCGCAAAATAAATAAAGAAATCTTTTGAACCTGAACTTCTGGACATTGCCATTTTATTTTGTCTTATTTGCTTAAACGTGACACCAAAAGGTCTTTGGAGCTTGGTTTAATACGACCGGTGCTTACGTGGCCAAATATATACATTATGCATATATATATATATATATATATATATATATATATATATATATATAATATATATAATATATATAATATATGTAAGCCAACACTAAGCCAATACCAGGTATAGATATATGCCCACTAGCATATGCCAACACCATTAAGCCAACACTACGCATATGTAGAGGGTATATGTATATGTATATATATGTATACTGTATATGTATACGTATATGTATATGTACATATATATATATATATACAGTATATATACACAAATATATATACATATATGATGAATATGTCTATGTATATATATATATATATGTATATGTATCTGTACATATTATATATACATATATATACACACATATATATATATGTATGTATTGAATATATACATATACATATATATATGCATATGTATATGTTTATGTACATATGTATAGATATATACATTTATTATATATATATGTATGTGCATATGTATATGTTATATATATATATATATTTAGATCGATATACATGTATATGTACATATGTATATATATATATATATATATTGATATATATATATTGTATAATATATATATATATATATATATATATATATATATATATAATTAGTGTGCAGCAAACGCCCCCTTTTTTGCGAAAGTTTGAAAAAATAACAGCGATAGGACAAATGTGTTCGAATACATGAAAAAACTATTCTCATTTTTTTTCAGAATTTTCGTCATCATCTTTGGGTCCACATCGGGGTCAAAGTTCAGGCACGCAGCTCCTGCGCATTTTTCAGATATGTGTTATTTTTCACTGGATAGTGATCAAAACTTGTATCTGGTGGTGAAATAATTCTGACATATCAATGTACTGCTCCTTTGGTGATGTTCAGTGATATAGAGCCAATCAAATTTTCCGGGAAATTTGCCGGAGAAGCGGGAAACTGGTGATTTTCCCATTAAAAAAAACAACAAAATAGTAACAAATGCCTCGGTTCTGTCAAATTCATGGCTTTATTACCCAGAATTATGGGTATTCATATCAAGGTACTCATATAATATTTTACGGCTGTGGAAATTCGCATTACACCATAAAGGGCCCTCAGGTGAGATATCTCGATAGGTACATGTGTCGTTAGCCCAAACCCGTTGTTTAGAGGGAATTTATGTGATCCTTCGGGCTGTGATCCTCCAGTTCGTCGTTTTTCTTCTCTCTATCTTTGATTTCAAACAACAAAAACGCCAACAATGCTGGTGGGTTTTTCCCGCCATTCTTCCCGCGCTTGGTGTGAGGAAGGGGAGGGGCAGCTCGCCGCCGATTGGTGGATGGACAGCGTTAGCGGTCGGGTGAGGGAACGCCCCTTTTCCAGAACCCTCTCGAAGGGAGTGGAGCGAAAACGGGACGGAGTGAAGGGCGGAGCCCCGCGCAATAAAAGTCGGACACGGGCGGGGCGCGCTTCCTCTTCCTCTTCCTCTTCGTCCTGGAGCTGGTCTCGTCGTTCATCTTGGCTGGTGGTCTGGTCTGGTCTTCTGTCGGTGCGGCCCGAGACCCGCTTCGCGCGGAGATAGCGCCGGAAACCCCGTCCGTTTCCCCAAAACCCGTCCGAGCTGTCGGGCGGACGACGCGAGCTACGCGCGGCACGAGCTCGGTGCACCGCCGGAGAGAGCGCAGACCGCGAGAGGAGTCGGGGCCAGGCGCGACCACGCCGACGGCGTGGAGGAGGACTCGACGGCCCACAGGGAAGTCGTCTCTGTCTTTGGGTTTGTGTAAATGACTGTGGGTGGCGCCTGTCCGACAAGTAGAACTGTTTAAGTGTTGCCGTGTGTGCGCGTAGTCGGTTTTTAACTCTTCTTTCGCTTTATATGTGCATTTTGATTATTGTGACTGTAAATACGTGCCTTCCGGGCTGGTCGATGTGAATTAAACGTGCTTGTGTGAACTTGTTCCCCGTTTCGCTGCGTCCTTTCCTTTGTTTGACTCTCCATATATATATATATATATATACATATATATACATATATATACATATATACGAGGTGTGTTCAAAAAGTATCCAACCTTAATTTTTCGTGCGTAAACAAATGAAGCTAGGGAGGCGTGGTTTGGTGCACGTATGTAGGCGATCCTAATTCGTATGCGTGAATATTTTCCCGCCTGCAGAAGCTGTCAGTCGCCGACAGACCGCCGATGAGTGAGGAAGTGTAAGTGAGCGCCGTCGGATTTTCGTTTTTGACAAAATGGCGGAAAAACTTGAACAACGTTACTGCATCAAATTTTGTGTAAAGCTTGGCGATTCCCAAGTGGGAACGATCCGCATCATTCAACAGGCCTTCGGGAACGAAGCAATGGGCACCACGCAGATAAAAGAGTGGTACAACCGCTTCAAAGATGGTCGCACATCAGTGGAAAGTGAAGCACGTTCTGGTAGGCCCTCAACATCCCGAAATGAGATCGTCATTGACCAAGTGAGGACCCTGCTGATGCAGGATCGTCGAATCACATCAGAGAACTTGCAGACGAGGCGGGCGTCAGCATTGGATCCGTTCTTTCCATTGTGACTGAGGTTTGGGCTTAAGGAGAATCTCAGCGAAGTTCGTGCCAAAGCTGCTAACGATCGGCAGAAGCAACTCCGTTTGGAGATCGCACAGGACATGCTGGAGACTGTGAACAGCGATCCCAACTTCTTCAACACAGTGATCACTGGCAATGAGACCACAGTGATCCGTCAATTTGTCAAAAACGAAAATCCGACGGCGCTCACTTACACTTCCTCACTCATCGGCGGTCTGTCGGCGACTGACAGCTTCTGGAGGCGGGAAAATATTCACGCATACGAATTAGGATCGCCTACATACGTGCACCAAACCACGCCTCCCTAGCTTAATTTGTTTACGCACGAAAAATTAAGGTTGGATACTTTTTGAACACACCTCGTGTATATATATATATATATATATATATATATATATATATATATATATATAGAGATATAGAGATATATATATAGATTATATAGATATATATATATATATAGTTGGGATGACATCTTTTTAAAGAAGAATAAGAAAAGGCACTTCCAACCAAAAGTAAAACTCGATCGACTGCTAATTTGAGCAATACGCAAGAAGCCAGACCTGATCTCAGGTGACGTTTTACCAGCTTCACAGCCAGCTTGCTCAGGTCAATGGACCCCCAAGCCTCGGCACGTGTCCGTTTTTTTCATTTTGGTGAGACCGTCCATTTCCGGTCACGTGCTGGTGCTCGAGATCAAATGGAGGAGAGCTTTTTTTAAATTTCATTTTATTTTGCAAACCTCAAGCAAAATATAGGTCAAATCACATCATCGACGTGGTACTCTGCTCTTTTATTGTTTTTACTTGCATGTGATCTGGTGTTGTATGTGTGTACATCTCATCAAGGTATGTGTACACCTCAGACTTCGACGCCTCATTGCGAATGAAGAACTTTTACAGGAGAAACTTCATGGAATCGTGGATAAAGCTCTGTTTGACCGCCTCTTCGGAATGGCAGCAGACCAAGTGAAGGTGACACGTGAGTCTATTACACGCACACACACCAGGAAACTGGACAACCTACACAGAACCGTCTCCGCACCACACGTGCACTTCACACCCTATGAACAACGCAAACCCAACGTCACAGACACTGTACACAGAACACACCACATGCCAGCAACCACGTGTACAAAACAATAACCGCAACAAACCTATGCATATTGGCGATGAGAAAAAATGTGTTGTAAATTTATCCACCCTATGATGCAGAAGTGGGTCAATTTGACCCGGTCTGATTTTTGTTCTCCTATAACTTTGTTATAAAAACATTTTTATGCATGACCTTTCATCAGTATTTCAAATAAAGGGGAATACATGTTCCTATGTGTGTTTTGATTTTTTTTGTTTTTCAGGATTGCGGGAAAAAATATTTTCAAGTGAAATATAACATTATCGGATGCTGAAACATCTGTCCGAAGTAAAGGGTTAAATTTCATCATAACCTCTGAATCCATACCTGTGGCCCGGATTGATGCGAGTGTGGAGTCCACCATTACCAATCTACCAGTGGAGGAGAAAACCACTATCACGAGCCGTGTGTCTCACACCATCGGAGCCTTTATACACATGAATAAACCCAAACCTAATTTCTCGGTACCAGAGCCGAAGGCTATGAAAAGTCTGAGAAACAGGACCGATTTGATCTTTGCACCAGCAGACAAGGGCAGGGCAGTGACAGTCATGGATAAGGAGTCATTCCATGGGAAAATCACATCACCACTGGATGATGGTAAAACTTATCAAAAATTACCTGATGGGCCAACTCCAAAGCAGCAATGATCCTTGAACACACGATTGTCCATGCTAAAACGAGCAGGCAGGCAGGACAACCAGGATTACAATTGGCTTTACTGTAGCAATGGTTCAGCACCCAGACAGTATGGTCTTCCAAAGATCCACAAAGGCAATGTCTCAATGAGACCCATAGTGTCCTTCGTTAATGCACCGTCTTCCCGATTGTTGGGCTTCCTAGTACGTATCATTGGCAGACTTGTATGAAAGACCGATAAAATGCTTAAGAATAGTGGTGAATTTGCCGAAAGGATAAGAGAGGTTCGAATCCAAGATTATGAGATGGTGGTATCTTTCGATGTAGTTTCACTTTTCACCAACATGCCAGTCGATCTCGCGGTGAGCATCACACTCGACCAGTTGAAACATTCAAACAATTGGAAAATAGCTTGTCAGAACAGCCAACTAATACCTGAGCATGGTGCTTGCTTGCTGGAGATGTGTCTGAACAGCACGATCTCCATCCATGACGGTGCACACTACCAATAAATTTTGGCACACCTATGGGTTCACTGGTCTCTGCTGTTGTGGCTAGTTTGGTGATGGAGGAACTCGAACAAAAGATATTTGAATCTCATGAGAATTGGCTCCCACGGTACTGGAACAGATATGTAGATGACACCATCATTGTGCATACAAACATGGTAGACCACCTACTGGGACAACTTGGCCGGGTATTCCCCAGCATTAACTTCACAATTTAAATTGAAAAAGAAAGCAAACTGGCTTTTTTGGATGTGGAAGTTCACCGTAAGCCTGACGGCTCCCTAAAAACTTCGGTTTACAGGAAAACAACCCACACCAGCAAATTACTGGATTTTAACTCCTGCAACCCAATCTCCCACAAATGCAGTGCAACACAGACCTTGGCAGCTCGGGCATGGACAATGTCATCATCCCAAACCGATGCAAATAAAGAAATCAGATTAGTTAGAGGAGTCCTGCTCAAAAATGGGTACAACAAGGGGATACTCCCCACCTTGGAAGAACCAAAAAGGACAGAACGGAAGCAGCCAGACACGCTTGGGCACTGTGTACTGCCATACTACCTGGGCCTTTCTGAAAGGATTGGCAGGATAGTATGCAGCACAAGCATTGGTGTAGCCTACAGGCCTCTATGCACCATCCATAATGTCATTTTTTTTTTTAAAGGACCCAATAACAACTGATGATAAATCTGGAGTCGTTTACGATTCATCATGCAGACTGTGACCAATTCTACATTGGTGAAACTGGAAGAAACTTAAAACAATGGCTAGATGAACATAATAGAGCAATTAGGCTTGGAAAGGTGACCCAGTCAGCCATAGCACGTCATTGCCTGCAATCTGGCCACAAATTTGACTTTGGGACTCGTGTCCGAGACATGACATGCAACAAACGACACAGGTTGATTTTGGAAGCGTGGCACGTGAAGAGCTGTGAGGGTGGTCAAACTGGGGAGACGGTGGACATACCCACACAATACACACCTCGGATACAAATGGCAAAACCTGGATGGTGCAAACAGCTGGATAAGGTGAGCAACAAACAACATTCAATCCCAAACACCACATCCACACGTGCCCAACACCCAAAGAGAACCCCAACACTCAGACAACCAGCACCTCATCATGTCCAACCCAAACACAAAACCAGCCGTGTTTGTGCCCCGGAAACACAAAAACAACAACAAGCGCACACACGTGCTCACCCACACACATAAAACACCAGATCACGTGTAAGTAAAAGCAAAAAAGAGCAGAGCACCCCATCAATGATGTGATTTGACATTTATTTTGCTTGAGGTTTGCAAAATAAAGGAATAAAAAAAGCCGTGCATTTGACCTCGAGCACCAGCAAGTGACTGTAAATGAGTGGTCGTATTGAAATGTAAAACCGGACACGTGCCGAGGCTAAGCTTATCAAAAATTATCAAAAATTTCACGCCACCCACATCCCATTCACCATGAATAAATATACAGGTGCACCAGTCCTGTCAGGTATATTGGCCTGAAGAAGCTGGCTGTGAAGCTGGTGAAACATCTCAGACCAGGCGGGTCTGTTCTTGCTTATTGATGAAATTGGCGGAGTAGATCTAATTTTACTTTTGGTTGGAAGTGCCTTCTTCTTCTTCTTAAAAAAATAAAATAGAGATATATTAATTTAATTTTGAGTTCTCCAAACCTTTAATTGAGCAAACAATCACTCGACGGTTTGATAAGCAACATGAAGGAACCGTGCATTCATTGACATTTCTCAAGAGTAAATAAAAACTCCAAATCCCCCTGAAAATAATGTGAAAAGGGGGTTGGGTGTGCCATTAACATCATGGGGACTTACTCCTATGGAGGGTTCTAATTGTATGACCATGAATTCTGGCCCTTTGGAGTGAGGATGTGTGTGTGTGTTTGTTTGACAATTTACTCCAGCCTTTGGGCTGAGGGACATGTGTATGCCCACGGGACAGTCTTGTTGGTCTGTGTGCTTCGGCCTTGGGGTCAAGGTGAATGTCCCAAGCTGTTTAAATGTTTTGGTTTTTTAAAACCTTTTTTCTGTAAAAAGGCACCTTCAAAATGAGAGTAAAAAAGCCCGAAATCTGGATAGATGGCTCCATTTGATGTTTAACCATTGTTGACCACATAATGTTTCTCTTTGACAGTCTTCAGGCTGAGGCCTCGGGATGGAAGTGACACTTTGGTGTAGGACTTTATGTCCATTGGAGATCGGGGAAGCACTGGTCATGCTCCAGATATTTCAATATGTATAATATATATATATATATATATTGTTACGGCTGTGGAAATTCGCAATACACCATAAAGGGTCTTTAGATCAGTTATGACGCTAAGTTTATGTGCAGATAGTTCCCCACCGTTGTTTAAAGGGAATTCGTGTGATTCATCGGGCTGCGACTCTTTGAGATAGCCGTCTTTCTGTTCTATCGTTATTTTGGACCGTCCGAAGACTTCAAACGAAGGCCCCGTAAAGGCCTACAACGGCGCGCAAGTTTTCCCGCCTTTTTTGCGGCGCCGGGGCTGACGGGAGAGGCTGCGAGAGCTCGCTGGCGATTGGTGGATACGGGGTGTGAGGCGGCCGTGAGGAGGAAAAGCCCCTTTTCGAGGAGCTTCTCGAAAGGGCTAGAGGAGAGGCGGAGCCAAAAAGGGGGTGGAGCGAAGGGGCGGAGCCCCGCGCAATATAGGCGGACCGCGCGCGGGCTCGGCCTCTCTCTTGGTGGACGTCGTGTTTGAGCTCTTCCTCTCTCCTGCCTGGATCATCGCGTTGGATTCTTCCTCTCTCCTGCCTGGGACGTCGTGTTTGGACTCGTCGGGCTCTGGATCGTCGAAGTGGGCTCTGGATCGTCGAAGGCTCGTCTCTCCTCTGGCGCCAAGTCGTGAGGGTTGCGAGCAGGGTCCCGGGTTGAGGCGCGCACGAGAGGAGAGTGCCGGAGAGGGCTCGCCGACTGTCGCCCCTCGAGGGGGCAGGTAACCAGCATGGTATCGCGGCCTATTCGGTCACCCACGGCCCACGACCATAAAGGTTTACGAACCCGTCTACCCCCTTGCCTATGAGGGGGTCTTTCCTTTGTTTTGTATGACTGCTGTGGCACCGTGTCCCTATAAGTTAGACCTGTGTAGTGACTGTACATTGCTAGTAGTCGGTGGTATTGCTTTTGCTTCTATGTGCTTGTATATTGCATGATTCCTTGCTTGTGTTGTGTGTGCAATATGTGCTTTGTAATAAATGTCCTTGTGTGAAATGTATCCCGTTCGTCGTGTCTTTCCCCATTGAAAGTGCCATCTTGAATCGCGGAATAAATTAGTAGTGGTTTTGAACACCCAGGGTAAAGAAGAGAATCTGATCCGTCGAGGTCGGCGATAACACGCTCGGTTATCACTGTAGCACAGAACGGACCGCTTAAGCGGGTCGTGTCCTAGGCTGACCTGCGGCGAGGTACGTCGCCCGGTCGACTACTCGCGCAGGTACTTAGGTAGGTCGAATTTGGTGAGCAACCCTATCCTGTGCGGGTAGGCAATTGGCACGATCGTGATGAGGTTAAACCCCCACCCGTGACTGGCTCCTGGCGGTAGTTCCAGGAGGGTCACGACTGAATTGTCCGTCCGGTGGGCGACGCGGTTGCGATTGGAGTTACGCAATCGCTCGCATGCCTGGCGGGCCAGAATTCGTAACAATATACTGTATATACAGTCATGCGCCGCTCAACGACGTTCCGGGCAACGACGGATCGCATATACGACGGATCTGCCAGCTCTGAAAAAAAAAAAAAATGTAGCTGAAAAATTCCTATCGCTGCGTGATGTAGCCGACTAGCGCTGCCAGTCGTATAAATACCACATACAATTATGTACGCTGTACAGTACATAATACTTCATAATGATAATAAACGACAGTGTGGCCCTGTTATAATGCGATCGCTGAGGTCCATAAAATGTCATCGCGAAAAAAGCAGGGTCGTGCTAATCGGGATTCAAGGAAATCGGCTTTCAAACTGAACCAATGTTTGCACGTTTACCTTCGAGCAAGTAAATTACCTTTGAATTGAAGAATTCCGCGAATAAATCGTTGTTACAGTCGAAATTAAAACACAATTTATTTTTGGTGAAGCTTTTCATGTTGTTAACACAATCGCACTGTTCCGAAAATATTATTCACAATTGACAGGAGCTCGTTTCTTCATTTATAAATTATAACATCGATGCCATGATTACGTATTTATAAAATCCAAACGCTATTTATTCACCTTTCTATAATCGATGCGAGAGGAGATTGTAAGCTGCTGCGAACAACACCGATGGCCGTCATGAACAGCACAAAGGTAAACTAACGTGTCTTCAGTCTCTCTTGGATGCGTGTTACAATTGCCGACAGTATTCAGTACAGTAACATGCTGTACAGGTTTGTATCCGAGGAGCAATAGGCTACACCATATAGCCTGGTGTGTAGTTTTGTGTAAGTACGATGTTCGAAAACGAAAACGAAAAAAAAAATGATGTTCGCACAACGACGACGTCGCTTAACGACGCGTTCTCAGAACGTAACCCCGTCGTTAAGTGGCGCATGACTGTATATAATATATAATATAATATATATAATATATATATATATATATACACACACATATATATATATATATATGTATACATTACACACACAGACATATATATATATATATATATATCAGTGGGGAGAACAAGTATTTGATAC
Source organism: Eptatretus atami (assembly GCA_035128595.1). Classification (NCBI taxonomy): domain Eukaryota; kingdom Metazoa; phylum Chordata; class Myxini; order Myxiniformes; family Myxinidae; genus Eptatretus; species Eptatretus atami. The sequence continues at coordinate 90,146,483 of CM068960.1, forward strand.
ACTGCCGATTTTGCAGGTTTTCCCATTTACAAAGCACGTAGAGGTCTGTAATTTTTATCATAGGTACACTTCAACTGTGAAAGACGGAATCTAAAACAAAAATCCTGAAAATCACATTGTTGATTTTAAAAAATTAATTTGCATTTTATTGCATAAAATAGTATTTGATCACCTTCCAACCAGTAAGAATTCCGGCTCTCACAGACCTGTTAGTTTTGTCTTTAAGAAGCCTCCCATTCTCCACTATTACCTGTATTAACTGCACCTGTTTGAATCGTTATCTGCATAAAAGACAGCTGTCCACACTCAATCAATCAGACTCCAACCTCTCCACAATGGGCAAGACAACAGAGCTGTCTAAGGACATCAGGGACAAATTGTAGACTTGAACAAGGCTGGGATGGGCTACAGGACAATAGGCAAGCAGCTTCGTGAGAAGGCAACAACTGTTGGCGCAATTATTAGAAAATGGAAGAAGTTCAAGATAACAGTCAATCTCCCTCGGTCTGGGGCTCCATGCAAAGTCTCACCTCGTGGAGCCTCAATGATCATGAGAAAGGTGAGGGATCAGCCAGAACTACACGGCAGGACCTGGTCAAAATCTTTGGAGGGAGCTGAAAGTCTGTGTTGCCCAGCGACAGCCCCGACACCTGAAGGATCTGGAGAAGATCTGTATGGAGGAGTGGGCCAAAATCCCTGCTGCAGTCTGTGCAAACCTGGTTAAGAACTACAGGAAACGTCTGATCTGTAATTGCAAACAAAGGTTTCTGTACCAAATATTAAGTTCTGTTTTTCTGATGTATCAAATACTTATTTCATGCAATAAAATGCAAATTAATTATTTAAAAATCATACAATGTGATTTTCAGGATTTTTGTTTTTGATTCCGTCTTTCACAGTTGAAGTGACCTATGATAAAAATTACAGACCTCTACGTGCTTTGTAAGTGGAAAACCTGCAAAATCGGCAGTGTATCAAATACTTGTTCTCCCCACTGTATATATATATATATATATATATATATTATATATATTCTTCTTCTTCTTCTTTCAGCTGCTCCTGTTCGGGGTCGCCACAGCGGATCATCCGTATGATCCGCATAGTGATTTGGCACATGTTTTACGCCGGATGCCCTTCCTGACGCAACCCTGGTCGCCTTTTATGACACAGGGATATGGTACACCTATTTTAACCGGGGTATACACCGGCCCAGTACACTGGTACTCATTTCGCCGACCTCGGAAGGATGACAGGCTGAGTCAACCCCCTGGTGTATTAATTCAGTGGCCCAACGGGGCTTGAACTCAGGACCTTTTGGATCCCAAGCCGCTGCCCTAACCAGTGCGCCAACACCAGGCTTTTATATTTATATATATTGTTACTGGCCGGGGGTCAGCCGCCAACCGACCGCTCTGAACGGAGCCGCAAGTCGAGTCGGCCCGACCGATCGCCCGAATATAGATCGCCGCCCGGATAACTCCGAGCGACGGGTCCTTGTACAAGAACCGAAATACGCCAATCGGCAGATAACGTGGGGTAGGGTCGATTGCCAATCTTCAATGTACTAAATACCTACGTGATCCAACTACCGGGGTATTCCACCCTCGACGGATCTCGTACGGAACAAACCGCCGAGGCGAGCTTGTCCGTGCGCGATTCCGAGCGCGTAATCGCCGAGAACCGTCGGTCCAAATGTCCCCTATTACGGCAAACCAACGGTTTCTAACTCCCAACACCGAAATGTTCAGTCAATGAGGGAATGGACGAAGCGAGCAGTTTACATTTACACAAGGACTATTATTATAATGAAACACGTATGCAATTAACAAGCAACAAAAGAACTACAACCGTCTATAAGCAATTATTAATGTATAGTCACTTACACAGTTTTACTTACGGGACTCGGCGCCACAAACATTCATTCGAAAGAAAAGCAGGAAAAAGACCCCATCAAAGGCAATGGGGTCAGACTGGACCTCTTGGGTCTTTATGGCGTGGGACTTGGCAGACCTAACGAGTCCCACGAGACCGTTGCAGGTTACCTGCACCCTCGTGGTGTCTGGCTTGGGCGACCCACGATGCTCCTTCCCCACAGCAGCTAGCGTAGCCGCGGTCGAGCTCGGCCTTCCGTGTGGCAGGCGAGCTTCTCCGGCTCTCTCCTCACGAACGCGCTTGGGCGACCCGCGATGCTCCTTCCCCACGGCAGCTAGCTTAGCCGCGGTCGAGCTCGAGCCTTCCGTGTGGCAGGCGAGCTCTCTCCGGCTCTCTCCACACGAACGCGCGGTTTGCGTGACACAGCAGGCAAGGCTGCGCCTCCAGCTCGCGTCTCCTTCGCGACGCCCGGACTTCCACGCAGCTCCTTGGCTTCTGGGTTCCTCCCGACTCCCCCAACTGCCGAAGCAAAAAGCTTACTCCTCCCACGGGACTCCTTTTACTCGACTCCCACGAGCTCTTTTTGGATTCTTTTCACGGGACTTTCACCGCGAACTCTTTCCACGAACTCTTTTTGGATTCTCCCTGAACAAAGAAAAGATGTCCTCTTTATCCTTTGCCACCCCTCCCCCACCCGGCATGACTCATGCCCTCGTGATCCACCCCCGCTCAACCACGGGTGGGAGCGAGTTGTTGACGTCACCGCAGGGTTCTTCTTCCTCTTCGCAGAAGAGGGGGAGGGACGTCTCCATTGTTTCTTTCCCTAACTATTAAATCGATCCGCAGCGCATCTAATCGATTTCAAAACATTTAAACAATGGGAGGTGAGCTATCTAGGGAAACATGCACTTATCGACATAGCTGACTAAGGGAACCTGTATGTTGTGTGCGATTGAATTCCAAATTCGTAACAATATATATATATATATATATATTATAATATATATACATAATTATAACACACACACATATATATACATATACACACACACCATATATATATTTATATAACACTGTGTGTGTCCGTCCATCCTTTAGAACGTTTCCTCCATAACTCCAAAACCATGAAACCTAGCGACCCCAACCTTTGCCTGCCTACTAAGTGAACCCCCAGTTAGTGCATGAATGAAAATTGAGTGTTTGGATTAATTTAAATACTCCTTTTGAAAATAATTTAGTATAGTGCTCATCACAAAAAAAATAAAAATAAGCTTTACGAAGATGGCGATGCACCATCTTCGTCAACACTCTGTCAGTTCGCTAGAGTCTTAAGCGACCATTTGTTTTGGCCTCCTCAACATTGCCTTGAATTGGAACAGACCGCAATGATTTCTTCACGATAGTTTTATTTTCAGTTTCCTCACTTATATTATTGAATGCCTCATCATCATTGGATATATGTCAATGCTTATAAACGCCCAGAGATGCCAGCATTTGTGGCTTTATTTCATTTCCACACATGCCATAACCTCGAGAATCTCAATCTCAGCCAAATTTCAAAATTTAAACTTCTTTATTAACTTCAGCAGTACTTCCAAAGGCTAAAAAAACCAGTTCATTTGTCCAATTTGGACATCGCTTGATATTCCGGGCGTCTCCGTGTGCATGGTGTTTATACTTTATAACCGATCGGCGTTCGCTAATCACCTGCCAAGCCAGCGTTCCTTATCAACCGTTTGGTTGGAATGCTTGCTTGAGTGCTTAAGCTACTTGGTGAGCATTATACAATACTTGCACTGTCACTGAATACTGTACATCTCTTGCCTTGACCAAAGTTCATGGCACACTCGCCTGTGTTTGGCCGTGCAGTACCTTTCCTACATTGGCTCGATTAGCAGGTGAAGACTAGAAAGACAGGAAGTTCTGCCCCATTGATTGGCTCCACAATTAGCCAATGCATACTCAAAGTTCCACTCGGCCTTTATGAATAAATATACGGGTGCACACTGAGGGTACGTACCCCAATTGACATTGCCAAACCACCAGAAAAGGTAATGCATTTTCGAGCGAGGATCCTGCCAGGTTTGACGTTATCAATCAGCATCCATAGTTGATTCACATATCAATGGGCTGTGGACTTATCCACAGCGAGGTGGCCTGCAGGACTGGAGGTTGGGTAGAGTCTGAGAAGTCCCCTTCATGTTGAAACCCCACGTCCGTAATGGCATATATCAGAGTACCCACCAATTAGGTGGGTAGAGTTTGTGCATTACTTGCTGAAAAAAGTATCGGATGTATATTGCAAGAAGACTCTATAGATGTTGTGTAGTGTGCGTCGAAAGAGGTCGAATGGGTCGGGAGGGTCTAAAGGTCTGCAGGTCTAAAGGATGTAAAGGTCTAAAGGGTTGAAGAGGTCTAAGTTGTCAAATGGGTCCAAATGGTCTATAGGGGGTCTACAAGGGTCTTAAGGGTCCTATATATTCCCCTTAGACCTTTAGAATCTTTATAGCTTGACCCGATCTGTTATGTTGCAATAGCAGTTAGGGTCAAAAGTGTCGAAGGGGTCTGAATGGGGCTAAAAGGTCGAAAGGATGAAGGAGTGTAAAGTGTCAAAAGGGTCTCAAAATCTCGAAAGGGTCTTAAAAGATCTGTAGGGTCTAAAGGGTATGTTCCAATAGTAGTTAGGGATCTTCAGAGTCTAAAGTTGTCTATAGGGTCGACATGTTCTTCATGGTCTAAAGGGGTTTGCAAGTCTAAGGAGTATAAAGGGGTATGAATGTCTCAAGGGTCTAAGGAGTATTCAGGTGTCTAAGGGTTTGAAATGTTCTAATGGGTCGAAAGGGTCGAGGCAGTCTCAAGGTCTAAAGGGATCTGAAATATCTAAAGGGGTCTAAAGAGTGTGTCGGTCTAAGGGGCCTAATATTGTAAATGCTTAAATGTGCTTCGAGGTCCAAAGGGTGTATAGGGTCAAAAGGGGTTGAAAGTGTCTATGGGGTCTTTAGGGTATAATGTGTCTAATGGTCTTAAGGTTTAATCTAAAGTATACGTTCAAATAGTAGTGAGGGTCTCAAGGGTCTATGGGTTTGTAAAGTGTATAAGGGTCTTAAAGGGTCGAAGAGTCAAAATAAGCTTCCCCTTCGCATAGGGAGAGGCTTATTGCTTTTGTAGGGTTTGTTTCTACAATTAGCGGGCTCAATTTTTAATGGTACCACAGAGTTTCTTAGACTACCAGGAGTACTAAACCACCATTTAGAAAATTATTTTCTTTTTTTTAATTTTATTTTATTTTTCATTTTATTTTATTTTTCATTTTATTTTATTTTTTTCTTCCTGCACTCCCAACACTACAAATTTCTGAGCTGTATCTCGGAATGAAATTTTGCAGCAATAATACGAACAAAAAGTACGCAGGGTTGATTTTTTTTGACCTTGACCTAATTTTTAATGTCATGACCTAATTATAGTCATTTTAACATTTTTCACCATAACTCGACTAAAGTTTGTCCAATCGGAACAAAGTTGCCCTCCGTAGATAGTTTAGAGCAAGTTGCATTTACACTCAATTTACATCATACTCTGGGTTAAAGGTCAGTCTTACACCACGAGGAGTACTAAACCACCATTTAGAATTTCTCCATTTTTTTCTGCTAATGTCCAAAGACTTTCGGAATGAAATTTTGCCTCAACAATGGGAATAGAAAGTATGCGGGGGTGAGATAACTTTAACCTTAACCCAATTACGTATTTATGTCATGACCCAATTATAGACACTTTAACATTTTTCACCGCAACTCGACTCATGTTTGGCCAAATGGAAATCAATTGCCCTCTCGAGATAGCTGAGAGCAAGTCGCATTTACACTTAATTCAGATCGTACCCCTTCGAGTTAAAGGTTGAGGTCAAATGGCAGTCTGAAAAAATAAATGCGTTTATTGTCATCGCTAACTTTTGCCAACGTGGAATCTCGATGACCGTTTGGCTTTCCAAGGTGCTTTTGCATCAAAATGGTGGATCTGCGTTGCTGTTGTGCATCCGATATTTGATTCATGTTCGTGACCTACATTTTTAGTTTGTGACCTAATTCACAGAAAAACTTTTTTAAAAATCATAACTCGAATAATTTTCCTCCGCTTCTCATGATGTGAGATCTATGGATCGACTGTAGATGGTGATACATTTTCTTCACCTACACTCTATCCCTAAATGTTGTCGTTCAAGGTCATATGGTGGTCTGAACAAAATATGGCCATCATTGCATGGAGGCCAAGCAAAAATGGATCTTTATTTTTCAATAGACAGATGTGGGTGAGTCTGTTTTTCATTTATGTGTTGACTGCTTTTGTTCGAATGGTTCTAATATATGTGGTAATGCTTGGGAGTCTCAGTGGTGCGTGTTTCTGTCTGCGCTGTCGCTAATGATTTGCCAACAGGTGATGAAACCATCCGGCATGTGAGGGGGTGTGTAGCATTGGGATTCTCATGTATGTACTATTTGTGAATGCCTACAGCTGTGGAGGAACTCTGGGAAAGGTTTGAAACAGCAAAGGGCTTACATTGCAGCAAAGGCCTTTCATGGCTGGTTTATACAGCTTTCTTCAGCCAGAAAACCATGGAAGGAGTCGATTTATTTATATAATCCTATCCACCTGGGTTTAATTGATTAGGTGAGAGCTAATTGGTTATTCCCTCCATTCACAGGTGAGAGCTAATTGGTTATTTCCTCCATTCACAGGTGAGAGATGTGAGTGGGTCTTTGTTTTTCGTGTGTGTATGTATATATATATATATATATGTATGTATGTATGTATGTATATATATATGTATATATATATATATATGTGGTTTAATTCTCGACCCATCTATACACTGCCACCTTGGTGCTTCTGTCTGCAGGGCATTGCATCAGTGAGTGCATCGTCTTTCAGAAGCCTGGTCTTACTAGCATTTGTCATACTAGTGGACGTACCACGATGTATTTTGATGATGAGTGGGTGAGTTATCAACATTCAAATTCATACCCCGATGTGCTCAGGGCACTAGACCATACACCATCAGTAGTGCATGACAGCCACGATTCAGGTTGTCAGTAGGAATAATTCAGAGTTGAATCCCAGTCCATCATGTAATCGCCAAATATCTAATATATAATATATATATAAATCTATAATCTGTTATAAAATGATGGTAAAAAACAACAGATCAATGCAAGTCATTGGTGTTAGATCACCGACCTTCTGACCATCGCTCCTAGCTCCATATTTCCTTTTTTTCAGGAGTTCTTTAGTTGTAGCTCAGGATTGCACTGAACGTTCAATGATGACAGGGTATCCCTGCTCCGAGTTTACCTTTCTTGGATCCCACGATATCTATCGGCCAATGTGTCGTATGTGGTGGCTGTATCGTGCCGGAGGTTTATGGCTGATATGCAGCTTTGTCCTCTATGCTGAATATGGCGCGCGTTCAGAGACCCATCTGCTCCACTCGGCATCACGACAGAAGAGACGCCGCCACGGCAAATTATACTTGCTGCAAAGCCTCCCCACCCCTTCCCCCACCCCCCTCCCAGTCCATATGTTAACACGTTTGTCTCGTGCGCAATTACTGTGAGAACTCGTGCGAGTGGCCTAGGTCGGTGGAATAACGACTCCGTTTTTTCCCCTTTCTTTTCTAACGTGCCTCACGTTTTCATCTAATCGAGAGTCGGCGGACCGAGAGGTGTGCCATATATCCAGCCAGGCTCCTGTAATCCAGCTCACCAAATGAGCGGCTGCATATGGGAAGCAACTGACCCGTGCTTTCGAGGGTCAGGTGCATGCATACTCACAACTGGCGAGGAGGCGACATTTCCACATGTGCTCTCCTCGCTCCTCTGCCTCTTGAGCTTCTTGTCGTTAATGATTCGCTCGCTCCTCGCCTCCTCCTGCGCGCTCCCATTTCCGCGCAAGGCGCACTTCCCGATGGGGGCTCTCCACATAAACAGCCGTAATGGTTCCATCACCTTCCCCCCTCCGCCCAACCACCCCCATCCCATCTCTTCTGCCGGGGCATGGGGACGAGGAGCCAAATTTACATGCAAATCGAGGAGAGGGCCTGCACCAGCCGGTTTAAATTGTGGAGCTGATTATATGCGTCCAGCTCTCTCTCTCTCTCTCTCTCTCTCTCTCTCTCTGTGTTACACTCTGCCCTCCTCACTCACCATTTGCACTCACACTTCTTTCTCTTGCTCACCATTATCACTCTCATTGAGCTTTCTTTAACTCACTTTTGGCTCTCATAGTCTCATTTTACCTGTTCTCACTTAATTGTACCGATCACATACCTTTTGTTATCTGACTCTTCTTTATTCCTCTTCTCTTGCCATTTCATTACCTCTCTATGCCTTTCTTCCAAACACGATAAATAAATAAACACATAATAATGCAAAACTCCACAGAAGTTTGTGAAACTTCATATGTTTGTCATGGAAACTAACTGCTCAAACTGGGTAGTCATTATAATATTCATTGTTGAGAAATCATGATTTCAACCAATTGCTCCATGGATACAATTGTCCCATTGATGTGGTCCTGTCAGGAAGACATCCACAAACTATAAGGGCACTCGGGAAAGGCAATACCTCCACCATATAATACCTGATCCACAAGAACATATCGGGCCTAATACATTTTTGAGATATCGTGCTATATATCGTTTTGGCACTATCTCTCAATGGTGAAGAATCACTTAAAAAATTATCAGATCCGGATTCGGATCTTCACCTACATTGAAGCAATTCTTCCTTGTCATACACCCAACATGTCCACCAAGTTTCGTTCAAATCCGTCCACAACTTCTTGAGATATCATGCTATATATCATCTATCTATAATTCCAGCAATCTGTGTTTGTGTGTGTGTGTGTGTGTCTGTGACCGCTGTTTCATGACAACCACTGGTCTGATCTAATTGACACTTGCCAGGTATATTGCTGTGGACCTGAGTATGTGCCTTTTCAAGGTTTCATGTTAATCGGACAAGTGGTTCCCAAGTTATGGCCCCTTTTATTTACCAAACCAATGACAGGACACGTTGCGTAGGCGTGGCCGATGGGGAAAGGGCGCCATTTAGTTACCAATGAACAGGACAACGTTTGCTGCATAGGCATGGCCGTTGGGGAAGAGATCTTCAGCTGCGTTCCCCATTACGGGTTACAACGTACGGACTTCCGGATAGTGATGACTTACTGTATTCTAATAACTTCTCGATTTCTTATGCGCATTTATAGATAAACACAATGCCCCAATCCAGTCGTCGTTTACGAGAGCGAAGGAACGGCCTGTGTGGTTGTTTGAAAAAAAATTTTTTTTTTTGCATGTACGGCCACGCACGTGTTTTTAAAATTCTAGTAGTCGGATCTGGATCCGAAGCTTCACCAAAATCGAATCAGTTCGTCCTTGTCACACACACAACCTGTCCACAAAATTTCATTCAAATTTGTCCACCACTTTTTGAGATATCCTGAACACAAACAAACAAACAAACAGACAAATAGACAGAAAGTGCTGAAAACATAACCTCCTTCACCTTCGGTGGCGGAGGTAATAAATCGTTGGAACAGGTGTGCACAACTTTCAAGAGACGTGATTTGAAATCTTCATCGTTCATAAACTTATGCCACTGAGGTATTCTGTGAATGGTCTAAATAGTTGAACATTCCAAGGTGACGGGTCTGAGCAGTACAAGGGATGATTTTACGCTCCCAAACCATCTCCGCTCAAGTAGCATTGGTCACATGTTCCACGTGAGGGTGAGCATTATCGTGCAGTAAAGTCAGACACTGAGGCAGCATACTTGGCCGTCATCCACATATTGCTCGTCAAACTTCATTACTTTACAAGTACTATGGATTTGTAACTTTCCCACATTCAAGAAATTTGACGTGAATTAAACCATTAATGTTACAAAAACACTGTTGCCATCAGCTTTCCAGTTGATGGTTGAAATTTGAACTTGTTTGTTGATGGCGACAAACAATACTTCCACTCTATGCTGGTTCGCTTTGAAACTGCCATGAAATGATGGAACAACATGTCATCACATATAATACTCTTGTACACGAATCTTCTTCCCGCAGGTAGCATCCTGATGCAATGGCCACTGGAGTTGCCTTTGCAGTACTCTTATTTAATTTCAAGGGACAATGAATTTGAAACAGCAAAGGGCTTACCTTGGGTAGCCTTTCATGGTTGCTTTAGGCATCTTTCTTCAGCCAGAAGACCATGGGAGGAGTCGATTTATTTATATAATATAAAATTTGTATAGTTTTCAATATTTCTAAACTTCTAGCACTGCCTCCAATTATTCTGAAATTTCATGTATAATAATCCAGCTATTTTTGCAAAATTAGTTGTTTAAGATGTTTCGTGTCTCTTTGAGTGACAGTCGTTGGTTGCATGTGAGACTACTCAAGATCACTCACCAATTCACAGATATTGTTGAACTCTCTGCAGCATTGTCACACACAGCTACGTGAAAAACATGCATCAGCATTTTGTGTTCACAGTAGCGTGCGGATTTCATTTAGTTTGATGTTCTCGGTCATAAGGAATTTAATGGTACAAATGCATGCGCTCCACAGCACAGGTCACAATGTTGGCCGCCATCTTAGTTTCACACAATACTGTACTTTGACCATTGTTGATGATATTGCTGCATAACTTGATCAAGGTATAAGATGATATCACGGCAAAACATCTTTGCATTGAACCATTATTTATATTTCCTGTCGAATAAAATGTCAACGTGAAAGCTTGTTTATTGTCTAATATTATTCGGTTATTTCTCAGAAATAAGCTCAAAGAGTGGGACCCGGTATTCGGTCGTCCGTCTGTCCATACGTACGTCTGTCAACATTTGACTAAAATGTCTTCTCCTATCAAACTACCCGACCGATATGCACCAAATTTTGTACGATGCATCAGGACAGTAATTTCTCATGGGGTTGTGCTCTCCATCTGGATGCGCCCCCTAAAAGGGGGTGAAAGAGGGTTTTTTCCGCAAATATTGGTATTTTATTTTAAATATCTTCCTCTCAGAAACCACCAGACAGATCCAGACAACTCACCACGAGGCATTGGGCCATGCCCTCACCTTAAGTTGTGCTCCTCATGGCCGTATCTCCCCCGGAAATGTGGCCGTACGGCCGTATCCTCATGGCCGTATCTCCACCCCCCCCCCCCCACTGGCTCCCTCCCCAAATCCCTCATTTTCACTAAAACATCTTCTTCTCCACAACTTCCTGAGCGATATGGACAAAATTTGGTACAATGCATCAGGACAGCAACATCTCATGGGGTTGTGCTCCCATCCAGATCTGCCCATTTAAAGGTGGTGAAAAGTGGGGGGGGGGTTGCCCTAACTATTGGTATTTCATTCCAAAAGCTTCTCACAAACCACACGACTGATATGGACCAAGTTTGGTACGATGTATCAGGACAGCAAAGTATCATGGGGTTGCACTCCCCATCCAGATGTGCCCCTACAGGGAGTGTAAAAGAGGGTTTGCTCCAAATATTGGTATTCCATTCAAAAATCTTCTCAGAAATCGACAACCAGATCCAGACCATGCTCTAACCTTAAGTTGTGCTCCCCATGGCCGTATCTCCCCTGGAAAGGGGGCCACGTCCTCCTCCCATAATCCCTCATAGGCACTAAAGCATATTTTCCTCACAAACTACAAGACCAATATGGACCAAATTTGGTACGATACACATCAGAACAGTAAGGTCCCATGGGTTGTGCTCCCCAACCAGATCTGCCCCCTTATAAGAGGCTGAAAAGGGGGGTTTCACCCCAAATTGAGGTAACTTATTTTTAAAATCTTTTCAAAAACCAACGGTCAGATGCAGACCAAACTCCTCATGAAACATAAAGACCATGCCGTTAACAAGAGTTGTGCTCCCTATGACCGTACCACTTCAGGTAGAGGGGCCATTGCCCTTTCCCCTAATCCCTCATTTTCACGCCTCCTGTTGAGGAAATAACTGTCAGTCCCCCACAGGGCTACATATTTTTTCTTTGCTTTCAGATTGATCCATTTCAACCACATTTCAACCTTGATCTCCAAAGTCAGTCGCAGACTGGACATCCTGCATCATACAATGTTCTTCATTGGTACACATGAACTCATATCCACCTACAAGGTCTTCATCCACAGCTTGATGGTATACTACTGCTCACCTCCCCTGACTGTCTTTGCTACCTCACATTTTGAGCAGCTTTATGCCGTGGAAACCAAGGCCTTTAACATTATTGGAATCTCCCGCGATGAAGCCGAGTCGATGGGCCTATCACTTCACTATCGCAGACAGGTCGGTGGTCTCCGTCTTCTACCGCCTCCTCTCTGGTCTTGCTTCTTGCATCCTCTAGCCCTATCCTCTTGTGAAGAATCATTTTTTATAATTCTCATATGCGGATCCGGATTCGAATGTTCACCAAAATCTAATCAATTTGTCCTTGTCACACACCCAACCTGTCCACCAAGTTTCGTCTGAATCCATCCAAAACAATTGGAGATATTCTGCCCACAGACAAAAAACAAGAGAAGCCAAATATGTTTGAAAACACAATCTTTGTCCACCTTCAGCTGTGGAGGTAATAAATGAAGCAAATTAACGAAGTAGTATGTATATATATATATGTATATATATAAAACATATACATATGACACATACATATATATATAAATATATAAATATATATATATATATATATACTGTATATATATATATATAATATATATATATATATGTATATATATTATACATATGTATGTGTCATATGTAGATGTTTTATGTGTATATATATAATTACATACATATATATTATATAATATATTATGTATTATCTATAATATATATTATATTATATATTGTATTACATAATGTATACATTATATATACATTATATATATATATATGTTATATACTAGCGGGGCATGCTTACACATTGTAAGCAATAACAAACTGAGCTTCCCTTTGTCTCAGGTCGCTCACCTGCATTTGATTTTTTTTTTCATTACCTCTGCCACTGAAGGTGAAGGAGGTTATGTTTTCCCCCCCTTTCTGTCTGTTTGTCTGTTTGTTACTTGCAAAATTGAAGATTTTTCAAGTCCAGTAATTCCTCGCTTAAAACCGTCCCAGTTAACATTGTCTCATTATTAAGTCGCTGATATATTAGAGAACATTCTCGTTTAAAGTCATTCACCATCCATTATAAGGTCGTTTTGGCTCTAATTTAGTACCAAACTCATAGTTTTCCTCGTTTTAATGAAGCTACAGTATACATCATACCGTAAATACTGGTGTGTAGGCCGTATCATAAATACTGGTGTATAAGCCCACCCAGAGTATGTGCAGTGTAGGCCTTATATACACCGGGCGGTGCATCGATAACATCGATGTTGTGTCACCCTCTCCGATCTCAGGTGTTTGACAAGTACGGTAGTGATCCACCTGACTAGCTGCCACGTGTTTATATGTTAAACTGATGGAAACATCTTCAACTGCATTGATAACATCAGTGTGTCCTGGGCTGAAGTTATTCAGGTGTGCATGAATCGTGTATGGAAGAAGTTGTGGTCTGGATGTGTCAATGACTTGAAAGGATTTCAAGTTTGAAGATGATGTCTTCGCTTGGAAGAAAGTTATCCTCGGCTAGGCCAATAAAGCGGGTTTTGTTGAGGTGGAAGAAGCCGACGGTACACAACTTCTGCAATCACACAGAGAAGAGATAACCAATAAAGACCTTTTATTAATTTTTTTTGTATCCTTTGTCGAGGCTCGTATGAGAGCTAAAAGCAACGAGAGATGATGATATTCAATTGATTTGTTTAATAAAAAAAAAAAATTATCCTCTATATGTAAATATTGTCTTTCGTCTGGCAATAAATTTTTCCCTGGAACCTAAACCCCCCTTATTTAGTTCTTATGGGGAAATTGGATTCGCTTAAAGTAATTTCAGTTAAAGTCACACTTTTCAAGAACGTAACTACAACGTTAACCAAGGACTGACTATATTGGTCAGTCGATTTTGTTATTCGGTTTGTCTGTCTGTCTGTCAATCACCTACAGGTCACAATTCAAAAACTATCTTCAAGAAACTTCACGAAGTTTTTTTTTTGTTTGTTAACCTTGTCGAGGCTCGTATGAGAGCTTACACACAACGCACATCAAGGGGGGCATGATACAAGAGGGGCTGGAGTGGGAAGGACAAACAGTGCGGAACAGAGACAGTATAAAATCAGTGGAAGGGAGAGGGATGGGGTGGGGAACATGGGGGTAGAGAACATGGACATTACAAGGACTTTCAGGAAGGAAGGCAGGGAATTTTAA
>CM068960.1:90164309-90176714 GCA_035128595.1 Eptatretus atami
ACTAGAAGAGCTAAGATGTACACACTTAAGCAGAGTTCAAAATTTTAGGCAAATGTCAGCATCCCCAAAAAGTTAGGCGTTGAAAAGTGCCCGAATCCTGCAAAAGATAACTTGCAATGATAGGCGTGTGTGCAAGTTTAATTAAAGGATTCTTTCTGACAAACACATGTGACCTCCCCGAACCAACCCTCCCCCCCCTACAACGAGCCAGCACTGACAGCTCCCTGACAGGTGCACAAAGACCCCCATGTGGTGTGAGGATGATAGTGAGAACAAAACCTCACACACTTTCCTCGTTGTCTTGGCGTGCAGGCGTGCAGGAGTCGCATTCAAATGGCGTGGCAGTAACTGAAAGGGACAGCATCGTGACAGAGCACACGCTGCTTGCAATGAGCTTGGGTCAGACGAGCGAGTTGTCTGGCTTTCTGTCACTGTCTTCAAATATCAATTTGTCACTGCCGTCAAGAGAAACTTTTGCCAGACCCAAACTACTTTTGGCACGTATGTGAGCAAGGAGCTCACATATTAACTGCTTTAATAGGTAACTTTAGCAGGTCCACCTTTAACTCTTTAGTGGCTAATTTATTCCTGGCTATTTATTAGCTACTAAAGAAAGAATTTATTAGCCACTAAGGAATTATATGTGCGCTTTAACTCTTTATTGCCTAATAAATACGTTTAATACGTGTTATCATTGACACGCATGGATGGCATCTGCTGTTAAAGTTACCACGTGAAAGTTAAACCAAACCACAACACAGCTAATCTCCTGGGATAAGGTTTATGTGATATCTCCAAACAACCAATCTGTAACTTAGCTTTTAAGGAACTTAATTTGCACGAATATATAACTGCGGTTGCATATATATATATATATATATATATATATATATATATATATATATATATATATATATATATATAAATATGCTAATTTATATGTTAAATATATATATATATATTATAATATTGTATGTATACCTGCAGAATGACCTAGATGTATGCACACTCGACAGAATGGTCTGTATATATGCACATCCACACATTTCTCTCACCTGGGTTTGAATCTTGACCCAGCTATAAATTGTCCTCCTGGTGTTTTGCAGGCAGTGCGAGCCATCAATGTGTGTGCCGTCCCTTGAATGGGCAATAAACGGGGCATCACATCTGTTGGCATTAGTTAGTGGATGTTACAGATCCCACGGTGCCCTTTGCGAAGAGGAGGCAAATTATTTCCATCACCCTAACAAAATTTCATATTCCTGCACTGATTGAGTGCTGGGAAGGCAATGGCAAATCATCCGGTATAACCCTCGCCAAGAAACTCGTTCGGCAGCACTAATGCTGTATCAGAGTAAGGTACATCAGAATCATATTCAGAATATATATATATATATATATATATATGTATTATATATATTGAATTAGTGGTCACAGAAAAGCACAACATGTGATGGTGACATCACGGTGTTACTGTAGATTGGATAATTGATTATAATTACATGTATATATTTCAGAAATGTAGAAAATTTTCAAGTTGCATGAGTTGACTTCACGTAAATGAGTGCTAGCTTTTAGGGAAGTATTCCCCAGAAATTGCAATAAATGTGGTCTTCGGACAACAGGCACCAAGATATCTTTAAACCGACTCTTACAGGGTTCTTGACCACAGTATAAAAAAAAACAAAAGATGAGTATTTTAAAACAAAATTGCAATGCAATTTAATATTGTACTCAAAATAATATCTCTCAGAAGCAATCACTCCTCATATTTAAATTTTGAGAAATCGTATCAATGAATACCTCTTGCCGAATATGTTGATGATTTTGCTATAAGAGATTAAAAATTCTACTGAAAGCCAACAGAATGCTTGAAAAAAAAAAATCTGCATTTGAACCTGCTTCGACGAGATAGTAAAAATAATTTATTCCCCTAGGTGTAGAAGGCATTGTTGCTGCACCTGTTCCTCTTGGTCATCATGCTTTTGAGATGGACATGAGTGCATCTTCATCTGCTGACCATCTGCTGAGTAAGATAGCAAGTCGGATCCAATTCTCCCGAGCTTGGAAGTCTTTTTCAATGCAATGTCACAAATTACAAAATCTCCTCCTTTTTTTTCCCCCCACCATTTTATCTGTGGTACATTGAGAAGCAGACAAAGATTATTAGTTATGGTCATTAAAACAGGCATTTAGCCATTATAAAGTCTGAATGGCAGATTTTGTGAGACGAGTCTGGGGTATGACGGAGGTGGGGGATGGAGAGGGGTGGATAGGGGGAAGGCTTTGGGCACAACCCCAACACAAGAGGAGCAAAACGAGACAATGGCCTTTTTGCGTGGTGGGAGCCAGTATGGCAGAAGGCTGGCTGGTAATTTTTAGGGATGGAGGTGGAAGGTTCACACCCAACAGCGCCTGTGTAATGGATAGCCACTCTGATCCCTGGTTCACTATAAGCAGATTAGGTCGAAGACTGCACCTTAACTCAATAACCATAATCCCTCTGATCTCACTGGGAAAGAAGGAAGGATGGAACTTTGGATGGTCCCCTTCATCTTTTCAGCTTCCCTTTGCTCTTCCTCCTCCTTTCATCTTCTTTTTTTTCTTGGAGGGGGTTGGTCAGGGAGACACCACAGTGGGTTGTCCTTATCCTGCCCAGCTTCCTTTTTCCCCTGGCTTGTTTCGAAGCTGCAGTTTTAATTGCTTTTCTTTCCTCATCTGCATTTTCATGGGCAATTTTAACTAAGCTTTAAAGTTGAATGATGTTTCAGCAATGCATGCCTTCCCCTCTACCCTCACTCCTGATCATTTTGTTGTTTAACTGATGGTTGCACTCACTATTTTAGCCCTTTGTTAAATCTTAAAATCCGTCTTAATATTACTTGATTACCATGAAAATGGTATCAACAAGTATAATAGCTCATATATGGCATTTCTCTGTTCTTGCGTATGATAGCTTGGCTGCCGGGTAGCTCACATTTCTTGGAAGCACGGCTGTGCCACTGATACTGTGCCCCTCTACCAATACACTGGTAATCATGTCGCCGACCTCAGAAGGATGACAGGCTGGGTCAACCCTGGTATGAATTCAGCATCCAACGGGGCTTGAACTCAGGACCCTAGGCCAGCCACCTAAGCCGCTAAGCCAACACCAAGCTTATATATGGCATAATGCTATTTCAATAAAGCAAAAGCTGTTACCTGTATCAATAGTTAGATTAAAAAAAACAACCATGGTCAAGACTGGTGGAAATGAAATGAGTGAGAGATGAAGCCTTTGCGTAATGAAGGATGGGTTCATAGCATTTACTATGATGAGTACAGCTGCGTGAGAGAGAACAAACATTGCAGGTGTCCTAACATCTCTGAATGAGGTGAAATAATCTGTTGATTCTGCATGAGTGGAGAGCATGACCTCATGTGGTTCAAAAGGAAAGGCATATTTCACGTGCATTCAGTTGCATCGACAAACCGGATTTAAGAAAAACAAAACATGATGTTTAAATGACTTTAGATTTTTTTCGGCTATGCGGGCTACATTCCAACTTGTTAGGTGTTTACTTGGAGCAGTGTTTTGTTGGATACCTATCCTAATTGCATGTATCCACTCATGTACTTGTACACCATTTTATAATGTCTACCATGTTGCAAGGGCTGGCAGGTTAGCCAAGTGGTACGCACACTCATCGCTGAGCTGTCTAGCTTCGGTTTGCATGTGGGCCCAGCTATAAACTGTCATCCCAGTGTTTCACAGGTAGCGTGATTCATCAATATGTCAACCTTCGGATGGACGTTAAACCGGGCGTCCCATCTATCAGCCTGAGTTGGTGGACTTTAAAGATCCCATGGTGTCCTTCGTGAAGAGCAGGCGAACTATCACTGGCACTCTGAACAAATTCCAAGTTCCTCCCATGACTGACTGTTGGAAAGGCAATGGCACACCACCCAGTATTAACCCTCCCTTGCCAAGAAACTACTTTGGCAACACCTTCGCTCTGTAATATGTATGGGAGGCCGACATCTCATCACCATGTTATAACCTCAATCCACCTCACTTCTCACCCCACCCTTCACCTCCCCTGCCTCCAACCCGGATTGATAGGTACGCGATCAAAACATAAAAATAATATGAAGTGGTGAAGCAAATTGATTAAAATATAGATGTTGAGGAAAAGAAGAGAAGTTCGAGTCATGGTAAGAGATGGTCAATGTCCTTCAACCAAACCAAATGTGAAGTCAAGACGATCTTCAAGAAGATGCAACCACCTGGTAGGAATTATACCTTTTCTGGCCATTCCCTCCAGGAAGTATACTCATCCACATACCTAGACAACAAACTAAGATGGGGCGCACAACTCACAAGAGTAGCATCCAAAGCCAGTAAGGTACTGGGCTTCTTAAAACGAAACCTGTGGTCCACCCCAAGGAAAGTGAAACAGCAAGTGAACACAGTGACAGTTCATTCTGGAGTATGCTAGCCCTACATGGGACCTGTACCACAAAGGAGACATCCAGAAGCTTGAGGCTATCCAGACAATAGCTGCTTGATTTTGCATGAATGACTACAAATAGAAGAGTATAGTTTCTCAAATGCTGAAAGCCCTGAGAGAATGATGAAGGAGTCTTGTTTCCACTTGATGTTTCAAGTCATCAATGGACAAACTGTAATCAGAATGGAAAGTGTGCCACAACCTGTACGGGGCAACAGATCAACAAAAGGGAATAGTCATAAATTAACAACTAGCTCACGAGACATATTTAAACATAAACTGAAGAATTTGAATTTGCAATTTCACTGTTGTGCTTGCCCAGTGACCTCATCTATATATTACTAAAACTCTCATCTTGTATATATGTATGTATGTATGTATGTATGTTCCCAAAATACAGCCAAAATGGTAAATGATAGCGCAAAAATTTTAGGGCCACCTTACTCACCATTTTCCTGTGGTGTGCAGTATCAAGTTTCATTAATATCGGGCAATGAAAAAAAATTATTAAAAAATCAATTCCCGATTCAGTCAAGTACTCTTTGGAAGAATTTGATCAATGCAAACAACCTCAGCGGTATAGTTCGCTGGAGCTATCTTTTTTTTTTGAAATTATTTTTTTTTATCAACCGCTGGCACAACAGGAACCCAACGGGTTCACGGGTCATCTAGTCCTTAATAAAGTTGGCAGGGTTCAGCTTGCCTGCATAAGCAGCCCAACCGAGATTGGAGAAAGAGAGACATTAGAGAAAGTTACAGACGTTATGGAGAAAGAAGGGTGAGAGTGAAGGTGGTTTGAAAGAGGTATGATTCAAGGTATAGGAGGGAAGCAGAATGAATGAAATGAGAAATGGGGGAGTTGGTCGAAAGTCTGATATGTTCATATAAGTAATACAATTGCTGTTTGCAAACGTCTTGTAAAACAAGTAAAAAAAGACATAAAATGTCATCGCCACCATTGCTTTAGTAATTTTGCTGTATAGAGTTAAAGGGCTCGTCCGTATTTATGTGCACCTAAAATGGCTGCCAGTCTCCCAGTCGGCCATCTTTGATCAGATCGCAAAACAAAGTGAGTGGCACGTGTATGCTATCATGTACTGTGAATGTTTCAAGTTTGAACAAAATCGGACCATACATGTCTGAGAAATGGTTGGGGACACATTTAAGTAACAAAATGGCTGACAGTCGGTCATCTTGGATCTTATCTTAGAAAAAAAAATGACATGCATATTTAAGTCATCATTCTTTATCTGTGTGCCAAGTTTGAACATCGGTAAATGCATGTCTGAGAAATGGTTGAGGATGTGTTCAACATCTGTTTTTTACAACTAAAATGGCTGCCAATCGGCCATCTTGGATTTAATGTTGAAACAAAAATGACGTGCTTACGTGAGCCATCATTCCTTATCAGTGTGTCAAGTTTGAACAAGATTGGTGTATGCATGTTCGAGAAATTCATTACCCCCCTCTCCGACTCTGGAAAATCCTCTTTATCTCTTTGCTGATGACTCCACCCTCTGCCGTACCATCTGTCCAACCTGGCCTCAGACCAGCAAGCAGCAGCTTCTTCACTCTCTGCAGATGTGGATGAAATCACAAACTGGGCCAACACATGGAACATGTCTTTAAATCCTGACCAATCTCACACTCTCACCATGTCTCTCCAAAAGGACCGTTTGGAAAACACCCCCATATACTTTCTTCACAATCCTCTGGAAGAAGTCCTTTCATTCAAACTTCTGGGTCTCACTATCTGCTATGATCTTTTCTGGGAAAGCCGCATTTCAAACCTTGCCTCCAAAGCCAGTCGCCGACTGGGAATCCTCAGTCGTGCAAAGTCCTTCCTCGGCCCTCCTGAACTTCTGACCACATACAAAGCTTTCTTCTGCAGCCTGATGGAGTACTGCTCTCCCCTCTGGGATGGTGCTCCTGCCTATCACCTTTCTCGGCTTCACGCTGTGGAAACCAAGACATGTACGATTATTGGTTTCTCACACGGTGAGCCTGAGTCTTTGGGCCTCTCACTCTCTCACCTCAGGTATGTCGTCGGTGGTCTTTCTGTCTTCAACCGTTTCCTCTCCGGTCTTGCCCCCCCCCCCCCCCCCCCCGCTCTGTCTGCGATATGTCCCCCACCTTATTTTCGCAGGGCGCTCAAGGTCCACCAGCAACCCCTGTCTGGTAAAACTACCAAAATCACGAATCCATGCTCAGCTTCACTCTTTTATTCCTCTTTTTCCCCGCCTTTGGAATAAGCTCCCATGCTCTCTTCAATCTCATTCTTCCCTGCAGGCCTTCAAAACAGCTGTTCACCACCACCTCTTATCTTCCCCCATCCAAAACCTCGATCTTCTCTACCCCCCGTTAATCCACCCAAGCCCACCTCCTTCAAATTCCCTGCTTTCCTTCCTGAAAGTCCCTGTAGTGTCCATCTTGTATTCCCCATGTTCCCCACCCCATCCCTCTCCCTTCCACAGATCTCCTAATATAATGTCTCTGTTCCCCACTGTTTTGTCCTTCCCACTCCCGCCCCTCTTTTCTCATGCTCCCCTTGCTGTGCGTTGTGTGTTAGCTCGGACACGAGCCTCGACAATGTATACAAAAAAAAAAGGGTTAAGAACATGTTCGACACCGGGTTTGTTTTTTACAATTAAAATGCCTGCCATTTGGCCATCTGATTGCATTACAAAACAAAATGATGTGTATATGTATACCGTCATGTGTTGTCTTTCTGCCAAGTACGAATAAAATCGGTCCATACATGTCAGAGATATGGTTGCGGATGTCCGCACGCACACACAGACAAAAAAATCGAGACCAAATCCATAAGCCCCCTTTTCAAACTAAGTCCAACGGGGGCTAATCGTATACACCTGACCTGCACAAAAGATCGTTTAGCCTTGTATTCAGGCTGCTGAAAAGTTGGATCCAGGCTT
Organism: Eptatretus atami; assembly: GCA_035128595.1. Lineage (NCBI taxonomy): Eukaryota > Metazoa > Chordata > Myxini > Myxiniformes > Myxinidae > Eptatretus > Eptatretus atami. The sequence goes on from CM068960.1 coordinate 90,171,733, forward strand.
GGAAAGTGTTGAATGACAAGGAACCATAACTTCCAACTTGAGTTCATCAACAAGTTCTGCAAAAGCTTTGTAATACATAGATTTACTCCGTCACCCCAAGTGTGTACATAATATGTAGATGCTCCTAAAGGCAATGATGGAAACATCACTGCGGCTTTGTAATATCACTCTTGCCATTGAAATCTCATGTCTTGGCTTTGATGGGTTTTATTGTTGCTTGCAAGGTGTTGCACTGGGTCATTGAACACAGTCATCCTGAAGAAATGCATAGCTTCTTGCTTGCCAAACATCAGAAGGGTACAGTACATGCTATTTGATATTCCTCCATTGTGGTGCTTCAAATCTTCAACTACTTCGAATTTCCGTAATTTCAAAAAACACAAGCAACATATAAAATTCAATCTGACCATATTTTGTTCATTCATGATGCTGATGGTTTGATTATGATTTCCAAAGTAGGCACAATTAGCAGAACCGGTCTCCCGCCTCTTTCCAATGGCGGGATGCTATGTTCCAAAGCTAATGAAGATTGAAATCTGAAGATGGAGGTTAAGGAGCATATTGTTATAACCAGCAGCACTCAATAGTTTTGTGAAACACTATTAAATTCAACAAGACTTGGAAATGTTGAATTAAAACAACATGCCCCAGAATTGTCTCAAATCTTGGATGGAAGCTCTGAACTAAAACCTGCGTTGAAAAAAATTGCAGGAGACTCTCATAAGAAAAACACCAGATAAGATTATTTCAATAAGACACCGAAAGACCATTATACACCACTCTTGTTAAGTCAAAACCAAATATATAAACATGCAAAAATAATAATGATATCAAGTATCATATATAAAGCTCTTTCTAACCACTGACGCACTCACTGATATAAATATTTAGTACTTTCTTGGTCGGCTAGAAAGTTTAAATTTTGTACACTGATGTGACTCGGTCACGATTCCAGGGAAAAAAATACAAAACTGTCCGTGAATGAAAATATCCTAAGACAAAAGTGAGCTTGTGGCACATCTCCCCCCTTGGCTTGAGCTTAAACTACGCTTGTGGCATGTCACTCCCTCAGCCAGGAGGGGGTGGAGCTTTGACTGCGCATAAATAAAGAGCTCATACTGCTCATTCATTCTTCATTGAATTGATTGATTTATCTGCTTTCAGAATGCAAGCACAATCTGCGAGAAAACAAATACTGTAAACAAAACTGAGATTCAAACTATTGAGTAAAGTAGAAGGAACGTTTGTTTGTTTTAATCAGGGGAACCGTGTCAGCGGCATTTGTTAATAATGGCACTACTTCGTTTTTTTTTGCCAACTCCAGTTTCTTTACATATTCATAAGGTTTAGGTGTAAATAAATGGAATTCAACTTGTCAAGTTTCTATGTAATTTTTTCTTGAAATGCCAATGCTTTAAACTTTCGCATAATATCGGGTGCAATAATATGGGAAACTACATGTGTTAGATACATTGCAAACTATTTTCTGCCAGAATATTTATTTTTTACCCAAAATTTTTATTTAATAAACCAAATTTAATGCCACTGTGTCCATTTCATTATTTTAAAAGCTAAAAAAATGCATAACTATTTAAATTGTATGTATCATAATACGACCGAAATCCTATCTCTCTTTCCAGATTCAAGACAACAGGTGAGCTGTAGGTACATCTGTTGACAGCTTGATCATATCAACTTTGAAAAAAAATGGATGAATGCATCATTTGCAAAGAGTCAGGCGATGGTCCCTATTCAGTTGCAAGTCAAAAGTCCTTAGAGACCATACAATCCTTTTGTGAAGACTGGACTAAAATCGGACAGAATTTTGATATTCTAAACAGAGTGAGAGATCTGATATTTTCTGATGACACCAAACACATCTACCATAGAAAGTGTTACCAGTCTCTGTGCCATAAAGGTAATCTGGTACGAGCTCAAAAAAATACGAGATGACATAGCATCAGCTGCGGAAAGTAAGAAACGCGGGAGAACAAGCATTGAGCCTTCTTCATCTAAAACGAGAAAAACATTTGATCAGGAGCTTTGCATATTTTGCCAAAGCAATGAAAATAGTGCAGTGCATAGTGTTTCCTCCAGTGACATGGGGAAAAAAATTTTTGGCAATCAAGGAGTCCACTAAAAGTGAGGAAGTTGCTGCTAACTTGCTTATCTTTACAATGAAAAAGATGCTTTTGCTCAAAATATGAATATCATATTAATTGCTTGAGAAATGAAACAAGAGCTATGGGCTCATCCACATCTACTACCGACAGCTGTCAATATTTATCAAGGCAGTGTGTGATATAGAAATAACACAAATTGTAGAGTTTATGATTAAAGATGATAGTGAATCAGAAATTCCTAACTTTGACATGAATTCTGTAGAGGACACATATAAACTCCTTCTTGAAGAACAAGGTGTGACAACACACCCTAAAACATCTTACAAGAAAACTATCAAGAATATCTTGCTGGAAAAAGTACCAGGAATAGACTTTGCAAAGCGTGGACCGAAGCCAGAAATTTTTTCTCAACACTGACCAAGGAAAAGTTAATGACACAAATGCATGAAAACGTCGGAGAGATGAGATGGAAACAGTGTTCAAGGCATCTCAGATTATTCGCAGAGGAAATCACAGAAATGGATGACTGGCATTTTACTGGATCATTTCTTGACTTCAATACGCCTATGAAGCTACAACAATTTCTGAATGGGTGATCAGTGGGCCTCATACGAATCTCAATGTAACTCGAGAGATTGAAATAGAAAAATCCTCGAGAAATCTTGCTCAAACATTATATCGTCATTGAGGTCGAAGCACAAGTGAATACAAAGCAAAAGCCGATGGCAAATTTCAAAAAGCGAAGACAACCCCACTTTCAGTTGGTCTTGCTCTGACTTCATATCAGGCTAATAGGTCCACATCTGATGTAGAGACACTGAATAACCTGCAAGTTGCTGTTACCTACGGTGAGGTTGAGGGGACAACAACGAGAATGGCAGCAGGCATCGTGGATGACATTAACACCAACACGCAAGGTGTACATATTCCTCCATTTGTAAAGCAGGGAATCAGACCACTGTTTGCAATTATAACATTGACCTGGGAAGTGATGCAGGTTCGTTTCATGGTGCTGATTTGTTGATTGCCCAGAAATCAGAGGATGGTGCTTCTCTCATTACAAATGACCTCAAACTTGACTATTCAAGACAAAGCCCTGAAAAACACGAGATATGCCATATATGAACTGTGATAAGCCAGTAAGTCCGAGTGTGTCTCATCAAGTAACCTACAGTTATACACCCTGAAACAGGTATCTACTGACTACACACAGTGTGACACTATTTGGTTTATTTATGTGTAGCTCTCTGGTGGCACAGATAGTGGATAAACGTAAAGATGCAGATTCTTGGACTGAAGTTGGATCTAGCTCAATGAATCAGTGGAATTCAATCAAGGAATTGTGGTCTCGTCAGACGAGTATAGATCAACCTCAGGTGAAACATCTGTGTCCCAACATGTTTCCACAGCAGCCAGGTCTACTTCAAGTGACCCCAGATTTCCTCCAAAGATAGTAGCACGAGCAATAGTGCATGTAGAACACTGCCAGAGAGATGTCAATAACATCTCCACTTGGTCCACCTTCAATTCGTTGATACACAACAAGACACCAGTATGGAATGTTGGTATTGTTGCTCCATTGTACAGGAGAAGTCCAACGGAATGGCCAGTGCTCTCACAATTTTAAAGCAGCTCAAAAACTCAACTGCATTACTGTTGGCGAAGGGCAAAGACCTATTATAACCCTTGATGGTGATTTGTATGACTGTGCAGTAAAACTCAAGGATTATAAAGAAAACTGGTGCATCAGGCTTGGAGGTCTACATATAACTATGGCAGCACTGAAGTAGGAAGAGAGATGTTTTTGTAGGCACGATAACTCGAGAACGGAAGAAGCTACCAATGTCAAATTACACCACGTGATTCAGGAGGGTGATGGCTAGTGCTGATTAGAATTTGGTAAAAATCGGTCAAAGGTCAGGGTCACAGTGAGGTCAAACATCCAAAAAATGATAACTCGGAACGGAAGAAGCCACCAATGTCAAATTACATCACGTGATTCAGGAGGTGGTGGCTAGCGCTGATTAGATTTTGGTCAAAATCGGTCAAAGGTCAAGGTCACATTGAGGTCAAACATCCAAAACATTCGATTTTTGATGGTTTGATACAGAATCATCGTAGAAACTTCTGGTTTGCGTCGCTACCTTCTCTAGAGACAGCTTTTTTTAGACAAGGTCAGAGGTCAAGTTGACGATTTCGTAAGTACCAGTCTACGACTGCTTGTTTGTTTGTTTTGTGAACAGTATTCGGAAAAACTCCTGACGGATTTCGACGAAACTTGGTGGGGGATTAGTATGGTCCAAGGATCATGCCATTAGATTTTGGACTTGGTCCAAAGTCCAATATGGCCGCTATGGGCGCCATTTTGAGAAAAATATTTGAATTTTTGTTTTTGCATTTCTACATGTTTTAAGTGATTTCCAACCAAAAAAAAATAATTTGTTAGAGAAAAAAAAAAAAATTTGCAACTCTTTCAAAAAAATTTCGATTTTATTTGAATATTTCTTTTTTTGCATTTCTACATGTTTAAGTGATTTCCAACCCCCCCCCCCCAAAAAAAAATTGTCAGAGAAAAAAACAAACAAATTTTGCACCTTTTTTTCAAAAAAATTTCGATTTATTTTCTTGGCATTTCTACATGCGCGTCAATCTAGTTTAGTTTATTCAATCGTGGTTCAGTAGAGTCTGATCCGTTTTGACCTACAATGAATAGGATATCAGGTTCACTTAAGTGACCAGCAGTATTGGCGGCGGAGGTTTTGCACTCTACGAGTGCTCCCCCTCTAGTTGTTGTCTTTTACATGTATTAATGAACATCAGACAAGTATTTTTAATGATTAAATACTGCTTAAAAACATT
>CM068960.1:90181160-90192181 GCA_035128595.1 Eptatretus atami
CTTACAAGAATTTAAAGCACATGTGATTAGTCTACCCGGCACGATGAATTCCAGCAGGAACTGTTGGCTGTTTGTACACAACATAAATGCCTTGAGACTCAGGAGGAACTTGAACATGGCTGTATGCAGTTCATGTAGGACAAATGTATTGCACACCAAATCACGTTATTTGTTTCTTTTTGTTCCAAATACACCACACCTCATGGCGTTTGGCACTCATCTGGGGTATGTACAGCAACCTTTGCTTTGTTTTCCTAAAATTAACAAGTAAAAAAGACATTAAATGTCATAGCCCCTATTGTTTTCGTAATTTTTCTGTTTGAAGTTAAAGGGCTAGCCCATATTTATGCACAACTGAAATGAATGCCAGTCTACAAGTGGGCCATCTTCGATCAGATCACAAATTATAGTGAGATGCACGTATATGCCATTATGCACTGTGCTTTTGCCAAGTTTGAACAAAATCGGACCATGCATGTCTAAGAAATGGTTTGGGACACATTTAAGTAACAAAATGGCCACCAGTTGGCCATCTTGGATCTGACCTCAAAAAAAAACATGATGTGTATATGTAAGCCATCATTATCAGGGTGTCAAGTTTGAACAACATCAGTGAATGCATGTCCAAGAAATGTTTGAGGTGTTCAGCATTAGCTGTTATTAGCAATTACACGAGCCTCAACTTGGTATACAAAAAAAACAAATAGATTAAAAAATAACATTGGGTTCTTCCAATTAAAATAGCCGCCAGTCGGCCATCTTGAATCTGATCTCGAAAACAAAATGACGTGCTTATGTAAGCAATCATGCATTATTATCTGTGTGCCAAGTTTGAACAAGATTGGTAAAGGCATGACCGAGAAATGGTTGACGACACGTTCAACATCGGGTTTATTTTTACAATTAAAATGGCCGCCAGTCGGCCATATTGGAGCTGATGTCAAAAAACATGACATGGATATGTAAGCCGTCATTCATTATCTGTGTGCCAAGTTCGAACAACTTCGGTAAATACATGTCCGAGAAATGGTTGAGGACGTGTTCAACATTGGGTTCTTCCAACTAAAATGGCCGCCAGCCGGCCATCTTGAATCTGATCTCGAAAAACAAAATGACGTGCTTATGTAAGTAGTCATGCATTATCTGTGTGCCAAGTTTGAACAACATCGGTACATGCTTGTCCGAGAATTGGTTGAGGACGTGTTCAACAACGTTTTTTTTTTTACAAATAAAATGGCCGCCAGTCGGTCATCTTGGATCTGATCTCGAAAAAAACGACACGCTTATGAATACCATCATATGTTGTCTTTGTGCCAAGTATGAATAAAATCGGTCCATACATACCCGAGATATGGCCGCGGACACACACACACACGGACATGAAAATCGAGACCAAATCCATAAGTCCCCATTTCGGATTAAGTCCAACGGGGGCTAAAAATGAGAAGGAAGCCTTGAAGGTTTTGTGCTCAAGGAGAAACAAACTCCTGTTGCTTGTGTGAAAGTTGGTGAAACTATTGGGTATGGCCACCGGTGGCCCAGCAAGGGATGGTGCTCCAACCCCTCTCGATCCTCACGGTAGATGTGTTTGAAGGAGGTAGGATTAAGGGATGCTCAATAGTTGGACCTTTGGTTTGAGGAATGAAAGCACTCCCTTCAGTTGTCTTATTCTACACATTAAAAAAACAATTCCAATTACAGATACTTTGTATTATTAACAAACGGAGTCTTTATGATTACAGCTAACCTTGGACATAGCTTAAAGTATAAGAAGAAGAAGAATAAGAAGAATAAGTATAAGAATAAGAAGACGCAGCTATCGACCAGTGCAAAATATCACTGTTTTTACATCCTGCAGCATAAGGCAGGAGATGGGAAGCTTTTAACCAATGAATAATTTCTTCAAACTTCGTTTTATTTCTCCAACACTGACACCAAATCGGGTAAAGACATGACAATCTACTCGTATCTACCAAGACAAAGCAGAGGGGTGGTGTATAATGAAGAGTCGTGCTCTGAAGCCACAGTTTATTGATTACTGATCAGGGTCACCAATTCAAACAAGGGGAATTGATTCATTAACTTTCATAATCAAACAGAAGACCAAATCCTGCTTGGAGCCATCGGAAGGAACCAGATTAAGTAAAGGGAAAATATGGAGTCATCAGGAGGAACCTGGATAGGATTCGGGTTTCAGCCATTACTCCTCTCCCCTCAAACCCATCCAGGCAAAGCCTAGTGAGCCTTGCAGAAAAGTTTCAGCAAGAATTCACTTCTCGTAGACTACCAAGACAGATAGATAAAGAAAGAGATAAAGAAGGAGTAAAAGAGATAAAAGAAAAGAAAAAGCAAGAATTAGAATGAATAAGTAGAAATGTGAAAAGAACAAAGATGTCAGGAAAACCCGGGTAGATAGATTTCAGCAGTTACTCCCCAGGCTCAAACGCAGCAACAGGTACAAGCTACCAGAGATTCGTCAGCGGAGAAGCACAGCCCACACAGCATCAGGATATGGTACAAACAAGTCTGAAGACGACGATGGTTCACGAGCGGTATTTGACGATGTAGATCGTTTCAGAAGTCAAGGATGAGACAATGTTGATAATTTTTGACCAAGTTATAAAAATGATCAACATGATGTGGTACGGGTGACAGGTTATTAGCTGCAAAATGTCGAAAACCCGTTTCGTTCAACAACTTTCAAAATTTGACCTTTGCATAACCTTTAAAGGTCACACAAAACAATGTTGTGGACATTAAAATAAGGAAACAGGATACGTGCTATAGCTTATTGGAGTTAGTTTGTCGAAGAAGGTCGAAAACCCGGTTCGATTCCCACAACTTTGAAAATTTGACCTTGTGGCATTTAAAGGTCAAAGGTGAAGGATTATGACCTTTGGTGCAAAACTTCCTATGGAACATTCCAGAACAATATAACGTCGTATCGGCTATATGGCATTTTGCACTCCTCGGATTATCCATACTTTGATGAAATCAGCGTAAAAACAAACTTGAAGGGGGCGCCACGGGCAAGGTGTTCGAGATATAGCAAAATGGTTTCAAGACTTTAGGTGGGGAATGACCTCAACATTATGCATAAAAAATATTGTCATCCTAGCTCTCAAAGTTTGGGCGGTCGTATGATTTTTATGTCAAAATTCGCAATTTTCTAAGTTTTTGACCTTGTGACCTTGACCTTCGGACGAAAATGAAAAATCGGACAACGACAAGTTTAGATAATTCATTTTGCTATTCAAATACCGAAGAACCCATTCCATTCAGTCAATTCCCTCGGAGAAGATAGATTTTTAATCCGACTACCCCCTAAAAATGGCTATTTTTTGGAGGTGGCTCCGCCCACAATGGGCGTAGCAAGCCCTCATCCAAGAAAACAGAACTAGACATTGATATTGAACACATACCCAGGTTTCATCAAGAGTGGATCAAAGTCCACGGAGTTATGCTCTGGACAGACAGCACACAGACAGACAAGCCGGTAGGCGGACATGGGTAGTCGACTACCCAATAGAACCTGACGCGATGGGCCCGTTCGATGGGAATGACCTGAGGATTAAGCACAAGAAAATTCATGATTCTAGCTTCAAGGTTAATGCTGCAGATTGTTTTTTCGTTAAAATACCCCCACATTTAGAGGTTTTTCGGCCGTTGCTAGGCAACGGAGGGGTCCATAGCAATGGTTCATTCTCACACATAACTAGGACATACCATGAACCTACCATACCAGTTTCATGTATATCTGACTCAGTCTCTGAGATATAACGAACTTCATTTTTTTATTGTTTTCGACCAGGGTTCATTCAAAGTCTATCTTCTCCGACAGTTTTCATAGGATCCGGCTGGAAATTTTTGAAAATATGGCTCAATGTACTGCCCACAGTCGCTCATGGCCCGATTTTTGATTTACGAAAAAATAATTTTTTTAATGATTTTTCAAAAATTTCAAAGTCCCGTTGCTAGGCAACGGCGGTGTCCATATCAACGGTTCTCATTTGCACACAACTAGGTCATGGTATGAACCTACCAACCAAGTTTCATCGAAATCGCCATTGTATTAACGGAGCACTGGACCGAACAGAGGACAGACAGACAGACAAGCCGGTAGGCGGACATGGGTAGTTGCCTACCCAATAGAACCTGACGCGATGGGCCCGTTCGATGGGGAATGACCTGAGGATTAAGCACAAAAAAATTCATGATTCTAGCTTCAAGGGTTAATGATGCAGATTGTTTTTTCGTTAAAATACCCCCACATTTAGAGGTTTTTCAGCCGTTGCTAGGCAACGGAGGGGTCGATAGCAACGATTCTTTCTCACACATAACTAGGACATACCATGAACCTACCATACCAGTTTCATGTATATCTGACTCATAGTCAGGTCAGGTCAGGTATGGAGCATGTGCCAGAACAGCGCGTCGCTGCATTCACTTTCCGCCGGTATTCCAGGGGCCTCCGTCTGGCCATCCCCAGGCAGATGCCAGGCCCATCCCCATCTCCTTGAGATGATGTCAACCTGCTGCAACCACGAGGCACGTGGTCGGCCCACTGGCCTCCTCCACTCATGAGACTCCCTCGCTGAGAGAATCTGGTGAGCAGGATCAGCGTCAGGAAAACGAGCCACATGTCCATACAGCCGCAACTGACGCTCACGGACTATGCAGGTAACAAATCTCATCCGAGTCTCTCTCAGCAACCGCTCGTTGGACACAAAATCCGACCAGCGATAGCCAGGATTCTCCGAAGAGACCTGGTACCAAAGGAATTAAGTCTCCGTCTCAGATCCTTGGTCAGAGTCCAAGTCTCGCATCCATAGAGCAAGACGGAAGTACCAAAGACCTGAAGACTCGGACTTTCGTCCTCCCGCACAGGTACCGACAGCGCCACACCCATGATCCAGTGAATCCATGACTCCCCAGGCCCGACCCAGACGTCTATTGACCTCTGACTCACAGCCAGCAGAGACATGAATATCACTGCCAAGGTAAGTGAATCTCTCCACGACCTCAACATCCTCACCACAAACAGACACAGACAGGACAGCAGCATCAAAGATGTCACCGAAAGCCTGGATCTAGTTTTGACCCAAGAAACCTGTAATCCAGCGGCTCCGACTCTATTCAGCACCTCGAGGGCCCCAAAAGGATATCTAAAGTCTCCGCAAAGATGACTGCATCATCTGCAAAATCAAGGTCCGAGATCTTGACATTCCCAAACGATGCACCGCAGCTTGATCTCTCCGACATCCTCCCTAAAATCCAGTCCATACAAGTGCTGAAAAGTGTGGGGGCCAGTACAACCCCTGACGAACTCAGTAACAACTGGAAATAAGTCAGAGATGGTACCACCACACTTCACAACTCTCAGTACCAGAGTAGAGTTCAGACATCAGATCGATCAGTTTGTGGGACCCCACGAAGACCAAGAATCCTCCAGAGACATCCGATTCACTGAATCGAACGCTTTACAGAGATCAACATAGGCTGCAAGCAGCCCCTGCCGAAACTCTCGTCTGCGTTCGGTGAGGACACGAAGAGCAAGGATACGGTCAATCGTTGACCTCTTTGGTGTAAAGCCTGACTGCTCTGGACGCTGGTGCTCAAGCAGATGGTGGCGAACCCTATCAAGAATTATCGAGCAAAGACCTTGCCCGGCACTGAGAGCAGCGTCACCCCTCGGTAGTTGTTGCAGTCTTGGCGATCACCCTTCCTTTCCAGAGAGGAACAACAAGGCCCCTCTTCCAATCGGTTGGGATGATGCCTGTGTTCCAGGCAGAGCACAAAACTGCATGCAGCGACACGAGTGCAGCATTTCCACCAGCCTTGAGAAGTTCAGCATGGATGCCACAGATCCCTGGAGCTTTACCCCGTTTCAACTGGTTCACCGCAGCCCGTGTTTCCACAAGCGAAGGTGGACCACAGTTGATTCGAGGGTCAGCAACAGGGATTGTAACACCCTTGACGTCCAACTCGACAGCTGGGGGATCAGCCTGGTACAACCGCTCAAAGTAACCGGCCCAGCGGGCCTTCACTTCAGACTCCTCTGTCAAGAGCCTACCACTCTCTGCTCTAACTGCAGTGCTCCGAGGGATGGGCTTGGATGAACGCAATGCACGAATTCCCCTGTAAGCGGGACGAGAATCACCTGTCCACAGGTGATGCTCTACCCCCTCACAGATTCCTCGCACATAGGCCTCCTTGTCCACCCTCAGTGCACGTACAGTTTTACGCCTCAGCTCCCTGAACAGCTCAGCTCGCCATTCAGCCTGGCCCTGCGACTCTGGTCAAGGTATCCAGTGTCCCTTGAGAGACAAAAATTCTTCTTTGCCCTGCGGTGAGTTCCAAGACATCCACGGCAACATCAAGACGGTGGTCTTGAAGGCACTCCACAACTTTCAGGACCCCCCAAAGCACCCAGACCCCCCAAGGTTCACCCAGCCTGTTCGCAAACTCCTCAGCTACTCTCTCATCCCTGAGCTTGCCAACATCCAGCCTAGGCTGGGATGGTACCATTCTCCAGGATTTAAGGTGCAGCTTTAGAGTTGCTACAACAAGCCTGTGGTCAGTATTGAGGAACTGAGCACTCCGGTAGACCCTGCAGTTCTGGATCATCCTCAACGACCGTCAATGAGGACATGTCAATCTCCTTTGCCACACCGCCAGCGTTGGAATACCAAGGCCAGCGATGAGCTTGTGGGCGCTGAAACCATGAACCAGCCACCCTAAGTCCATGACTTCTTGCAAAGTCAAGGACTTAGTGCTATTCTGGTCATAGTTCCTGACCCATGGGGACCAACACACACACTCATAACCATCCCTATCAGTTCCAGTCGATGCATTAAATCCCCCAAGACTAGAAGTGTATCTCGTCTGGGCACTGATCAACCACAGACTCGAGCGTGGCGTAGAATGCATCCTTCACGGTGAGATCACTCGCCTCAGTCGGAGCATAAACAGAGACCAGGAAATGACACCTAAGAGTGACGAATCCTTAATCTCATAATACGCTCGTTGACCGGTGTTACCTCAATTATCATTGGGGTCAGCTTATTGGACACAGCTACAGCAACTCCTTGGGTATTGTAACCATCAGAGCGACCAGACCAATAGTAGTGTAACCACCCACCATTATCTCGCCGCAATCCGGTCTCCGAACCTCAGAGAGAGCTGCAATCCCGATGTCCAAACGCTTGAGCTCAGATGATAACAGAGACAGGTGATGATCATCTCTTAGGGATAGGACATTCCAGGCACCCACCCGAAGGGACCGCCTCAGGTTAACCCAAGGAGACCGCCGTCTGGTGGACGACACCTCAGCACCACTCCGACAACTCTCCCGCAATCTGACCCAGGGATGTTACCCCGTGGTTCCCTCCTATTCACAAAGATTGGGGGTCCCGAAGGCTTTGCCCCAATCCCGTCATCCGGTGAGCTGCCCTGCGAAGGGAAGCTGCACAGGAGGTACTCCCACGGAGTGGGTTTTCAGATTTTTTTGCGTTTTTGTGTTTTGCCGAATGAAGGGTTTTACGGTGCCGGAGTGCAAATCCTGCCCCAACCTCCTAATAAAAAAGTAACCCAACTGCAGGAGGACGTCCGCAGACACAGTTGGCACTAGATATGGATGGCCGTTGGCTCACAAGGAGCTCCTCCGCCCTTTGACAGGTTTGTTTTTAATCCTGCTGGGTGTCCATATCCAAACACCCTCCTCACCAGAAAAACCTGGTGGGGGAGACGGTTTAGTCGCCGACAACCCGACCATGGAACAGGTTAGTACAGGTTTACATGGTACCTGTAGCAGGTCACAGATCTAACCTGACCTGACAGTCAAGGACCTGACGACCTGACAGACCTGACAGTCAGTCAACCTGACTCATAGTTCCTGAGATTATACGATCTTCGTTTTTTATTGTTTTCGACCAGGGTTCATTCAAAGTCTATCTTCTCCGACAGTTTTCATAGGATCCGGCTGGAAATTTTTGACAATATGGCTGAATGTACTGCCCACAGTCGCTCGTGGCCCGATTTTTGATTTTCGAAAAAATAATTTTTTTATTGATTTTCAAAAATTTCAAAGTCCCGTTGGTTGGCAACGGTGGTGTCTATAGCAACGGTTCTCATTTGCACACAACTAGGTCATGGTATGAACCTACCCACCAAGTTTCATAGAAATCGCCATTGTATTAACGGAGCACTGGACCGAACATACAGACATACAGACAGACAAACATATCGACGGAAAAAGTGAAAATAAAGGTAGATCAAAAAAAAAAAAAATTTTTTTTCGACTTTATCGACTACCCAACAAGCCGGTAGGCGGACATGGGTAGTCGCCTACCCAACAGATGAACATATCGACGGAAAAACAAATAAGGGTAGAACAAATTTCAAAATTTTTAATTTTTTTTTTTTTCGACTGGATCAACTACCCAAGATATCGACGGAAATACTGATAATAAGGGTAGAACAAATTAGAAAAAATTTTTTTTTTGAAAAAATTTTTTTCGACGAGATTGACTACCCAACAAACATATCGACGGAAATACTGATAATAAGGGTAGAACAAATTTCAATAATTTTTTTTTTAAAAAAATTGTTTTTTTTTCGACTGGATCGACTACCCAACAAACATATCGACAGAAATACTGATAATAAGGGTAGAAAAAAAAATCTCAAAAATTATTTTTTGAGGTTTTTTTTTTCGACTAGATCGACTACCCAACAGACAGACACACAGACATAACGAATATAGTGGTCACTCTGGCTGGCGCTCGTGAACCAACATAATCAAACAGAAGACAGCACTAGGTTTCTGAGCAACAGCATTAGGTTTCTGCTCGAATGATTAAGACCTTCAAAGTTGTGATTAAGACCTTCAAACTATAATTTTTTGGGGGATTTTTTTAATCCAAGAAAACAATACATTTAATTGAAACATAGTCGATTGAAACAACCACCTGAAACAAAAGAATTCTATAAGAGTCAATCACAATGATTAGGCCACCACTGTACCTCGACCTTCAAAGAATGGTTTGTTGAACTATTTCTCATCTTTCTAACACGTTTTGAAGCATACAGTGAAAATGCCACAAAGGAACAGCAAGGCTGTCTCGGCTGGGTTTGAATCCTGACCCAGCGATGATCTGTCATCCTGGTGTTTCACAGGTAGGGTGATTCATCAATGCGTGTGCCGTTTCTCAGATGGAAGTGAAACGGGTGTCCTGTCTGTTGGAGTTAGTTGACGGACGTTAAAGATCCCACGATGTCCTTCGTGAAGAGTAGGTGAGCTATCGCCGGCACCCTGGGCAAATTCCCAAATTCTGCCTGAATGTACAGAGGGCATTGCATCAGCGGCACAGCTGCACCCTCGGCCAATGATGCTACCCCACAGCCTCGTGCTACACACGAAAGAAGAAGTAGTAGTTGGAACGGAGCCAAACAAATACACGTTCTTGAGGAGATAGATGTGTCCTTGCCCTTCACGCAATGCATGTAATACATGTCCAAGCTCCTCCATGAGCCTTCGTTGATTTAATCTATACAAATAAAAGGCAATGCGTGTGTGCATGTGTGCATGTGGTGCATCTGTGCGTCTGTGCGTCTTGTGTCTGTGTCCTGTGTCTGTGCGTCTGTGGTCTGCGTCTGGCGTCTGCGTCTGCGTCTGCGTCTGCGTCTGCGTCTGCGGTCTGCGTCTGCGTCTGCGTCTGCGTCTGCGTCTGCGTCTGCGTCTGTGTCTACACATGTGGGTTCAGAATGTGGAATGGAGTCCTCCAGTGTGGGCTCAAAGTATCCACCTTCATTTCGGTAAGGGGTCACAATTCATGACCAAGCTGTGAAGTTTGTTTTCAAAGTATTGTGCCGAGGGTTCTCTTCAGGATCGTTACTGAGCGCAGGACGGCTTCCAACTGTAGTTCTTTGTCGTGATATTCCAGGGATGACTTTTATATCTCTGTGAGGTTCTTCTTCATCATGCAGTGAGGTTCTTCATCAATCCTGGTACAACTTTGGCATTCTTCAGCTTCCAGGATCTTTTCACTTCATGCTTGCGGTCTTGGTATTTGGTCATTTTCTTGATTTCTGCATCGTCATTCCAAAATCACTGGTAATAACACCTCAATTAGCAATGCCTTCTTCTCTTTTGTTTTTTTTCACCCAAGTATGATATCTGGTCGCAATGCTTTGTTTTTGATGTTCATGCCCGATGGGATCATAAGGTTGTACGTGAGCTGTACTTCAATGTTTTCAGTGATTGCTTTTGGTTCATTTTCCCACAAATTTTCTGGACTGAATATCAAAGTTTTTGCAGATGTGCCAGCGGATTACTTTACAAACTCTGTCGTGTCATTGTGTATACAGCTGTTCTGACACGTTTTATTTTTTCATGTTCAGTCATTAAGCGTCACGTATCATTCTCTTTGCAAACCCCACCTCCACCCCTCACCTGTCTTTTTTTTCTTCCTCTCCCCCACCCTTTTCTCTCACTCTGTCCCTCCTCACTTTCCCCTCCTCAAAAAATGCACACTCTCCCTCCCACACCTCTGTCGCTCTCTCGCTGTATCTGCCTGTGTGTGTGTCTCTTTCATGCACCCTCCCTCCCGCAGTGAATAGCAACGTTTGGTGAGGTATCGCTCTCCCCACCTTCTCCCTAACTCTCCCACCCTCATCCTCTCGTCTCCCCTTCCCCTTCTCACCCAACACCTGCCTCCTCTCTTTCTCCCCTCCCTCCCTCTTCTGCCCCCTCCCCCCACTCTATTGACCCATCAGCGAAGCTACGGGTTGCATTTGCTAGTCGATAATAATGTTGAAAGAATACCGCATAATCCCAATTTAAGACGAATGAGGCAGGGAGAACAAATCCATTCATCATCATGATAATCTACCACATTCGTTTCAAGAAGCTACTACTTCCAATTGAAATTTCATCTTGATAATTTCTCTTCAAAGCAAAAGCAAACTCGAACAAATATTAAGCATATCAAACGTCGCAGTTTTTATAAGCCGTAACCCCC
>CM068960.1:90192191-90204051 GCA_035128595.1 Eptatretus atami
CCCAACCTTCTCCATAAAATGCTTTCACTTTGTAACCATGCAATTTTGGTTAGTGGAACCAAACCAAAAATATAATAAAATTAAAAATGTGTATTTTTGTTTAACTATTTCTGAAAAGCCAGTTTCATGCTGTGTAAACGACTTCGGCTCGATTTAGTAAAGTATGTAATAACCTCTTCAACGTGGATGACACAATGGCCATGTGTGTGTTTTCTTTGCCTTATCTGAACTCTTTCACAAGTAAGCGCTATTAGCTGCAAGCTCCAAATCTGCTTGGTTTGTGAAATCACAACAAGAGACGAGTTACCTGGGAAAGTAACAAGCTGCTTGCCAAACACCACAGGTGAAAACAGATGAGAATATGAGCTAGAAATAGACTATTGCACTGACTCCACCACTCATGTAATACAGTGCTTTATGTCGTACAACTGTTAGCAGGGAATAATTTCTTCTTATCAGCTCCTAGCAGAGGGGGGGAGGGTCTTTCTGTCCATCCATTAATGGGGTCAAGGAGACCGTGTCTTCAGCCTTTAGGCAGAGAGGCAAGAGGTTTCGAGTATAGGTGTACACGATGGAGTGTGTTACATGCCTCGGGACATCGAGGATTATGACCAACAGAGGCTTCGCCTTCCAATGGTATCGCTAAACCCAAATTTATCCTGTGTTGCGATGAAAACCATTTGACAAAATGCCACTGAGATTTAAGGAAAAGGTGCGAAAAAGAATGATACATCTTGGCCCAAAAATAGAAACCATCACAGTTAAAATAAACTACAGTATTATGACTATGCCAAATTGCACAAACTTAAACATAAACTTTATTTGATGAACAAAGCTTTGGGATTAAAAAACACAAGCATGAACAAAAGCATTTAAAACAGAACGTTAGATGGGCCTTGTTCTTTCTTGGGGTTTCAACCCCATACAAATCGGGGGACCCAGGATAATGAATAACCGTCACATCCAATAAAGACTAAATTCCCTCCTTCGAACGTACACACCATTTTATGGAACACATTGAGAAGTAATTTTGGAGGCACAAGTTGAGAAGGGAGTTGCTGAAATAATCATTTTTTTTGTACAACTAATGAAAAATAAATCCCCAAAATGCTTTGAAATGTTTATGCTTTTATCGAGCAAATAAAGGTGAAAAGCATGGTCAATGGTCATGGATGGAATTGGAGATGAGATCCACTTTAAAGAACCAGATGGAATAGTGAAATTGGACACGATCACAAAGGAATATTAACAAATCAGATATTTTGAAGCAGCCCTGGTGAAATTGTTCATTTAAAGTGTTGGTTTATAATAAAATGCAACTTGTTCTCTGTCGTTTACCAAGGAGTAAAATCGATCTCCTCTTCCTCCTAGACATCATATGGCTGGAGCTCCACTTCATGTGGCTAACTTTAGTGGTGAACGCCTTTTTACATTCCTTTGTTTATATTACTTTTGTTCTTTGGTTGCACAAGGCGTGCCTACCATCACTTCGCTGACGCCTTTAATCTGAAGACAGCATTTTGCAATTCACAAACAAATTGCTTTTCTATCTGTGAGTCTCAATGAGGATTAAAATTAAGTGAAACAGGTGAAACTAGAAGGGCACTCGTTAGAGCGGATATCTCCACCACGCAATGCATGATCCAGTAGAACATAGCAGGCCCAATACATTTTTGAAATATCATGCTATATATTGTTTTACCCCTCTCTCTCAATGGTGAAGAATCATTGAAAATAATTCTTGTATCCGGATCTGGATCATCACCAAAATTGAATCAATTTGTCCATATCACATACCCAACGTGTCCACCAATTTTCATCCGAATCCGTCCACAACTTTTTGAGATATCCTGCGCACAAACAAACAGACAAACAGACACAGGTGAAAACATAACCACTTTCCACCTTTGGCTGCAGAGGTAAAAAAAAAGATCTCTCATAATACATACAGTACAAGGTCAAAAGTATGTGGACAACTGCTCGGCCAACATCTCATTCCAAAATAATGGGCATTACGATGGAGATGGTCCCCCCCTTTGCTGCTATAACAGCCTCTACTCTTCTGGGAAGGCTTTCCACGAGATGTTGGAACATTGCTGCGGGGATTTGCTTCCATTCAGCCACAAGAGCATTAGTGAGGTCAGGAACTGAGGTTTGGAAATTAGGTCTGGCTCGCAGTCAGCGTTCCAATTCATCCCAAAGGTGTTCAATGGGGTTAAGGTCAGGGCTCTGTGCAGGCCAGTCAACTTCTTCCACACCGATCTCGACAAACCATTTCTGTATGGACAATGCTTTGCGCACAGGGGCGTTGTCATGCTGAAACAGGAAAGGGCCTTCCCAAAACTGTTGCCACAAAGTTGGAAGCACAGAATCATCTAGAATGTCATTGCATGCTGTAGCGTAAAGATTTCCATTCACTGGAACTAAGGGGCCGAGCCAGAACCATGAAAAACAGCTCCAGACCATTATTCCTCCTCCACCAAACTTTACAGTTGGCATGATGCATTCAGGCAGGTAGCGTTCTCCTGGCATCCGCCAAACCCTGATTAGTCCATCGGACTGCCAGATGGTGAAGCGTGATTCATCATTCAAGAGAGCGTGCGTTTCCACTGTGCCAGAGTCCAATAGCGGTGAACTTTACATCACTCCAACCGACACTTGGCATTGCGCATGGTGATCTTAGGCTTGTGTATAGCTGCTAGGCCGTGGAAACCCATTTCATGAAGGTCTCGACAAACAGTGTTTGTGCTAACGTTGCTTCCAGATGCAGTTTGGAACTTGGTAGTAAATGTTGCAACCGACGACAGATGATTTTTCCGCGCGATGTGCTTCAGCACTCGGCGGTTCTGTTCTGTGAGCTTGTGTGGCCTACCACTTCGGGGCTGAGCTGTTATTGCTCCTAGACGTTTCCACTTCACAATAGCGGCACTTACAGTTGACCGGGGCAGCTCTAGCAGGGTAGAAATTTGACAAACTGACTTGTTGGAAAGGTGGCATCCCATGACGGTGCCACGTTGAAAGTCACTGAGCTCTTCAGTACGGCCCATTCTACGCCAATGTTTGTCTATGGAGATTCATGGCTGTGTGCTTGATTGTATACAACTGTCAGCAATGGGTGTGGCTGAAATAGGCGAATCCACTAATTAGAAGGGGTGTCCGCATACTTTTTGCCATGTAGTGTAGTTATTACTCTTGTTCTGCTGTCACTGTGGCTGTCGTTGTTGTTGTTGTTTTTATGCTCCTTATATATTGTGTGTGTGTGTGTGTGTGTGGTTTTTTTTTGGTTGTGTTTTATATATATATATTTACTAAAACTCTCATCTTGTATATATGTATGTATGTTCCTGAAATACAGCCACAACTTACACGATAGCGCCAAATTTTTCGGCCCACCTACTCACCATTCTCTGCGTGTGCAGTATCAAGTTTCGTTAAAATCGGGCAACGAAAAAAATTATTAAAAAATCAATTCCCGATTCAGTGAAGTACTCTTCGGGAGAATTTGATCAATGCAAACAACCTCAGTGGTATAGTTCGCTGGAGCTATCTTGTTTTTTGTTTTTTTCTGAAATGATTATTAAAAATCTCAAACATTTAGTATAGGCAAAGAACGATTTATTTTTAAGCATAAAATAAACCGCCATTTTGATCTAATACTTCCGTGTTCATTAATAAATAAAATAGTGTTTAGAAGATTCCCACAATAATTTCTTCGACTTTCTTTTCTCCGTGTTTTTTTTTTCACACTACGTATAATATCAAGTTTTGTTCAAATCGGGCAAAAAAAAAATTATTAAAAATAAATTCCCGATTCAGTCAAGTCCCCTTCGGGATTATTTGATCAATGCAAACAATCTCAGCAGTATAATTCGCTGGAGATATCTTTTTTTTTCTGAAATTATTTTTTTATCAACCGCTATTACGACGGAACCCAACGGGTTCACGGGTCATTTAGTAATATATATATATATAAATATATATATATATATATATATATATATATATATATATACATATATATATATATGTATATATATGTATTATATGTATATACAGTATATATGTATATATATATTGTTACGGTTGGTGGAAATTCGCATTACACCATAAAGAGTCCTCAGGTGAGATATCTCGGTAAGTCCATGTGTAGTTAGCCCAAACCCGTTGTATAGAGGGAATATGTGTGATTCATCCGGCTGCGACGCTTTGAGTTAGCCATTTTTTCTTTCTCTATTGTTATTTTCGACCATTAAGCGCCAACAACGCAAACAGCCACTACCTTTACCTTCACAACTCCATCCCGCAAACATCGCTTCACCGCCTTCCCAACGACACCATAACCATCAAACGACCACAGAAAACCTCCACCACCTTCGCCTTTCTCCTTCACAACCAACAACCGCACCACCTGTGAACCCTGAACGTCGGGCTGTCCAGGGCCCGTTCGGCGATTGGTGCCAAACGCACCGAGCCGCGAGCGGAATGGCGGCCTTTCCGAGGGAGAAATTCGGATCCAAAATGCTTCACGCCCACTTCCCCTCCGTCCAATGGGCGAGCGCGAGGCGGCTTGGCCCGCCTCCAAGCGTGTGTATGTGAAGTCCGTTTATGTAAATATGCGGATCAAGGGAAGTTCACGCCCCTTTTTGCCCGACCAATGGCTGAACAGAGGTGGCGTGGCCCGCCTCCAATCGCGTTTTGATCCGCATATTTGCATATCGGCTCCTCCTGAGTCCTATAAAGATGCGAGCGCAAGGCGACTCGCCAGAGAGGGTGAGTTGAGCTGGAGGAGTTCGAGAAGAGTTGGAGAGAAGTTGCGGGGGGTTGCGGGAGAGGGCGGACGGCGACGGGGTTGCGGTGTGGGGGTCGCTCGACTCGTCGCGGGGTCGGGCCGGCCAGCCATGCCCCTCCCTGAGCATCAGCGATTCCCCCGCCCCCCCCATTCGCGCTGAGATGGTGCCGGGGGGGCCCCCGTTCCTCCCCCGCCTGGACGTGGTGCCGGCAGGGCCGCTTGCGCGGAGCGCGCCAGAGAGGACTCGCCGACCGCGCCAGGGCACGGAGTCGGGCGCAGCGGCGCGAACATTGCGGCTTGCCCGCCATCGCGTCACGAGGACGCGGGTAAGACCTCCCCGGTCTCGTGGACCTGGCGGTCCTCCAGGATCCATGTGCATTTGGTCTGCGGACCTGTCTGCCTCCTCGCCTATGAGGGTGGCTTTCTTTTTCCTTTGCTTTTTGTGTAAATGCTTGTGGTGGCGCCGTCTGTTAAGTAAAACTGTGTAAGTGTTGCCGTGTGTCGGTCTTAGTCGGTAGTATCTCTCTTTTACTGTTTCTTTCTGTGCTTGAATACGTGCCTTTTATTATTATTACTGTGACTGAATACGTGCTTCTGTGCTGTCTGTGTGTGTGTAAATAAAATGCTTGCTTGTTGAACTGTTCCCGCTTTGCTTCGTCTCCTTCTCTTTTGTTGACTCTCCATCCTGCATCGCGTAAGAGATTGGTAGTGGGTGTAAGTCCCCGGTAACTAATCTGAACCGTCGAGGTCGACGATAACTCCGCTCGTTATCTCTGCGTACGAACGAACCGCTTAAGCGGTTCGTGTCCGAAGTCGACCTGCGGCGAGGTACGATCGCCCGATTAACCATCGCGTAGGTACTTAGGTAGGTCGGTTTGGCGAACAACCCTATCCTACGCGGGTGCCGATTGGGCACGATATGTGGTGAGTCGAAAGACCCACCCGTGACTAGCTCCGGCGTTGTTCCGAGAGGGTCACGACTGAATTGTCCGTCCGGTGGGCAACGTGCCGCGATTCGAGTTACGTGCCGGATCGCACGCCAGCGGGTGCGAATTCGCAACAATATATATAGTGTATATATATATGTTATATATATATTATATATATATATATATAATATATATATATATATATATATATATCATATATCAGACCTCCTGATTTCTCCTGGGCTGTTATGGAGAGCATCTTTGCAGATTGTCTCACACGGTAAAACAGCATAATCCGCACAGAACAACCATCTGCTGCCACCCAGACAATTGTTCCTGCTAATGCAAACATTCAACCAGAAGGCACGTGATGTGACCAGCGGGAAAATCAACAGTCCACGACAACAGTGTGTATGTATATATGTGTATATATATATATATATATTATATATATATATAATATATATAATATATGTATT
Source organism: Eptatretus atami (assembly GCA_035128595.1). Lineage (NCBI taxonomy): Eukaryota > Metazoa > Chordata > Myxini > Myxiniformes > Myxinidae > Eptatretus > Eptatretus atami. Next base: position 90,198,389 of record CM068960.1, read on the forward strand.
GTTGCGAATTCGCGCCCGCCGATGCGACGGCCACGTGACTCGAATCCGCGGCACGTCGCCCACGGATGGACAATTCTGTCGTGACCCTCTCGGACCAACCCGGAGCTAGTCACAGGTGGGCCTTTCGGCTCACCACGATCGTGCCAATCAGCCACCCGCGTGGGATAGGGTTGTTCGCCAAACTCGACCTACCTAAGTACCCATGCGGATGGTAAACCGGGTGATCGCACCTCGCCGCAGGTCGACTCCGGACGCGACCGCTTGGGCGGCCCGTTCCGTACTATCGGGATAACGAGCGGTGTTATCGTCGACCTCGGCGGTTCAGATTAATTACCGGGCGTATTAAGCCCACTACGAACCCTTACGTGAAGCAGGATGGAGATTCAATTAAAGAAAAGACGAAGCGAAACGGGAAACAGTTCAACACAAAGCACATTTATTACCCGGCCCACGGAAAGCACACATATACAGTCAAACAGTCAAAATGCACCTATATCAATTAAACAAAAAAAACAATGCAGAGCTACTACCGAATACGCGAACACACGGCAACACTTATACAGTTTTACTTCCAGACGGCGCGACAACATTCATTCGAAAGCAAAGAAAAGGCCACCCTCAAAGACAGGGGGCAGACGGGGCCCGTGGGCCAATATGTGCGCGTGACCTGAAGGAGCGGCCAGGCCCGCGAGACCGGGGGGGTCTACCCGCGTCCTCGTGACGAGCCGCAAAGGTGGCTGCGCGGCGGTGCCCCGACTTCGTGCTCCTTCGCGGTTTCGTTGGCACCGCTTGGAGTGGGGTGGGAACGGGGCCCCTTTTTGCACTTTCTCTCAGCGTGGGGGAAAAGGGGGGAAATTGTTGATGCCCTGGGGGAGGAGAATGGCTGGCTGCTTGGGTCCCGCGACGAGCGAATCCACCGCGACCTCGTCGCCGACCGCCGTCTTCCCTGCCTCGGACCCGAGCTCCTTGGCCTCTTCCCCAATTCTCCTCAGCCGACTGCAGAAACCACCTCGATGCCTTCGCCACCCGACTCGACTCCGCTCTCCAACCGACTTGACTGCCCGCCAACAACTCCTCTCTCGACTGCAGAAACCACCTCGATGCCTTCCGCACCCGACTCGACTCCGCTCTCCAACCTGACTTGACTGCCCCGCAACAACTCCTCTCTCATTCTCTGCCGTGCGCTCGGCGTTTTATAGGCCGGCAGAGAACCCATATGCAAATTCCCGGATCAGGATCACCTCGGGGGCGAGCAGCGCTCGCGATTGGACGGAGGAAAAGGGGCGTGAATCTCCCCTGATCCTAGAATTTGCATATCTCGATTCCACACAGACGCGCCTGGAGCGGGCGCAAGCCGCCCCGCGCTTGCTAATTGGACGGATCAGAAGTGGCGTGTAGCATTCCTGATCCGAATTCTCCTCGGAAAGGCCGCTATTTGCACTCGCGGCTCGGTGCGTATCGCTGAACGAGCCCAGGACAGCCCGACGCTCAGAGTTCACAGGTGCTGCGGGAATGGCCGTAGAAGGAGAGAGGTGAGGGTGGTGGAGGGTTTTTGGTGGTGCTTTGATGGTCATGGTGCCGTTTGGGAATGGCATGCTGCGATGATGTGGGAGCGAGTTGTGACGGTAAAGGTCGTGACTGTTGGCGTTGTTGTTGTTGTTGTTGTCTGAGGGTTGGAGCGTGGTTGCAGTTTGGTGACGATGGCTGGCGTGGTGGTTAAGGTGGTTGCGGTTGAGACGTGGTTGGTTCAAAATAAGATAGAAACAGAAAAACGGCTATCTCAAAGCGTCGCAGCCCGAATGAATCACATAAATTCCCTCTAAATAACGGGTTGGGGCTAACTACACATGTACTTAGAGATATCTCACCTATGAGTCCTGAATGGTGGTTTGCGAATTTCACAGCCGTAACAATATATACATACATATATATATTTATATTTATATACCAGCGGGGTGGGGTGTGCTTACACATTGTGTAAGCATATGAACCGTGTTTCCCCATTGTCTCGGGTCACTCACCTGCATTTGAGATTTTCATTTTTTTCCTCCATTTATTTCGATTTTCATTTATGGATGTTTTCTGACGATTCTGTGATTTTTCTCGGTGTACCAGCATTGATGTCCATCAACACACAAAAGTTCAGCTTTCTTTGTCACCCTGAAGGTACTGATCTTTAATATCGGTCAGTGAGGCAGTGACTTAGCCAGTCGTTAGAAAGAGATTAATATATATATATATATATATATGTATAATATATATGACTCGCAGAGTGTGCTTGCACATTGTGTAAGCATATGAACCATGCTTCCCCATTGTCTTGGTCGCTCACCTGCTTTTGATTTTTCATTCATTTATTTATATTTTCATTTACGGATGCTTTCCGACAGTTCTGTGATTTTTCTGGTGTATCGGCTTCATTGTCCATTGGCACAGATCATTACCTTGCTTCCCCATTTTCTCGGGTCACTCACATGCATTTTTTTTCATTAAAAAAAAAAAGTATTTATATTTTCATTTATGGATGTTGTCAACGATTCTGTGATTTTTCCCGGTGTCCCGGCTTCGATGTCCATCGGCATGCAAAATTTCAGCTTTCTACGTCCCCGAAGGTACCCCGATCTTTAATATCAGTCAGTTAGTCGGTGGTTAGAAAGAGCTTTATATGTTAGATTATATCCGAGACAATGGGTAAGCACAGTTCATATGCTTACACAATGTGGAAGTTCATATGCACAGTTCATATGCTTACACACCCTGCAAGTGTGTATATATTTCCTGTTGCTTTGATAAGTATTACTATATATAATTTAGTGTGCTCCTTCTGTGACTGTCACACCTTATTTGAAAGGGTTTCTGCTGTCATAGCATTGGAACCAAGACATTCAAGCTGCAGGTCCTGATTCTTCTTCTTCCATCCGGAGAGACGGGCTTCCAATAGGCAGCATAAATTTAATACCGATAGGCAGCATTTAATGTCCACCCTAAATTTTCCGAAGATGATGATGGTGGGTCTTTTCTTGAAATCACTTCTTTAATTGTTGTGCTGGCTCAGAGGAGATGGTCCTTATTTGCTGCAGCTATGATGGAGTGTCCAAGTCTAGATATTGTGTAACTTGAAGGGGATGAGGTTACTACCATGCCGATCTTTATGAGACGGGTAGTGGTGGTGCGAGGTATTGTCGAAGCAAGCTGAGGTGAGTTGTTTTAGTGCATTTTGAGGATGGTATGCACTGCAGCCAACTCATGCTGGTGAGGTAGGAAGTGGATGTCGACTTGATATACTGAAGAGTCAATCAAGTGAACGGTCAGGTGAAGGATATAGTCGAATGGTGTCTGATGCTGCCATCTCGAAAAATGGTAAGTAATCCTGAAGGTGAGGCGGTGAGCCACTCGTGGCAAAGTGTCCTGTCTCTGGATTATGAAGCCACTCTTGTTGGCACAATACTGTTGTGTGCTGGTCCAGTGGAGCATCAATTTCATTGCAACCCCTGGGTTTTCATTGTGTAGGACTTTAGATTGTGGTATTATTGAAAGTCAGGATTATCGAGCTTGCTTCCTTCTTGTTGAAGATAGTCATTACCTGACACTCATTAGGCATCACTGCAACTTGCCACTTATCAGCTCAAGCTTGATGTTTGGGTCTTGGTGTATGTGGAAGAATGTTGCTTCATTATGGAAGACGTTATGAATGGTGCTGCCTCATTCTTGACCAGATGGATGGAAGGTCATTGATGAAGCAACTGAAGGTTGCCTGGTTATCGCAGTGGATTTTAAATTAGCATCGGTCTGTTAAAAGCATTCTTAACATGAGATTTATCTCACATCATAACGATGATACATGATTTTTCTTGGCCTGGAGACATCTGTGACATCATATCAAAGGCTCACTTTTCATTTGACTAGCCATACCTTTTAACACAAGAAACCTACAGTCAAATATATTGCTGTTTACTCGATTAAATGTACAACTGTTAATAGTGAAGCCAATAGGCAATTATAACAACAAATACAATACAACTTCCTTGATCATTATCAACTTTGTCACTTGTTTGAAACCATCCATTAAGTAAAGATTTTAACCCCTTCCTTCAAATCCCTCCAGGAATGACTCATATACACCTCTACCCTCCCCTTCCCCTCTTCCTCCAAATTACTCATAGTTCATACCAACTTCCTTTCCTTCTCCACTCCTCTCAAAAATTACCTTACCCTTTCTACTATCCCACATCCTGCTTTTCCTTTCTTTTCTCAATTCTATTTTTTCACAATATATCCTCCTTCCTTGCATAGATAATTATTAAACAGATGGCTGCTTAGAGGTTTGGGTTGGGGCCAAAATGATGTTCATGGATCGTAAACTTTGGGGACACGGTACAGATGGGACCAACATCCTTTTTTTGTATCGACATTACCCTGTGGTTTTAAGAATATATATAATTATCTTATCGTATTTGAAGAAAACACACATGCACAACCTTTGTGTATGACTTGATTTAAAGAATATAAAGGAACTTCATCCAAGTGGCGCACTACCATCTCTTTTCCTCCCCCAACTCTACTGCAATCTTTTACATCCCTATCAACCCTACCTTATTTAACATTGTGTTTTCTCCCCTCCTTCCCTCCTCTCTTGTTATGAGTTAATTCCCTTACTTCTTGCATAAAACTGTGGCCAAATTGTCACTACATTGCCCTTTTACCCTTTATCAAGTTCTCACTCCTCCACGAGCCTCGATTGCGTATTCAAATAAAAACATTTTCTGTGCAGGGAATGAAACATTTAATTGTACAATGGATTAACGGCTCTTTAAAAATACAACATTTCCAACAAATAATATCCAAAAGAAGGCTTCCGGTTTTCTGGTTTAGTTTGAACCTTTCAGGTGCATATCGATTGACCCGTTTATACCCACTGGAGCACAATTTTACTTTCACACTCAATGAATTGGCTAGTAAAGTATTACTTTCCGTTTTAAAAAGAAGGTAAAATCCCATGGCTTGAATATAGCTTTACAGTGTCAGAAGAAACTGCCAAAAACAACCATAAAATTTTCAACTTCCTTGCAAACAGGACTCAGGAGGATAAGATAGCGTTGTGCACTGGATAATGGCACTTTTCGCCTTGGAGGCCCTGGCAGTAATGAGTTACTACCTGCCAAACCTGCCAGCACACTCTTTTGTTCATTCGTTTCTCTCGTTAGGCCCTTAATTGGCCTCTCGTTCCACACAACACTATCAGCAGCTTTTCAGATTCCTTGGCGCAGAACAGCTCGACAATACGCAATGTTATCTCCAGTTGGGAGCGGCACCTTGTTTGCGAATGGCTCATTTGTTAAGCGCTCCAAAATGATCAAGTAGGTCCAAAAAGAGTGGATTAAGATAGCCTGGAGTATGATAGATATCTACATTGAGCAACAGAGCTGTGGATTTATGAGTCGGGGTAGAACACGGAGCTAATGGTTTGCCACAACTTGATGCACTGGAATTTAGGGGCCAAGCTTCCCATTCTTGTTTTTCCGACCATTTATGTCTTTTTGAATTGTTTGGAGATTTGTTCAAGATAGGGGTTGTACCTCGGGGATATTTGTTTCACCGACTTATTTATGATGAAGAACTAAGCACAATACCAATTGCTTTTGCATAGGGTACGTTTAAAAAAA
>CM068960.1:90212657-90225436 GCA_035128595.1 Eptatretus atami
AAGGCAAGAGAGGAAACGACGGAGCCTCTGACGGTCCCTGCTCACACTAACGGCTCGACACGTTTGCCGATCCGCTTCCCGGAGCCCGGCACCTCGATTTGGGCCTTGTCTGGTGCACAGGCTAGGCCTGGATTTGTATGCTGGACCTTGAGAGAGATCAGCTGAGGCCCATCGTCGACCTTACACGGGGTCAGAGCACGTGGAGACCGCGTGCGGTGCAAAGGGGGCAAGAGTACGACGCCTCCATTTTTCCACGCGGCGCGTTCGAGCTGGTGGCTCGAATCCGTGGACATCCTGTTACGAGAGACATTCGTGCTTTTTGACACTTTCCTCTCGTCCATGAGACATCACCAAGTACTCTGTCTTGCATGCATGGATCACGTGGTGTGACGGACTGTCGGGCAAGGATGAATTTCACAGCAAAAACCAGTTGTTAATTTGGAATATCCATGATTACGTCAGCCCGAATCGTTTGATTGAAATGATTCGGTTCTGCGGGGCATCATGTTTGTGAGCTGCCCTGGGGCAGCGCTCTCGCGTGCTGCGAGCGATCGGAAACCCAGGCCCGAACTCGGCCTGTGTGGACCTTTGCGATGTGGTATTGTACCAGTTTTACATACAATACGTACACCACCCACGAAGGTCATTTTACTCATCTTATTTTATCTTAAACATGGGTAATTTCAGTTTTAAAGTGTCTGAAAGTGGGTTTTCTTTGGCGTCCACACAACGGATTTAATTCACTCCATTATCCTTATTGGGAAATATTTTGGAATCCGAACTTTTTGCAATCCGAAAGCCTTCCTGGAACAAATAAATTGGGATTCTGGGGCACCACGATATAGGCAAACACCTTACTCCGATCTCTGCGGTTAGCGCCGGTGGTCGCACGGTTGACGCGACTGCCACGGAGGCCTACGTAGGTGCACGCGGGCGTAGGGGAAACCGTGCGTCGACCCTGCGTTGCCCGCAGGTAGTCACACAACCGCAAGGCACCTACGGCGACCTGTGAAATGTGCGGCCGCCCGTAATTTTTCGGGGTTGGGAAAATTCATTTTTCATGAGAAGAGCTTACGCTAAGCCGCACGAATAACGCAAGCCCACCGTCGCCCTACGTACGTCGACGTTGGACACATTAGCTTGGGCTTGTCGAATTGCTACAGCGAACGTAGAAATGAAAAAAAAGTTATAACTCCGCGCTATAATTCCACGGCGACCCTACGGCCTGTAAATATAGCAAAACGGCGTAGGGCCTCCCTGAGGCCACCTCAGTTTCTCTGCGGCCGCCCGCACGTTTCTGTCATTCAGAGGCGTTTACGGCCGCCGTATCCTCGCCCGTAGGCCAAATGTGACCTAGGCTTATTGCCCTGTACTATTTTAACTAACCACAGAATATATTGTTTTTTTTAATCTCAGGAGTGTTACACATTAAGCAATGAAAACTACGATCACTGGAAGCCACAAATTTTTGTCTCTGGTTGGTGCAGACTGTGCCTAACAAAATGTTGGAGTAACCAGTCCTTTTCAGAGCTGATGTCAAGCCATCATTGAGATGTGACCGAAGAACCTCACCATCCTTGGGTCCGACTATGTATGAGATAAAAGAGAGAGTTCTGAATTTTTTTGCCTTGTTATTAGTACCAACTGAAAATACAGCAACTTTTCGGCATTTTGCAATAATTAATGTGTAAATAAAGGCTACGAAAGAAACAAACTTGTAACAGGTACGAGCGAGTGCGTGCGATAGCGCTAGCGCTTACATACACCGCCTGCAACGCATAGCAGGGCGATCCGATTGTGAACGGGGGTACTTGTTTTTCCCCTTCGCCAGCCGTTGCTATGCGGACATTGCATTTATGGAGTCGCGAAGTTCCCAGATGTCTGACCCCGAGAATGCTCCCATACTTCAACAACCAGATCACGGCAACCAACTGGTCAGATGGACCTTATTGTTTTATATATATGATCGATGTCGAAGTGAGGGTGGTTTATATTAGGAGGATCACACTAAAGGGTTAAACAAAACGATGATCTGTAAAAGGTAAAATGCACATGGTTTCAGCAGAGAACACAACCGCACGGCACCGCACGCCCAACACAGCGCAAACGTCGTCATGTCTAATCGAGTTCCGTGAGACACGGATGCAGCTTGGAGAGCACTCGCCAAGTGGCTTAAAGCACTCAGCAAGCACTTCCAACGAAACGGTTGTTAAGAAACGGCTAGTTTACCCGATTATCCACCATTAAACAAACACCTCCCGAGACGTCCGGAAATGCAAAGCCACGAATGCTGACGTCTCGGATGTATAAGCATTGCCAATGTACCAGCATTCGTTCCCCCATGATGCGACAGGTATTCGATAAACATGAGTGAGGAAAGTGGAAAAAACTTTATTGTGAAGAAATCGCTGCCTTGCCTGTTCCAGGTCAAAGCATGCGTTGAGCAGGCCAAAACACATGGCGGCTTCAGACCGTAGCGAGGTTACCAAGGAAAACGCCTTAAAACCCAGGAGAACAATGTGGCTGAGATCACCTGGTGAAGATATAATTAAATAGTCAGTTAAATATCTTCAAAGCCGGTGAATTTTAATTAACCAAAACACCCATTTTCACTCCTGCAGCTTCCGTGGAGTTTTCTCTGTACCATGCAAAGTTCAGGCTGCTAGGTTTTATCGTTTGGAGTTATGGAGGAAGACACACACTGATACACAACGTTGCCTTTTATTAGTATAGACATGCTTGGGCTATTATGTTGAGTTAGATGCCTGCCACATCGAGTTTCCAAAATGGGTGCTGGGAATTCGCAGATCCAGAAAGATGTCATGTAACAATTTATTTCTTATATAATATGTGAATATATGTTCCTGCGCATGTGAAATACAAATTTGTTTTAAATCCTGGATTTGCACACTATCCTAGCATTGAACGCTCGGTGAAACCAAAAATTACATTACGACCTTACATTAGTTTTGCCGGTGTTTCACACAAAGGCTGTCAAAAGGACTGTTGGAGTTTTTTATTTATTAAAGACTTCAAATTATTAACCATAACATTTTCTTTCCTCTACATGAGTTGGATTCAAACGTAGTTTCTTTCATGAAGATAACACATTCAGTTTTTAACGTACATAAATTTCAAGCAGTTCCTCTTGATTGTACAAAAATTTGTATTTGGGCGGTGTATAGCAATAGAGCACTGCTTCTATCGCTCCCAACACAATAGGAATTACCTCATTTCCTTGCATGGGTTGAAATCCAAAATGTACCTTTCTTTCCTGCATAAGAAGATGCTATATACAGTCTTCAAATGACACCAAGAGACTGAAGCCTTAACTCCCAAATCCTGAAACCTGAGCCACTTATAGTGACCAAATGGCAGGCGAAATTTTTTTTAATGTTTTTTCCAGAGAAACTATGGCTGCCATACCACATGACCGATTGCAGTGTACATTTAATTCCTTGACCAATTTATTCGAAATGACAAAAAATTTAAGATTTGATCTGTAAAGAATTTGACATGCAATTATGACGTCATCATTAAGCACCGATTATCATCAACAATGTTGTTTCCCGATGAGTTCCTTGATTTGCTGACAAGTTTCATGGTTTTGTTGTTAAGCAGTTCTTTGAGAATATGTCAAAGTTTTTCCTTTTTTCCAACATGTCTGGCCATACCACATACCTGTGATGTCATTCGTAATCATTAAAAAAAAATTATCCGTGGTAGCAATCCTAGTTCAAAGTTTTGTGTCAATCACTCAAGTGGTTGTGGAGAAAAACCAAATTTAAAAGTGAATGAACCTGCAAAACTTGCGAAAGAAAAAAATATGAACAAAAGCAATAGGGTACCGTTGGACCGAACAAGGGAAAATATAATTTTCTGTTATTTCTTGTAACTGAATATTTACAGTTACGATTTACGACATTTGCGCACGGATAGCCTAGAGGTATTTCACATTTCAACTTCTGAGCTGTCCCACTGGGGTTAATCCAGACCCAACTATAATTGTCATCCTGGTGTTTTGTTGGAGCCGAGAGATTCAACAATGTTTGTTCATCCCCTTGGCATGGACGTTAAGCCGGAGAATTGGTCTGCCAGTAGTGGCTATTGGTGGATCTAAAAGATCCCAGGAATCTTTTGCTGAGTAGGCAGTATCACCGGCACCCTCAAAAAAATTCCAAATTCCTGTGCCTTCAGTTCAATCAGCTTAGTGAATGAATTGTGCCAAAAATGCCATTCCCCAAACAGGCACTGAGCCAATGGACCAGTTCGCCTGTTCTACTATCCTCTACCCCCGTTACTTTCCCCTCCCTACCTTTTCCCCTCTCCTCCTCTTCCCCTCCCCCCCCCTCTCTCTGTCCCCCACTTCTCCACCCCTCTCCCCTTTTCTTCCTCTCCCACTCTTACCTCTATTCCTCCTCCCATCTCCCTCTTCTCTCTCTCGGCTCTCCTCCTCCTCTCACCCTCTCCCACTCACCTTTCTCTGTCCCCCTCCTCTCTCTCATCTCTTTTGCCATTTGAATCTGATCTGGAAAAACTGCACTCATTCTATTCTGGTTGGGGGGAGGTATTTCTTTAGTTCCAGCCATACATTGAAGGCATTCAGGTGACCATCGTTTCCTTTTTCTGTATAGTAAGTCGAAGGCTCGGAAATAGCAAGAACATAGAACGGAACATAACGTCCAGAACAAAAGGTGGAAAGTGGTAAACACAAATGGCAGTGTAGAGGGACATAAACAGAGGGACTTATGGAGGAAGAATGAATTGTTATTCCCCTCATTGCCTCCTCCACCTCACCCTTTTTCCCTCGTATGCCCTATACGTCCCTTTTTTGTGCTTGCTTTGGAGACTGTCGTGTTAATGTGAAATTTTGTGAAAATCCAGGTGAACTATTGCAACCTTCCCCTCTTTGGTTATTGGTTCATGGTGGTGCCCGATGGAGATCTCTCCCCTCCCATTTTCCTGTCTCTCCCACCTTCTTTTCCTTATCCTAATCCCTTTCTCCTCATTCTTTCCCTTCCTTTTCTCAATTCTTCATTCAATCCTTTTCCTACCTTTTTCCCTTTTGACACGATATGCCGATATCAATACGTGGACACAACTGTTCACCACATTTATCTTGGGTCTCGTTATGTCGAATGAGATATTATGTGGCCTCAGCCAGTTTCATTAACTGAGACTGGTGTATGTTCTCATTTACAAGCATTCTGGACTAGTTTACAGAGAGAAATCATAAGATCTAACACCTTACGCTGAGGCGGGTTGGTGGAGCCAGCATTGCAACTTCCTCTTTAAGGGAAAAAACCCTTTTTTTTGTTGTTTTGACCAAAAGTGTGTTCCATCAAAATTTATCACTCCATGTCAATACATTTGTGCTAACTTTTGAATTGGACTGTTTTCTCAAAAGTGGCGGAGAGTTATTTGTTGTGATTTATAGCGTTAGACCCATGATGTTTATAAAAAGACCTTTTGATGCAAAACGGAGCCTTCAGGAGAAGAATTTCAAAAACACTTGTTATCACTTAAAAGTCAATTGTCTCTTTGAACAACTTATATGGCTTTGAACATCTTTCACTTTTTATGAAAGGCCTTTTTATTAAAGGTGTTATTATATGGTAGCAGGTATGCTTCACTTAGAAGCATTAATGAACCGTGTCTCGGGTCACTCTCTGCATTTTTTTTTTCTGGTTTTTTTTTATTATTTAATTTTCATTTACGTACACTTTCTGATGTTCCGTGTTTTTTCCCAGTGTATCTGCTTTCGATGTCCACCGGGACACAAAAATTACGTGTTTCCCATTGTCTCGGTCACCACCTGCATTTATTTTTTTTTCATTATTATTTTTCATTTACGGATTGCTGTCTGACAGTTCTGCTGATTTTTTCCAGTGGTATCAGCTTGATGTCTGTCGGCAACACAAAATTTCAGATGTCGACATCACCCGGAGGTACCGAAAATTTAATATCAGTCAGTGATGTTATGGTTAAATATGAGCTTTGTAATTAGATGCACAAAGCATGTCTTTTGCCATCTTCAAACAACCTATTTTTATTTGACTGTCCTCTGTCTCTGTCTCTCTCTCTGTTCTGTCTCTCTTCTCTCTCTCTCTCTCTCTCTCTCTCTCTCTCTCTCTCTCTCTTCTCTCTCTCTGTCTCTCTGTCTCTCTGTCTGTCTCTCTGTCTCTCTGTCTCTCTGTCTCTCTGTCTCTCTGTCCTCTGTCTCTCTGTCTCTCTGTCTCTCTGTCTGTCTGTCTGTCTGTCTGTCTGTCTCTCTCTCTCTCTCTCTCTCTCTTCTTCTCTCTCTCTCTCTCTCTCTCTCTCTCCTCTCCTCTCTCTCTCTCTCCTCTCTCTCTCTCTCACTCTCTCTCTCATATACCATACTCTTCACAGAGTGTTGGCTTGCCACCAAAGCAGTTGCTGAACAAGTTTATACTGGGTGTTTAAGCCATTGCCTTTCCCCAACAGTAGTTACGACAGAATGTGTACTTGTTCATGGTGCTGGCGATATCTCACCTACTCTTCTATGGGCACCGTGGGCATCTTTAACGTCCACCAACTTAATGTCGTAGACAAGTCACCCATTAACGTCTATCCGAAGGGTGACACACTTTGATTGAATCAACCCGACTGTGAAAACACTGGATGTCAGTTTATAGTTGGGCCGACCTTGTTTGTAGTTTAACTTGTTGGTGTAAAAAAAAAAAGATTGTTGAAAACAAATCAATGGAGTTGGACAGTCAAACTGTTCATAGGAAGAAGTAGACAACATTGTTCATTGGCACTGTTGCACCAAGTTCCACCTTTTGTTTCATGCACTGTTATTAGCAAAACTTTTCATCATAAACAGTCAATGCTCGATTTCGCACCTAATTGCGATGTCTTGTTTTGGGCGACGGACACATTGCATGCATTCCAATATGGCCAGTGGACAAATGAGAGGCATTTTAGAAACTAATGAATTGTCATTTTAACAGTCACATACCATTTTGTAGCCTAATTGATTTATTGTAAAGTCCATTGATAGTCATGCATTGCGAGCAGGGCTTGCTGGCAGGGAGCAATGATTTTAGCTCCGACCCAAATAGGCGTTTGTTTAAGAATACGCAGCTGGAATTGTGAAGACAGGTCAGCGGGGGTTTACCTTTTGTCAGCGTTAATAGAAGCGGTCTAAAGCTCCCGTTTATCTGTTTTTTTTACTTTTTTGCTGAGGTCGGTGCAACATCTTAGCAATTTGTGTGTTTCGCCTCCGAGTGCAACGCAGTGAGACGACAGGAGAAAAAGGCTTGGAATTTGCATGGATGTCCCGGCATTACCATCAGCAATGTTTTACACAAGTTGGTGTTAGGAGTAACATGCTATGATGACTTATTTGTTTGGCTTTTAAAATCAATTCAAATAATTATCTCTCTTATTGTTATCCGCATTGAAGCCCAGGACATGAATTGAACAACCTGTTTCAAAAAATGGCATTGAGACCTAATTTTTCACGTATATATCACCCTGTTACTATGACAACTCTACTGTGACAAGTACTTACAACACCCTGTTTCATAAGTGAGTAAAATATGTTTTATTTTATATATTCCTCTCTCTCTCTACTGTTCCTTTCTGTTCTGTTATGTCTGATCTGTTCAGTGCCTCCAACTCTTCCATGAGCATTGACTCTATCTGTACACCCTCAAATTACTTTCAGTAATACTCATGTTTTCAAAAAGCTAAAGTCAACTTACATTTGCAATTTATTGGAGTCAACTTGTGTTTATCTAAGCGACTTATTTTTTTAAATTTGTAATAATATTATGTCCGACAGCCTAATAATATGGTGATGCCCTGAAAGCCTCACAAAAAATGTAATTTCAGTGCTCTCTCATATGTACAACTATATTTTTTGGAGTTTTTTAAATCTATGCTGTTTGCTGATGTTCACCAATAACGTTGAAACTGTACGACGGCTGATTGGGAAATGTGCACTGTTGCTCTCATGATGTGCTTACATTGGTAAATGCCTTGCAGCTGTGGAGTAAACTCTGATCGCAGTGTGAAATAAGCAACGAGCCTATCTGACCTTGGGTTAGCTTCTCATTTGCTTTATGCGGCCTATCTGACGAAGGACCAAATGGTGATTAATTATACTCATCCGAGTTGTATCTGGGAGATTTATCGTTTACCTCCAAACATATTGGGAGAGACTTGATTGGGCTTTTAGTTCTTCGATGTTGATGCTTTGCATTGCACATGTGCTGCACATGTCTGGCAGCCAAAGATCACGAATGAGTATTCAAACCAAGTACAGAGCTGATGGGGGGGGGCATTGGGTTTCGTGCATGAGCGATGTGTAAATGCTGACAACTGCTGGAGGAATTTCGGATCGAGTTTGAAATAGCAAAGGGCTTACTTGAGCTAAGTTTTTATAGTTCTTTATGCCCTTTATCAGACAAGGATAGGCTGAATAGTGATTAAACTAATATTACAGTTTGGAAGATGATTATGGAAAGTGAAACAAAGGAAAAACTGGGGTATTAAATGCAAATAGCCACATTATATAATCACAAAGGCGAGCAACGTCCGGCAAAAGTTTCGGGCAGCTACACGTCCATGAGGCCATTTTGGATTGAAACGATAACACCTGTACCATACTTTAGATATGTCATTCACAAGATCGCTATTGGATTGTCATCTATAATGCTAAAAAAATATATAAGATACACTGAAGTACTCAACATCACTTTTGGAAGAATTGGGGCTTTCTTCCTCGACCTTCTATTGTCCAACGCTACCAGTTTATGTATTCTCCTCAAAATATTCCACAACTGCTGACACCTGAAGTCGGCATCCTATTGTCTGCCACAGAGTAGCCTTCAGTAGCTTAAACTTTGATTTCTATATTCTTGAATATCTTCTTCTTCTTCTTTCGCTGCTCCCGTTAGGGCGTCGGCCACAGCGGATCATCCGTTATTTGATCCGCCATAATGATTGGCACAGGGTTACGCCGGAGCCTTCCTGACGCAACCTTGGTCGCCTCTTACGACACAGGATATTGGTACACCTTATTCTAACCGGCTACACCGGGCCCAGTACACTGGTACGTCACTTCGCCGACCTCGGAAGGATGACAGGCTGAGTCAACCTCCTGGTGTATTAATCAGTGGCCCAAACGGGGCTTGAACTCAGGAACCTTTGGATCCCACCGCAACCCTAACCACTACGCCAAACACCAGGCCTATATTCTTGATATAGGCAATGCAACTGACAGCTTACAATGTCGGGATGCGAACCTTGTCATCAGATCTCTTCTGGGGTAATGCAACGACACTTTAAATTGCCATCACCTTTAAATCATGAGAATTTTGTGAAACCTCTTCCCTCATTCCTGACCTTCCACCAATCTAACCTGCACCTCTTCACAAACAGCACCTCTCCACCACCACTGCTCCTCCCTCTCCTCTCTTCTCTCCCTCCCACCTCATGTCGCTACGCATCAACACATCAGCCATTAGCATTTTGAATAACACCACTGCCTATACTTTCCTGCCTGCCAATGCACCGAGCACACACTCGCTGCATGAAACAGCGATCCAAAAACCCCATACCAAAGCAGTCCTTCCTCCAGTTCCACCCCTCACCTTCAAATTTGCTGTCAATTGAAGGACATCATACCATATGTTGCCAGGCAACAGGATCTTAACACCAAAGTACTCCATCGTCCAAATCTCTTGTTTCACTTTCTCACCTGCACACCCTCACACCATATCCAAGCCCTTGTTACGCCATGTTCCATCACCTTCACACATCTCCTCTCCAACTCTATTCCTCGCCTCCCTCCTCAATCATCTTTCTTTTTCTTCACAGTGTCTTTTTCCATTTTGACCTGCTTTACCCACCCAAAAACCTTGCCCCCTATGCTAGCACCGTTCCCATTACCCTTCCTCTGCTGCAACCACTTCTCCATCTTCATTCACTCAGCTCTCACCTCCCACTTCTGACTTGCCTTCTTTTCAGGGAGAGCATTCGTCACTACAGCATCATTTCGAATCCACATAATCATGCACTCCGCACCCTCGCCATTTATCTCCTCAGTTTCACTGTTAATGGGAAAACCAAAGTTTTTCACCCTGATCACAAAAGCATTCTGCATTCGGGCAGTGGGTTAGTTTTGGTTTTTTCACAGGACTGAAAGGTGAATTAGTGTGGCCCCTTTCATATATAATAATAATAATAATACTAAACATGGAAAAAAAGGTAAGCAACGGTGCTTCTGGATCATAGCAATAACCCGAGGAAAATTATTCAGTAAACCGTTACGTTTATCAAGAAATAAAAAACATACAGTATCTTGGTAAGTATGGCAGTTTGACAAATGATTTGAGCCAAATCAGAGGTTTTGTTGATTTTATGAAAACACAAAATAAGGAGATCTGTAATGACACTGTTTAACACCTTAAAAAACATAATTACTTTGAATGGTGCTGCTGGCACACACTCTGTGATGCAGGGCTTCAAGACCAGTCAATAATGACATCCAATGAAGTCACAACAGAATAAATGTGATGCCTCAAAGGGTCAATAATGCATATGACAGATCGAGAAAACAAATGATTGCCAAAAACAGTCCTCATCCACTGAAGAATCCTTCAGAGAGAATGATTTGTTGCATTCCTGGTGCCAAAGTAACCTCCAACTGTGCCAAGGCTGCACAGAAAAGGGCCATTTTCTTCATTCTATGCCCAAAGAATGGCAAAAACGTTCTCCATTGGATCTATTATCAGAACTTCTTTAGCCACCAGCAATGTTGTGTGGTATAGTTTCACCAAAAAGTTGGTTAACTGCACGAGAAAGTGGGCTTGCATGTCACCATTACAAACCAGTGTTCGCATTTTGGGTGGTTGTCAAAAGTGGAACAACAGCGCATGATCTAAAATGTCCTCACAGGTTACCCCATACAGTGACAGGCCTAGGTTTTAACATCGTGATAGCCAACCCCATGTCATAACGGATCCGTCATCAACGCGATGTTACTCCACAAAGTTAAGTGATAGGCGTGTTAGGTTCTACGTTAACCCAAGTTCTACCATTCATTCCACCTTGTAAGGACTCTCATTCAAACCAGATCTGCCAAGATCGCGAGCTTCCAGCGTTGGAACTTGCCCAGCACCTTCCCAAGGGTAGGCTGGAATTGCTAAATAGTTGGCTGACTAATACTGCAGGTATCAGTCTCGCACGAACCCACACTACAACTAAAAGACAAAGTAGCTTGTTTTAATTGGATTTTCTGATTTCCCCACTGCAAAAATCCTCTTACAATTGTGTATTGGAGCCTAAGGAGGGTTGATGTGTTGAAGGCACCTCCCAATAGTCAGAAAACCTTGCAGAAAGTGTGAGTGTGGCACGCAATCACAATCACCAATGAACACAAAATGTCACAATCACTGTTCCATGAAGAGGTACTCTTTTTTTGTTTTGTATACCTTGTCGAGGCTCGTTTAGAGCTAAGACACAACGCACAGCATAGGGGGGCTTGAACAAGAGTGCTTCCTTTAATTTTAATATAATATAAACTAATAAATAACCAAACATATTCGTAATCATTGATCTAAAACACTGGATGTTGGGCCGCTAGAAATAGTTCCGGCAGGAGTGGAGACAGACAAATAGAGGCGGAGATGATAGTGGTATTTGGTAAAATGAACGAAATATTCTAATAGTTTGTAATTCCATTTGATGAAATTTAGGTTGGTGAGAAATTGCGAATCCGTTACACTTCTAACTTCCTAGGTGAAAATGGACTGCATTTTCGCAATCAGTGCGGGTCGATTTTACTCTAAGAAATGTTTAGACGGACCACAAATTAATTATATGATTAGAAAAAATTATCGAAAATGGTAGGATTAGTTACTCAACTACAGTAAGATAAAATCTTCGTTTAGGTCATATTTTCGACAAATGTAGTGAATTCAATGCGGCGTATTTCTTAGAGTAAGTCGACCCATTGAAGTTCCGAAATGCACTCCATTTCCCCTCGGACATCCAGAGTCCCGTAATCGTACCTGACCAACCCTAAATTTAACCAACTCATGAAACTAAAAGTCGTCATAGGACGACCTCCTAAATCACCTCGATCAACTGAAATTTTTTTATGCGCTTTATTGAATCATAGTGGAATATTTAGGCTTGTGGAGACAACATCCTGAGTTTTTAATTTTGTTGCTTTTGGGCTACCCTAATATATTATATATATATATATATATATATATACTGTATAATACATAACACATATTAATATATATATATAATATATATATATATAGTTGCGGATCCGGAGGCGGGGCGGATTCTCGCCCGACTCTTGGCCGCCACCCTCACCACCGCCGTCTCAGGGTTTATAACGCGGCCGGCTCAGCACAGGCCCGGGTCACGCGTCTTCAATCGCGATACCAACGTAATCCTTGTACCATTACCAGTTGGGGAAAAGGACCCCGCGTTACAGACTGGTTGTGTCAGAGCCGAGCGTTTTCTGCCAGCCTGTAACCATTGGGGTTTTATATGCCAATCGAACGGATCGTTCCTCGACACGACACTAATTAACTCAAGCGGCAACTCATCCGAATCAACCAGATTTATTGCGGGACAAATCGGGGAAGCCGACCACAAGCAAACCATTCCGACAAGTTTTATTACCATCTTTAAACCCGTTCTTAACTAGGAACTACGGACTACAGGTTTCGGGGGCCCTACCGAGATATGCCTTAAACAACGTGCCAAACAAGCAACAGAACGACAGG
>CM068960.1:90239794-90269599 GCA_035128595.1 Eptatretus atami
TTTGCCAACATGGCGGGTCACGTGACCAAGCGAAGTCACGTGACTGTGACGTATGTCCGACCTCAAGAATAGATCGACATTTTGTCTTTTGTATATTTTTTCAATTGAATTTTCATAATTTTCCACTGAAATTCCTCTTTCAAAGAACTCTGTTTAAAGGTAAATCTTTGTGTTTGTCGTTTTCATGTAATTTATGTGTGTGTGTGCGTGTATAAACTGTGTGTTACCACAACGGAAGTGTGTGTACGAGTGCACGTGCAAGTTGCTGCTGTTGCCTGCAATCTTCACATGTGAGTGGGTTTCAGGAGGTGAAACAGAGACCTGCCACGTCTCAAAGTGTGTGTGTGTGTGTGTGTGTGTTGTGTGTGGTGTGTTGTGTGTGTGTGTGTGTGTGTGTGTGTCGCTCTTCCCACCTCACCCCAAGCTTCTCTTCTTCATCCATTCTGCCCTCCCCTCCCTCTCTCACCTTACACCTGCCTCCTCTCTCTTCTCTCTTCTCTCTCTCTCTCCTCTCCTCCTCTCCCCCCCCCCCCCCCCCCCCCCCTTCTCTCTTCTCTCCTCTTCCCCCCCCTTTTCTCCCCCCCCCTCTCTCTCTCTCCCCCCCCCTTCTCTCTCTCTCTCTCCCCCCCCTTTCTCTCTCTCTTCTCCCCCCTTCCTTCCTCTCTCTCCTCTTCTCTCTCTCTCCCCCTTCTCTCTCTTCTTCTTCTTCTTCTCCCCCTTCTCTCTCTCTCTCTCTCCTCCCCCCTTCTCTCTCTCTCTCTCTCTCTCCCCCCCCTTCTCTCTCTCTCCCCCCCCTTCTCTCTCTCTCTCTCCCCCTTCTCTCTCTCTCTCCCCCCCCTCTCTCTCTCTCTCTCCCCCCCTCCTCTCTCTCTCTCCCCCCTTCTCTCTCCCTCTCTCTCCCCCCCCTTCTTCTCCTTCTCTCTCTCTCTCTCCCTCCCCTTCTCTCCTCTCTCTCTCTCCCCTTCTCTACCTCTCTCTCTCTCTCTCTCTCTCTCCTCTCTCTCTCTCTCTCTCTCTCTCTCTCTCTCTCTTCTCTCTCTCTCTCCCCCCTTCTCACTTCTCCCCCACCTCCCCTTTATTGTCCCTGTCAGTGAAGTGACGGATTGTATTTGCTAGTATATGATAATAAAATAATAAAAATAAATACATGTCATTAATGTTTATGCCCGTGGTTTTCCGCAGGTGCTGGCCGACTATGAAAAATAATATGTAATGATGTAAGGATGCCCTCCTGCTTTGAAGAATGGAAAGAAGGGGGAGGGAGGACAGAGTGTTGGGTGGGGGTGGGTTGAGGACTTGGAATTGGAGGGGGTTGAGTACTTTGAGGCCTCGGGTTGGGTGAGGGGGAGGAGAGTTGAGGACATAAGGTTGGGGGGGGGGTGGTGAGTTGAGGACATAGGGTTGGGGGTTGATTTTCTTTCGGGAGCACATAGGCATCCATGCGGATTAAACATGCGGACACATAAGCATGTATGCGGA
Source organism: Eptatretus atami (assembly GCA_035128595.1). Lineage (NCBI taxonomy): Eukaryota > Metazoa > Chordata > Myxini > Myxiniformes > Myxinidae > Eptatretus > Eptatretus atami. Next base: position 90,241,274 of record CM068960.1, read on the forward strand.
TTAAATTAACATGATATTTAACTGTTCTTTGTATAATATTGTTGAAGTCACATATTTACATGATGGAATTTCCATGGTTACCGGCTAGTTAATAATTATACAAGTTCCTTGACAAGAAATTTAAACACAGGAGGAGACATTAAACATATATAAGGTTGTGCTATTACCAACTTATGGTTGTTTGTCCATGTTCTATCCTTTTAAATGCTGAGCATCAAGCAAGGACGCAGCACATACCATTTTGTGAAGGTTTTGGTATGATTCAGCCACGATTCAAATCACCAACCTCCCAGACTCGGAGCGGACACTTTAATCATGACGCCACCGATGATGGTTGAATGTTCTTGCAATTCATGTAACAGGACAATGATGTCTACAAATGTCTTTGTCCTGCATGAAATACGTGTATGAGTTCCTCCATGAGCTTTACATCAGTGTAACAAATATCAACAAGTGATTAATATGGTTCTTCCTCAATTATTTGATGACAAGCTTCACTTGATTAATACTTCACTGAACATGACAGTGAGCCGAAATACCTTCAACGGGATATCATATCCATCCGAGATTTTTGAAAAGCTCTGTCCACCGGTGGCTGCGGGTGGTTGCGGACATATATGCTGACAATGGTGGCTGCAGACAGCTTGAAGATGGATAACTTGTCAAAGTTCAATAAAATTTCACTGAGCTTCTTTCCAGAAAGTCATGAATGATGGCACAGGGTGCTGAAACTCAGACACTGAAATGCCGACACATATCATATGCCTTACCCATTTGGTGCAAATAATCTTCAGAGGAAACACTTCAAATCCTGTTTTTGGCTTTAGGGATGGAATAAAGGACTCGGTGATCCTCGCAGGGTACTGTTCACCTATACCAAGCACAAACTCCAAGAGCATTGCTTCTTTGTTTTTAATCAGCAACTCTGTGTTCGCCGCGACCTTTTTCCGACAGATTTTCATGTAGGCATGCAACTTTGTCTCTCGGCATGATTGAACATTTTCGAGCCAATCAGATTTATGAATGATGTGGCCCGAAAGGATCATACTGACCTGCATAAAAAATCTATGAGCCTTAGCATTTGAGGAATGTTTTTAAAAGAGCGATGTCATCTCCCATCGAATAAACCTGATGTATTTTCATGCATGAATCTTGCTCAATAACAGAACTATATTGAGGGATGTGGAAGAATCTAAAGCTAAAGCCCTTCGATGTACCATGCCTAACTGTAGTTGACAGGTCAAGCATGGTATTGGTGATGTATGGCAAATATATTTAATTATGAAGGTGATGTGCAGTACAGTTGTGACTTGAGATGTTTTGATCCAGCAGACTCTAATTCAGCCTAACGATATCTTTAGGGACTTGACCATTGGGAGCCTGCGCTATACTTGTTAAAGAAAACTCAAAATGATTTTCCAAATACAAGGGCAATTCAAAATGTTTTCTGAAAGAGATACTCACAATAATGCTATATACATATATCGGTTTACATCATCATCATCATCATCATCATCATCATCACATACCATGCCCTAACAGAGTCTCAGTGCTACCGAAGCACTATAGGCTAAAATCCTGGATGGGTCGCCCCTCCGACTCAAGAAATCGGGGCAGGAATTTGTAATTTGTTCAAGGTGCTGGCAAGAGCTCACCTTCTCTTTGTAAAGGACACCATGGGATCTTTACATCCACTAACTCATGCAGGCAGGCAGGACGTCCAGTTTAACATCCATCCAAGGGAAGGCACCCACCCACTGATGAATCACCCTGCCTGTGAAACACCAACATGACAGTTTATAGCTGGGTCATGATTCGAACCCAGGCTAGACACCTTAGAGGTGAGTGTGCGTACCTTGAGTCCATTCTGTTAACCCTAAATATAAATAATTAGGAAAATAAATAAATATACAACGATATTTTGTATTTGAAATATATGCCTTGTTACATTTTTTTTGTTGTTGTATCTTGGACTATCGTGGGTACCTCGTACATAGAAGGTTTCGAATACCTCACATATGTCATGCAGTAACACGACCATCTATTGCTCCTTTCTCTACCATCCTTTACCAAAAGAAAATGTGTAGTTGCCCTGTTACAGATCATTTTCATAAGGTTTTCTTTCCCACATCTATACGTTTTCTTTTCAGGCCTTTGACAACTTCATTGGTCTCAGGTGGCCCTCAAAAAGGTAAGTTACAACTTAAAACGTTGGCACAATGTTGACTGATATGTTATTTTAACAACACTGTTAGAAAAAGAATAAAACATTATATGATGTGCGGCGTTCGGTAAAATCAGCGTCCGTGCACTTCCCTCATGATGCTCTAACCTTGGGTTTGAGTCCCATTTGATGTGCCAATTTGTTCATCATCTCCTAATGTTTGTGTGAAAGCACTTTGATATCATCTCCTAATATCCTGCCTTTAGTATCATTTCTGTCTAACTTCCTCCATGAGCCATAGACGCTTCATATCCTGCTGAGATCGGTTACTGGACATTCTATCTGTCTTTGAGATGAAAATTATTTTCTTTTAATTCTTTTGACACGTGTGAAACTGTGTACACTTAAAAACAAAAAAGACGTCTAGCCATAAATTTCAGAAAAAGGATGTAATAAATGATTGCTTCATTAGTGCCGGTTTACTACGTCTACCGGTTTACTACATCCAAAGGGTTACTACGTCTCATCAAAAGGATTGTGCTGTATGAAGGACAGACATTAGAGCACAATGAACAAAAATAACAATACGTGGGATTCAAACATTGGGACATGGTGTTTATGATTGAAAGAGTTCAGTTGAGACGGGGTGGAGGGAATGACTGAGAGAACGATGAGGGTTATTGTGAAAAGGAATGACAAAAAGTTTGTTGGGGTGAAAGGAGAGCGGGTGTTGTGGAGGGTGGGGAAGCAGACGTAAAACCCTGCACACGTTCCGTTGTGCACAGCTGAAACCCGGGGAAACAAAGTAAGTATTGTCAGAAGGCAAACGAAGCTCTCCGTCAAAGCCACTGCCTGCTCAAGCCCAGCTTGTACTTGCCTCTCCACCATGCTGACATAAACACAACCATTGCTGAAGGCCCAAGTTAAAGAAATTCTCGAATTAACATGGCCTGACAAGGAGAAACTGGTTCCAAAAGCAAGAACAGAAAAAGTGTGCTTTGTTATAAGGTTGCAGCACATTTGAAGTGCTGGAGGGAAGAGAATGGGACAACAGCCAGGAGGAGTGAATGAACGGACTTGAGGATTAAACTTAGACTTGGGGAGGGTAACAGGGAAAGTATTGTGATTCATTATTGCAGATAGCTTTCTTGAAGAACGTTTGAGACCTTGAGGAACAGCGGATACATTGATTGAAAAATAGCAACTTCAGTGTGAAATTGTCTCACTGTCCATTCTACTGAAAAAGTCTTCTGCACTTATTTTGTCCACACCCTTCATTATCTGAAATATCTCCATCAGGTCACTTCATAATTGCCTCCTTTCTCATGCATAATGTCCTGTTTCTCTCAACTGCTCCTCATAGCTTCGTTTAGTTGGCCCTGGAATCAATCTAGTTGCTCTATGCTAAACCCTCTATATGGCAGCTATGTCCTTTTGCCAATGTGGTGATCAAAACTGCACACAATATTCCATGTGAACCGTCACTAAATTCCATTCGTGTTAACACAACCTCTTTTGATTTATAATTTATCCCCCTATGAACACAATCTAAAACTAGTAAGGCACTTGTTCGAGTGCAGACCTCCGCCATGCAATGCCTCATCCAGTGGAACATCTCAGGCTGAAGAAAATTTGAAAATACCAATGTTATATATCATTTTTGGCTCCATCTCTCAATGGTGAAGAATCACTTTAAAAAAATTATTGTATGCGGATTCGGATCTTCACCAAAATCGAATCAATTTGTCCTTGTCACACACCCAACCTGTCCAAGTTTCATTCGAATCCATCCATAACGTTTTGAGATATTATGCTATATATCGGTTTTAGTCCTATCTCTCAATGGTGAAGAATCACTTAAAAATCAGTGGAATCTGGATCTTCACTAAAATCAAATCAATTAGTCCTTGTCACACACCCAACTTGTCCACGTTTCATCCGAATCTGTCCATAACTTTTTTAGATATCCTGGTCACAAACAGAAAAACAGACAGGGGTGAAAAACATAACCTCCATTCACCTTTGGTGGGCGGAGATAACTGGAACGGCACTCGTTAGAGCGCATACCTCCACCAGGCTGAACAGTTTACATTTTGTATCCCACTGATGTATCCCACTGAACAGCCAGATCCAAATAACCAAAATCTAATCAGCTTGTTCTTGTCACCTAACCAACTCATTCATCTAGTTTCGTCATAACTCGTCCACATCTTTTTGAGATATCATGCTCTAAATAGTTTTTGGCCCTATCTCTCAATGGTGATGAATCGCTTAAAAATTCTGGTATCCGGATCTTCACCAAAATCTTCTCAATTAGTCCTTGTCACACACTCAACCTGCCCACCAAATTTCTTCAAAATCCCTCCATAACCGAGACATCATATTTACAGAAAAACAAACAGATAGGGGTGAAAACATAACCTCCGTCTACCTAAGGTGGTGGAGGTAAAAAGCTTTATATACAGCTACCTAGCACTGTTCTGTCTGCTTACTCTCGATGTCTATTACCACTCCCACATTTTTCTCCTGTGTGACATGCTCCAAGAATGCCGCTTGCATTATGTAATCCCTATTTTCAGTGTTCTTACCCATCCCCAGAACCTTAGATTTCTTAATGTTAAACTGCACCTGCCAATTTATTCCCTAATCGATGAAAGTATCTGGACATTTATGAATCTGATCACCCTGGTTCTGCTATTTATCTCAACTCCAAATTTCATATTATCTGCAAATTTAGAAAGCCTTCTCTTCACCTCATTGTCCAAATCATCGATGCAAATAAATAAACAACAATAGACCTTGTACTGATCCCTGAATTATCCCACGACTTACAACCTCTCACAAAGCCACTCTTTGCTTCCTTTCACTAATACAGTTAAGCTATTCTATCAGGCATTCTGCAAGCCCTAACCTCAGCGAACAGCCTTCAATGTGGTACCTTATCAAAGAGTGACAGTTTATAACTGGGTCACGATTCGAACAGAGGCTAGACACCTCAAAAGTGAGTGCACATACCTAAAAGCTATCCTTCCAGCATGTTGAATCAAGGTGAAAGTAAAAACAGAATTTCTGCCTTACGGTTAGTGAAAATATAAAAGTATGGAAACGATTTTTTCTTTGATCGATCATATTTTTAGCGATGTTTCTGTACTTCACAATCTTCTCTCTTTGTCATTTTCGTTCAGCATGTTGTACACTACACAAAAGCCATCTAGCGAAGCAAATCCCAGAGCATTTGTGCTTTGAAACAAAATGAAAAAAAAAGGATCTGTCATTTTGTTTCAATAGTTTGGAGTCTGTATGAGGGTTTCAAACAGCGATTGTAAATGTAACATGCACCTACAAACATGATTCTTATATTGTTTGTTATATACATCAAGTCTTTCCTTTGTTTTAATTTAATTCAGTGTATATATATATAAAGGGTGGGCCAAAAGTCACTGAAGGTTTTCTTTTTTTATTTTCTTAAATAACTTTTATATTTTAAATTCGTTTTTAATTTTTCTTCTTTTTTACAGATAAAGAAGACCAGGGAAATTGTTTATGAATAAATTTATCAATGACCAGTACGTGAAAATTGTTGAATTTTATTACTCCAATGGGAAATCAATAATTCAGACTCAAAGAAAATTTCGCAATCATTTTAATGTTTGAGAACAACCATCAGAAAACATGACTCAGAACTTGATTGCTCGTTTTGAGTCAAAGGGGTCTGTTCATGACTCAGCCTGCAGTGGAAGGCCTTTCTTTTTCAAGATGATGGTAATGCAGTGTCTGTGACTGATGAGCAATACAGGTCAATGCTGGAAAATTTCTTGTTTCCGGAAGTGAAAATTTTACTAGAAATGTGGTTCCAGCAAGATGGAGCTACGGCCCATACTGCGAGGCCAACAATGGACTTGTTAAGGACAGTTTTTGGAAACCACATAATTTCAAGATTTGGAAACATTAATTGGCATCCATGTTCACCAGATTTAACGACCACAGATTTTTTTTTTCTGTGGGGGTACCTTAAAGATCGCGTATATGTCAACAAGCCTCAGACACTAGAGGAATTGAAAAACAACATTTCCGAGGAAATTGCAGCAATTGATCAAGGAGTTTTGTCCTCTGTAATGGATCACATTTTGGAAAGAACAAGAATTAGCGAAGAAGCCAATGGGGGCCATTTGCAGGACATTATTTTTCACAATTGATCTAAAAAGACAAATCCCATGAATTAAACTACTATTTGCAATTTATTTCATTAATTTTTATTTTAAAATAAAAGAGTTATTAAAAAAAAGAAAACCTTCAGTGACTTTTGACCCACCCTGTAAAAAAAAAAATTCAAAACGCGGAGTGCGACGAGCACGATGCTGATCCCCATTGGACACAGTCCTACACAGTCAACGTGCCTTCTGGTTGAATGGTTTGCATTAGCAGGAACAATCGTCAGGGTGGCAGACGGATGGTTGTTCTGTGCGGATGATGTGGTTTTACCATGTGCGATATAATACCATTACATTATGTATCCGGCATACCATAACAGTCAGGAGGTGCGTCTGATGTGTGTGTGTGTTGTTGTGGTAACATATATACATATATACATATATATACATATATATATACATAACATACACATATACATACAAGCCGGTAGGCGACATGGCTGCTCGCTCTTGATGGAAAGCTGGCCGACGCGACTAGCCGATATTCATGTACATGCTATCAATCAATTTAGCACAATAAATATGATTATCACAGCCCTCTTAGTTTGCGCCCAGAAACCCCCTTGTGAAATTTCAGGCATGTTTCCAAAGAGACTCTAACAAATGGCAGCCCTGGTAATTCCATTTATCTATTTGCTAAAGATTTTATTTTTTATATGATGCTGTAAGACATTCTCCTTGGGACAAAAAAAAAACAGGTCCCTCGGAGATCCAGTTTCGGAGGTATTGATTTTTTTGTACAGTCCACAATAAGTGTACGATGTACGATAAAGTATTTTAGCTGTTGCTAAGCAACGGAGGTGTGCATAGCAACCATTCATTTTGTGTACATGCTAGCCACATTGTACACATTTCACCCAAGTTTCATCAAAATCAGACTCTTTCTCTTAGAGATATTCGCAATTAACCGTTTCTGAAATGTTCGACATGTACTCGCCCAAAACCTATCTCCTCCTACAAATATTTTTGAGGGCTGCAAATTGGCATGAAGGGAGCTAGATAGATTGCGCACAGAACTCTAAGCTTCGATTTTTCGATTTTTTTTTATTTGATTTTTTGACCACTTTAAAGGGCCGTTGCTATGCCGTTGCTAGGGCCCAGGGTCCCATATTCGAAACACACGATTCCCAGAAATATTGGTCCTACCTACCAAATTTAATTGGAATCGGTTGAGTGGTTTAGCCCCTAGGCTTGACCAAAGTTTGCGGACAGACAGACAGATGGAAATGTCCAGAATAAGGGTGCTCTAAGAGCAGCCAATATATATATATTTAGCAGAGAAGAGGAAAATATTTTGTAAATACATTTTATTTCTCTGTTGTTGCTGGCTGGGGCTGGAGCCTGCTGTGATAATGGATTTAATTTCTCAGCGTTCACTTCCCATGAACTGTAGACAGGATATCCGTCCCTGGCCACACCCACAGCTTTCCATGAGGAGGAGATAAAAGGACCGGGAGCCGCGAGCGGGATGGTGTAAGCGCGAACTTTATTCGACGGGTTAAGTTTCCAAGGGTTGCTTTATGAACGATTGACTGCCAGTGACGATTTAGGCTCGCCTCAGTGTGTGGTCTGAATGGGTGAAGCTACTGTCTTCATCACTGTTAATGGTTGCAACTTTGGGGAAAATAAATCTCCTTCCATATGAGAACTTTGATTGGTCTTGCCCGTTTGATTAGAGCGACCCACCTCTCTCATTTACAGTGGTACCAGAAGTGGGGTGAAATCAAAATCTTGCATTTGATTTGCAAAAAAAGTCAGATATTGAAGGCAGTGGTGGATCCCGAGATGGCTGAAGCCCGGGTGGAAGCTGTGGAAGAGGCTCTTTGTCGACTCCAAATCTGGAAGGACACCTTGCCAGTCCCACAACAAGTGCCAGCTCCAGTGGTAAATGTCAAATTGCCTCCTATGAGGAAGATCCAGAGCTTTTCTTGGATGGGAGAAGACCATGTCAGATACTGGCTGAAGGATGCCTGAAACACAATTAATAGGATGGACAAGCATGAAGCTGCCTTGTTTCTGCTCAGACACCTGGAGGGCCCAGCACGTGAGGAGGTCAAGGTTCAACCCAGGGAAGTGCAGGAAGACGCTGATGAAATCCTCAAAGTTCTGGAGGACGTTTTTGAAAAACGGCGCACCCCTATGCAGCTAAGGCGTAACCTGTATGAACGGCAACAGACTGAAAGGGAAACTGTGAGAGACTTTTCAAGGGATTTGTTGAAATTATCTGATAGTTTGGAAAGAAAAGATCCCTCTGTCACAGCCATGAAAGACCGAATATTGAGAGAAGCACTCAGTGAAAATGTAAATGATAAGCATCTTCAGAGGGAGTTGAAGAAATCCATTAGAATGAATGACAACATTAGCTTTTCATCTCTTTGGAAGGAAGCCATTAGGTGGTCCGAAGAGGATGAAGATCCAAAGCTGAAGAGAGGGAGCCACACTACCATCAAAGAAGTGGAGACAGAACAACCAAACATGACCGTCTATAACAGCAGAGTCATCCCCCTTGAATGCCAAGACAGATGACCGACTAGACGGACTCTACCAACAAGTTGAGGACTTAGTGAAAATCCAAGGTGAACTGTTGGACTTATAGAAGCAACAGGGCCAGGAAGGGATCAGTGGGTCCTCTCAGAGAAGAAGAGAGTACTGTATAGATGTTACTGTTGTCACCAACTAGGGGATGTGAAACACCATTATCCACAACTTCAAGAAGAGTCTCAGACCAACGGGGAGCAAAGGGGGAAACTAACACCCTTTGCTTTTGAGAAGCACACAGTGAAGGGGAAAGGGGGGGGGGGGGGGTCGGTGGCTACCACGCCGAAGATTCGACCTTGTCATATAAGCTGGTGGGAGGACAGCTTGTTGGCCAAGTCATGATAGGAGGAAAAGAGGTCCCATATTTGATGGATACTGGATCGATGGTCAGTAATATTTCAAGGGCTTCTTTTTCAGGGAAATCCAGCCTCATGGGGGTTTGTGGCAGAAACCACTGGAATGGTTAAAGTCTAGAGCTGCCAATGGTCTCAAATTGCCATACTTTGGTTATGTTGAATTAGATGTTGAAATAATGGGAAAAGCTTTACCAAAGTGCGGTCTGCTTGTACAGAAGGACACTGGTAAAACAATGGGACCTCACATTCCAGGGTTGTTCGGCATGAACCTACAAAGAGATATCCCAGAAATAATGCAGCTCTTCCAAGGGTTGCTTGAAGGGAAGCAAGCACCATAGATTAGGTTTGCCAAAATTGCAGAGAACTCCCTAGTTTATATCCTTGCACAGTCAGAATGCCGCGTTGCAGTGTTTGGACCCCAAACAGACACCCTTTCAGTGATTGAGCCCCTGTCATCTCCTCTTGCGCAAGATGTATCTGTGACTTTAATGCTGGCTAACTCCACCCAAGTAACTGTGTATGTTAATGTGTGGAATGCGAGTGCCACTGATGTGTGGCTAAAGCCTAGGGGTGTAGAGAGGAGGGGGGGAAGAGAAGATGAAGGGTGGGAAGAAGAGGAGGGGGTGGGGAGAGAAGAGGGGGGGAGGGGGAGAGGAGGATGGGTGAGAGGAGACATGGGGACAAGGAGGGTGGGGGAGTTAGAAGGGGGGAGCTGGGAAGGGGGTAAGAGCACGGAAGGGGTGGTGAGTGAGATGCATTCCCAACATCGCTATACACTCCAGGAGGGGGGGGGTGGGGTGGGAGCAAGAAGGATGAGGGACAGAGAGGAGAGGGAAGCGGGGAGGGGGTTTGGGAGGAGGTAAGCATGAGGGAGAGGATTCTGGATTTGCATTTGGTAGGGAGATTTGAGGGAGAAAGGCGGAGATGTCCAAGGGGTGGAAGGCAGTGTGAGAGGAAGAGAAAGCAGTGTGAGGGGAGGGAAGGAAAGGTAGCATGAGGGGATGGGAAGCAGTATGAGAGAAGGGAAGGAAGGCTCATATTATGAGAGATGCAAAGTCAATAAGCTACAATATCTGCTATCTAGAGAGAATTGAAATCATATTTTCCTTGTTTGTTTTGAGGAATCATTTGGGGCCACATGCAGAATAAGATTAAAAAGAATGGGGCATGCACGCACACTCAAACTTTTTTCAAAGTTGCATACGTACATATTTTACACCACACTGCAATGTAGCATGTACGTGATAAAGAGAAGCTACTGCACTGGAAACAAAATTGACCATGTGGTTCACATGTTTCTTGTGAATAGCCTTCTTCGGATATGAAGGGCAACTCACATTTGATTTAGGTTTTATTGTGCTATTTTGACTATGTTGTAATAAAACGATGATGAGGGCCCTTACAACAGGCCAATGCATTTTTACATACAATTGTGTCTGTTCAGAATTAATTTTGGGGAAAAGCAACATTGAAAATCTGCAGGGGCCAGCTCGGAGTCCCAATTAAAACCCAATCGAACCAAGACATCTTGGAATTCCGCCTGAGGCTTGCATTTGCTTTGGAAAAGGAACAGCACAATGTAATGGGTCCTATCTATGAAATCTGCTACAACGTGTTATTGACAAGGCCTCGGCCATGTTTGATGCTAAAGGCAGAGAAACACCCAATGAGAATTCAAATAAACTATGGTGAATTAATAACCCTGAATTGTCTCTTTCTGATCCCAATACTTTTGGTAATTTCGTGCATATTATTAGAAGGGGAAAATGGTGAAATTACTGATGCCACTCTCGTTCTCACTTCATTTATAATCAAACATTTCCCTTCCCTCTCCTTCCTCAAAATTTGAGTCCAGTATTTATCTTTATTTGATATTTAATATCCTCTCCCATATCAAACCCATCTCCACAACTGCACTACATCCTTTTTCTCTGTTATTTTCTCTCCCTTTCTCATATTTAATTATCTTATTTTATCTGAACCCCTCCTTATATATATACCGGGGGTTCTCGCTTAACGCTCAGGATGCATTCCCACAAAGTTGAGTGTTATATGAAAAACTGTAAATCAAATTTATTTTTCCCATAGGAACAATGTTACAAAGGAGGGATACATTCTGAGCCAAAATTTTTAGGACATAATAACATTTTAAAAAAATGTATAAATAATACAGAACATGAATCACACGAGCGAACGAGAAGGCTCGGCATTCAACAAACACGATTACACCATGGTGTTCTGGTATAAATGGATATCGTATGAAGGACTGATGTGGAAAGGAAAGGAATGAAGGGGGAGGAACATGAACAAACACCGTTTAACGAATGAATAGAAAGGGTCAATGCACTTATACAGTACAGTACTGTGTAGTGTACACACGCCACACAACTGCTTATGTGAAGCGCTGGGTGAGTGAGTACCCCGCTCAGCTGTATGCTCTGCTATTTTGTCATGCCATGGAGAAAAAAAATAATTAACGCGTAAATGACGACGCATTCACTGAAAACTGGTGTATGATCTTAAAAAACGTTAATATGAAAAAGTGTTAATGTGAGGACTGTATACAATTGCTGTATGTGTGTGTATGTATATATATATATATATATTTATACACTATTATATATATATATATATATATTTATACACTATTATATAAAAATAGTCCAAGGTTGACATGGACTCTGTAGTCCTGTGCATTGGTGGTTTTCCCGTGTTCTAGAAATTCCACATGAGCTAAAGCACTAATGTCCAAAAACACTAATTAATGCAATGGCATAAGCTTTCTGGATGATTACCTAACCTCTTTTTTTTCATTTGTTTTGGCTTGTGGTGATCCTTTTTTTTTTCCTCTCAAGAAAGTCTCCACTTCATGATCCCTCGCTTTAACTCTATTGTGAAATGATGTACCCAGCTGGTCTCATCACATCTCACAATCTTCTTCAAGAAATCTTCGACCTCCATCTGCATGCAGTTACATTCCAGGAGCAATATCCATCCAAGTTTCCTTGTGAACAAATGAGAGCTCATTTTGTACTCATCTTGCACTTGCATTATGTAATTTTCCAGTAAGAATTAATAATTGTTTCCAAACTTAAAACACTGACATCCAATACTTGTCCAATTTCACATTTAGTAATCTGGCGATTTTCCGAAATGAGTTGTTTTACATGTTTCATGTTTGCTTGAGTGACAACAAGTGGTTACAAGTGAGAATGCTCAAGATGGCTCACAAATTCATGGCCATATTTTAAATTCACTGAGCTATTGAGGAAGGTACGCACGTGAAAACATGCATTACCAAACTCTGTGGACAGTCTCATGAATTGGAGCTGTTTTGATGTTCTCCTTTAAATAACGTCATTATATTACTCCGTTTGCCGCATGATAGCACAAGAAACTATCTTTGCCACTATCTTGGTTTGCTTTCACCAGTGTTGAGATAACTTCTGGAACATAACTTGCTTGGGATTGACAATGCTATTGCATAAAATGTCAGCATCGTTTTTCCATATTTTACGATAAAAGGTCCACATCAATATTGAACGACTCTTGTATACACTGTGCATGTGTAATAGTGTGTAGGCCGATGTATAGAATGCCTTCACGATCATTAATTATGCACTCAAACCAAACATGAACTGGAGAGTTCGTAGAACACGATACCTCACGCAGTGTTACTTCAACTTTACTTAAATTTTCATCAAACAATTACTTTAATGATCATAAAAAAAATCTGAAGGTTTTGTGCTATTGGAGTAGTCCAGAAGCATTCCCGAACACTTCCCTTATACACCACCCATTGGACCTTTATTTAGATTGAAGTACTACAAAACTGGAGGTTCTTGGAAGTACTATAAAGGCGATTTGTGTTCTACAATCTTTAAGTATATAATGAAGTTTAAATAAAATAAAGATTGTAAAAGTCATACAATTAAATTAATTCTGGAATTTACTGCCGTTTTATCGCCATTGACACAGTGTTGATTACATTACCCTATCTAACACGTTACATTAGTTCTTCATGCCTGTCGTATGTATCCATTGTGACGTCCTTATAAACAGTAAGTTTCTAGTTTGGAATGATTTTTAATTTTGTTTGACTGACAGGCAGGCAGAGTAAAATCATTATCTAACCATTCTCCACACATGTGTGATTGGGACAAATTCAGAGCCAAGGTACGCTAAAATGAAAGACTCTTTCTATTCATGTTCCGATTCGTGTTCAAAATATAACATTAAATTCAAATAAGTTGTTCCTCGATCATAAATTGATGATCATAAACTCATAAGATAGACAGATAGAGGGATGGACAGACATGAACCAATTTCTTAACCCCGCTTTTTGCTTCGCGTGTGTGCATTTTACCGAGTTAACAACGCAGAGTGGCGTACAGCAAACACTCGCTATCCACAGGTTTACCACTCACGGCTTTGAATATTTGTGGAAAATTTTCTGTAGTACTGTATCGCATTCACGGCCCACGACCCTCGGTTATACACGGCCACATCACCAATATCAAGCATCAAAGACGCTCAAACCACACAAATAAACAGGCCATTGTTCAACCATTGTTTGTACCATTGTTCAACCATTGTACCATTGTTCAACGGTGTACAACTGGTAAACTTCCTGTAAAACCTGCTCATTGATGGGCAGAGCAGCCATTTCAAAGGCGTCTGCGGAACAATGGTGCTTCTGCTGGGCCACCATAAAACAATCCGTTATCACTTCAGCTGCAAAATGATTTCCTTCTGTATTTTTTTTAATCCTCACTTCATTCTTTCGTCTTTCACGCTGAGTTATGAATTTCTGAAAAACCATTCTACAAACCACTCTCATTATTTTTTCCACATTGTAAGAAAACAACGAAATTCGGAAAAATCTCAGGATTTTCGTAAGAAATTGAAATTGTCGGACCCCAACATTCACAGGGGATACGTTCCTGCAAAATGCCGTGAATGTTGGGGCATTGTTTCAATGGGAAAAAGGGGGATAGGTTCCTGGCGGTTCATGATTCTTAAGAGAAAATGTTCAAATTTTATGAACGCGACTGCACATGATTGATTCATTAAAAATGATTACAAATTAAAAAAAAACCACCAACAGCAGGTACTGTTTCCAATTTTTATTAAAGATATGATGTAACTTTTAATGTGATGATGATGGTGATGATGATTATGACGATGATGATGAGTTAGAATTCAGTGAACTTCTCTGTAGAGGATGCAGGTGAGGGTGCTGAAGGGGATGCAAGCGAGGGATAGGGTTAGGGTTATGGTTGGGGTTATGGTTACAGTTTGGGTTAGTAGGTCAAGGCAGCTGGATGAGAAGAAAGAATGAGACCCAGGACACACTGCACATAAGCAGCTGTGCAAGGGTTGTGGGAAGATGGAGGAGGGTGGATAGTGTGACCATTGTTGTGGGGGATGGTGGCAAAGGATTTGTGGCAGGGGATGGTTTGTGTGCATGTGAAGGTGCTTTATGCATGGTTGGTGAGAGATGGTTATAGAACTGTTTGTGCTGTCTATTTTTTGTGCACGTCTAGTGGGAGACGGTTATCGAACTGTGTTATGTGTGCATTGTGGGTGGGAGATGGTTATTTGTGCCCGTGAAACCATGACTACGCGAAGCATAGGCCACAAATGTAGAAACAGAATGACATTTTATCACCCGCGAATATGCAGGGTCCACGAATGTGAATCCGTGAGTGTCAGGGTTCCACTGTACAGTAATACGTCTGATTTACATCTCCCCTATTTAGATAATTTTGCAAATATGGCATCACATTATTAATACCATGACCTAAATTGTCACCTCAACTCACACTTACCTCACTTTAAAAGCCAGAGCTTTTATTCTCGAGTGTTTTTAGATCTTACAAGGGCGATAAAAATGCCGGAATACATCGCAAAAGTATCAAATTGTGAGATTGCAAAATCGACGAAAGAACTACTGTACTTTGCTTCGCACATAAATGTACTGTGTTGTTGTAGATTGGCTAAGAGGCATCATAAAAGTGTAACCTCAGAAGTGAAACTCGATGTTATTTCTCAAATGGATGCTGGCGAACGTGACATTGATGTTGCCGGGTTAAGTTTACCTCCGACTACGGTGCGTAACATCTATAACTCGAGGGCTGTGATTGGAGATCGCTGATGGTTCCCGGTATAGCCAACTCGTAATATTAGCCAATTGGTAGCACTTGAAGTTCTTCTTCAATGAAAAGAAACGTTTTATTCCCCCCCAAAAAGCGGGACACCAGACTAAACACTTCATGCCTTCCTCTTGGAACCATAAAAATTCCATCATTCATTGAAGAAACGGGAAGAAGAAGAGTTATTGCCAACTTTGACCGCTGATGGAAGAGGTTCAATTTTATTTAAATATGCCTGGTAATTGTTTTATTTATATACATATGTGTACTTGGATATAGCTGTTATTAATCAAAAAAGGGTAATATCATAGGTAAAAAGCGAAATAGAATACATGGAATGGTGACTTGAGAGCAGTAGTGCTGGATTAACATTAGGCAGACAAGGCATGTGCCTTAGGGCCAGCCAAAAATTCTTTTCACATTAAATATTTGTCTTTTTTTGTATTAAATATTTTGTTCTTGAATCGGTTCATCTTTTGTCTGGGGTCCATTTCCTGAGCCTGAGATCTAATTTAAAATTTTCAGGCCATTCTCTAAAATTTCAAAAATGTGCCTTAGGGCCAGCCGAGGCTTAATCCGGCACTGACTTGAGGAATGCATCCCATGCTTATTCCATTAATTCTTATAAGAAAAATTACTTTGATTTAGGTCGTTTCGATATTCGTCTCGCTTTTCAGGAATACATCCCCGACGCAAATCAGGGTCGAACAGTGGCATTGCCATGAAATACCTGCACTTAATAATACCTGAACGTACCATCTGAAACATTACCTGCTCCATTTCGTCATTCATTTGTAGTTCATTGGCCTAAACAACTCAGGACGTCATGACATCATTTGGGATGTCACACTCCACATCAGAAAGTTCCAGTGGAACTCCACAAAAAGACATCGCACCGCACGCGTGACACACACACACACACACCTCATCCATATATAGCTTCAACATCTCATCTATGCCTTGGAGCACATGACCTTTGCGATTTTCAAAGAGGATGAATTGTTGGCCAATCGGAAGGTGAGTCGGCCAGCGTCAGAATTAACGGGTAAATGTTCTTTCACTAATAGGTAAGTTCAGTAAATAGAAATAGAAAAAAAGTTAAGTTGAGTAATACGAATATGTTTATCTTTGGTAGCCAGGAATATTCCCTTACTTTTCCGAATAAGCCATCCACCTAACAGCTTTTTGCCATAAGCACTTAGTTTTAGTATTCGCAGTTTTGTTATTCGAGGTGTTTTCAAGAACGTAACCCTTGTTTTTTGGTATCAGGTCTCTTCGGAGATCTAATTCCTTTGGTACCGTGTCTCTTCGTTGAATCCTTGGCTATCGCTGGTCGGACTTTTGTGTCCAACGAGCGGTTGCTGAGACAGACTCAAATGAGATTTGTTACCTGCTTGGTCGTGAGCGTCAGTTGCGGCTGTATGGACATGTGGCTCGTTTTCCTGACGCTGACCCTGCTCACAGATTCTCTCAGCGAGGGAGTCTCATGAGTGGAGGAGGCCAAAGGGCTGACCACTGCCTCGTGGTGCGAGCAGGTTGATAGGCATCTCAAGGAGATGGGGATGGGCCAGGCATCTGCCTGGGGGATGTCCAGACGGAGGCCCCTGGAGTACCGGCAGAAAGTGGACGCAGCGACGCGCTGTTCTGGCACATGCTCCCATACCTGACCTGACCTGAACCCAACGAGGGTTCACCATATTATTGCAGAAGCTATACAATAATATGTTTAACATCTTCAAGAAAAATACTACACAACCAAAGAACTTGATTACAATATTGCCAATATACCATCTTTTCAATTTAATACTGATCTTGGACAGCAATGTAATTGCATCCTCGTCGGTTTAAAAAGGTTAATGCGTAAACATGATAAACATGCTCGTTAACAGTTAACTAATAAACAAAAAAAACATGCATTGACCTTGTGATGTAACTAATACAACGAATGGGATATTCAACGTTCGTATTGCAGGCAGGACGGCCAGATTTAAGTTGCCTCTGAATAACGGGCATGCTTCACAATGCACCACCCAGTCTGGCGCTGCACCAGTCGGCAGTTTCAGTCGAAGCAAATTCCTCTGCAAATCCAAACAAAGGACCAGATGTCATTAATCTGTCTGTGAGCAGGGTATCTCAAAAAAGTTCTGGACGGATTTGGACAACACTTGGTGGACATATTGCTTGTGTGACAAGGTTGAATCGATTCATTGTTGGTGAAGATCTGGATTCGGATCCACATCAGGTAATTTTTTTTAGTGATTCCTCACCATTGAGAGATCGGGATAAACTAATATGTAGCACAATATCTCAAAAAGTTACGGACGGATTCGGACGAAACTTTTGGATGAGTTGGGTCGGTGACAAGAACAAGCTGATTCGATTTTGGTTCAAGTCTGGATGCAGATCTGGCCCATCAGTAATCAGTGGGATACAAAATGTAAACTATTCAGCCTGCCAGAGGTATGTGCTCTACTGAGTGTCGTTCTAGTTATTTTTCTTTTTCTTTGCGTCTACGGAGAGGTAATTTCCTGCAAATTATTTTTCTGCAAGGCTCACTTGGCTGCGGCTGGATGGGTTTTGAGGGTAGAGGAGTAGCAGCCAAAACCTGAATCCTATCCAGATTCCTCCTGATGACTCCAATGTTGGATTTAGATTGAGTATGTGTAGCTATGTATGTATAGTATATTCATGGTACGAAATGCACAAGAGTATTAACTGAACTAAATTGACTCTCTCACATAATAACGTAGCGACACAGTGGGAATTGCATGATCAGTAGAAATCTATTGAAAGTGATCTCACGTCACTCATCAACACAGTAACTGCTGGTGCGCCCGACACGTAAATCACAACGACAAGACAACGCTGAATCAGCAAACAGAGAGTGCTTGAAGATGAAATTACAGCGTCAGAGTTACCAGAAATCATTTGAGTCGCTTTGATATGTAATATTATTTACCTGGTCTTTCAAAAGGTTCTCGGAAGGAGATGACCTGGGCACAGCGTTCATTTACTTTTCAAAATAAGTAAATATGATTAGAATTTGTATTCTTACTTGCTATAATTATATACTTATGTATGAAAAATAATACTTTGGCGTGTCTTGGACTACAGTGCTCTAATCTCGTTCCGAGAACAACTTGAACGGCCATCGTATCACGTGTTCTCACCGATCTTTCCACCACCAGTGCAACTTACTGACCGTTTTTGGCTTTGATACAAAGTGAGACAGAGGGCGCCAATATTCTTTGTTTTTGGGTGCACGTCGAGGTAAGAGCTTGTGCTTCGAGGATAGCCGAGAGGTATGGATGGAGAAGTCGCCTCTAAGCTGAGTAGTCTGGGATTGAATCTCGACTGAGCTATATATTAACTGTCTGTCTGGTGTTTCACATGCATCAATGCGTGTGCAGTCTCTCTGATGGATCCGTTTGCCAGCACGAGTGGTTGGTGGACATTAAAGGTCGACTGCGTCTTTCGCGAAGAGTAGGCGAGTTATCGTCGGGACTCTCAACAAATTGCAAATCCTTGCCACAGTCGAATGTCAGCCCTGGCCAGCCGATTCGTGAAAGATCTAGGTCAGAATCAAGTCCACCAGCCAGCCCCACAAGGTGCGGTGGGTAATAATTGGACTGGTTACGTGGCCCAGGTTTGCTGTCACCTGACAGTCCCAGTGTTTATATCCTTTTAATCGTGACTCATGAGACCAGCTCTGAATCCGAGACACGTCGTGGCCCTCTGTACCCACAATAGTGCTTTCTATATGGGTGCGAAAGGGTTAACGTTCATTTCAAATTTGCCAGGATGGGATAGGAGCTCTGCCTTCAGACCATGAAATGGGGGTCTTACTTTACAAGTACATGGACATTGGGGGCGAGTCGAGAACAGCGTCTTTCTTACCAGCGAGTTGCTCTGCGCCGCCACAAAGGTTCGAATTAACGTTGGCAGGAGTTTGAGGAACAAGAGGCGAAGGAAAAAGAAATCCCTTGTTATTTGAACCATGGGGTAAAGCGCAAATTACCCCCCAAATCACAGTAACATGGCAGAAAATTCAAATCCTCTCGACATGAAATCCCAATTCCACACATTGCGGTGCAATGACGAACGCCAGTATAAGTGCAGGAGAAACAGGAGAGGCGGGAGGATCTTGATGAGGTTGTGAGGCGGTTTGAAAGCATCAATCACTGCAAGGTAAACAAAGCATGACAGGCCTCGGCACCCCGAGCTACAGCGCTTAGCGTGTCTCCGCTCGGGCCAAGCTAAATCAGGCCTCTTCACGCCGCCTGCCTGGGGAAATTTGCAGCAAAGTGCTAATTAGAAGTCCCAGAAAGAAACAGCGGGGACTCTCGTTTCTCACTAACAAAGTCCGATACCGATTTGGATGTCGACGACATGCAAGGAGCAGCTGCAAGGGGGTCACCCTTTGGTTTTTTCCCCTGTTTGGTGCTACTTGGAACAGCAAAATCATGTTTGATATCATTACTATTAGACTGTGCAACATACCAGCAAGTAAAAACAAGTAAATTATGATTCCTTTAAATACGAGAGCGTATGAAGGGCAGGATGGGGGAATTGCAAATATGTTTCTTACGTTTATGTTGTCACTATTCCGTTGCAAACCATGCAGCAGGGTCATTCAAGGAGTTCGACAAATGAGATAAGAAAAAGCAGCTAAATAACTCCAAGTAAATCAACAATCGTTGATTAAAATGAGCTCTTTATTTAAAAGTTTTACCACTACAGTCATTTGTAAATATAAATATGGCAAAGGTTATAAAATAAGAGGCAGAAGAGGCACTTGTTAGCGGTTTCCGGGCAACCAGTTTGAGTGTAAGCTTCGTTGTCTTGAGTCATTGTATTGGGTGAAGAAAAGGTCGTGCTCTTCACTGCAAAACCTTCCATGGCCGATGCTTAAAGCGAAATGAAAAGCTTGATGCGCACAGCTGAATATGTCAATTGTTGCCATGGCAATATTCTGCAAAGCATTGTCTCTCTTCCTCCATTGCCTTGGGTCACGTGACCCGTAGTGAGCAGACCGAGGCTAAACTAGCCGACATTTATTTGCCGATATTTTCATTTACGGAAATTTTGTGACAGTTTTGTTTTTTTTTCTTGGATATTGGCTTCGACTTGCAGCAGTATGCAAAATTTCAGCTTTGTATCCCACCAAAAGGGACTAAACATTTATATCAGTGAGTAAGTCAGTGGCTAAAAAGAGATATATATATATATATATATATATATATATATATATAGTTATGGATTTCAGAATCGGATCCGGAACTAATACATGCAAACATTTAGTCCTCAGGCAGTTATTTCCCTTAATGCATGTCCAGGATAGACCCATCCCCATGTCTGTGGGATTCTAACTTAATGCGTTTAGAAGGGTTAAAGAATAGATTCCCTTTCTTATGGGATGGCCTTTTTCTCTTTACGACAGACACATTCATGCAGACGAGATATCCGTTAGCCCAACGGAGGCTCGTCTACCCCCTTTCCATCAGGCCACATTGGCTTGGAGGTGCACGATTTATTTACACCTTGGACTTACAGCACATTTGATTAAGCACACCACGGGTTTTTCCTGAGCGGTTATTCTGATGGTCAAATATGGCTGTGGATCATTTATGACACCCACCTCTTTCCATCGATGTTTGACACCCACCTCTTTAACCGACATTGACACCAACCTCTTTCCATCGAAGTTTGGCAGCTTTGTGGATGGTTGGTGTTGACGTTTTATGAGCGCTTCATGTTTGCATCGGTAATTTTGGCAAATGGCTGCTTTCTGCCGTTCGTACAGTACTACAAACATGGCATCATAAGCCAGGAATGATCGCGAGACTGGCGGTTGGTGACATGTAATGACGCGCCAATAGGCAAGGTGGATTTGGCTGAAGTCTGCTTGAGGCTCCGTCCAGACGGGTCGCCTATAAAAATGCTCTAACCGCTATGAGAAGCAAAGAGAAGTTGGCGTTTCAGGCGTTAACCCCTCACTCTTTCCTCTGACAAAGGGGTATATTCTTTATTCTACACGTTAAATGATCACGAGTTCACAAATTTTGAATGAATAAAAAATAAATAACAAATAAACATACAAAAATACAAAATATAATGGGTAGGTTTATGAAATTAAGTGTTGCCAGGATAGCTATGAGGTATGCAGACTCACATCTAAGCTGTCTAGTCTGGGTTCAAATCTTTGACCCAGCTATAAACTGTCATTCTGGTGTTTTGCAGGCAAGGGAAAGGTATCAATGTGTGTGTGGTCCATAAGATTGACGTTAAACTGTCTACCAGAATAATTGGTGGACGTTGAAGTTTCCATCGTATATTTTGTAAGAATAGGTGAGTCACCGCGGCATCGCAGTAAAATTCCAAATTCCTGTTACCTCCAGTCGAACGTCAGGCCTGGAGAGCTTATTCGTGAAAGATGTTACCAACAACGTTCCCCGACGACACTCCACAGTGAGATTTTTGACCAAACACAATGCTGTATATAAAAGTAAATGGAAGAAGCACACAAACAACGAGAGAGTTCACAGAATGCAATACCCCATGCAGTGTTGAATTATATACTTCAATTTTAATAGAAAAATGATTTTAAAGATTGTTTAAAAATAAAATCCAGAACTTTAACACGACTGAAGTGGTCTTATACACAACCCTTATGCAGTAAACTGTAATAACACGATGTTGAGTCACAGTTTCGGAGATGGAGGCTTTATTAATCACCATAGAAAGCAGCATCAATCGGATTGTACATAGCCATAATGTGCTGTCTCTTCTTCACCCCAATACTGTACCCTCTCACATGCCATGCCCTCTCATGCTATATCTACCTCTATAAAAAACACTGTGTATTTGTCGGACCCCCTTCATGAGGACGATTTCAGAGTTCAGGGTTTTAAAGGCCAATCTTTTTAACACGACTGTGTGTTCACTACATTCTATTTTCGAAGATTAAAAAAACTCAAAAAACATTTCCATTAAAGAGTAATTGCATCTTCTTATATTGGAAAGTAGACGGTGATTTGTAAACTGAGCTTCAAGAGCGGTGTACAGAAGTGTTTTTTTTTTGTCATAACAATAAATACAAGACGCAAGGAGGTGAAATTCACTGCAAGTGATGTGTAATGCATGCAGAGTAAAATGAGTGTTCATTTCCGTCTGTAGGATGTCTAATAAATAAAGAAGATATAAGCCACCTGACGCTAAGCCGAGGCTTCAGACTGGCACACTCATGAGGCTGTACCATTGAAACGAAACGTCCCGGAAGCTAAAGAAAATAGGGTAACATTTGTACATGTAGTGTTTTAAAACAATGCTTTTTCTTGCTACGAAACATCAAATCTTCCAGTCTCAAATATTTTGAAGAAAATAACTCCAACCTGTCATTTTGACGGCCTTTATACTAGTATCGATGTATACTGCAGCATGGTTCGTGGAAGTACTTTGAAGGTGATTGTGTTTCTGCAGTGTTCTAAGTATATATTTCAATTTATAAAGGGGTTTAAATGTGTATCAATAAATAAATAATAGGTTTTACCCCCATTTTTACCCAGTGTCCATTACATCACCCTGTCCAACATATTATCATTAATTATTTGTGAAGCCTGGTGTGGCTTATAATGGTTAAGGTGGCAGGCTTAAGATCATAGGGTTCTTCAGTTCAAGTCCCTGTTGTGCTGTTGAATTAATACCAGGTGGGTTGATTTAGCCTGTTATGACCTCCTAGGTCAGTGAAATGAGTACAACTTTACTGGTAACAGGGGGCATTGCATCAGTGGCACAACTGTGCCCCAGAAAATGATGCAGTCAAGCAGCCATAGACTGCATGTGAATAAATAAAATAGGTTACTTGTGCCTGTCTTTTTTTAAGTCCTTTATAATGTCCTTAAAACAGTAAGTTTCCTGTTTGAAATTAGTTTCAATTTTGTTTGACTCCTCTCTTCTTGACGGGCAGAAAGAGTGAAAAAAAAATCTCACTCCTCTCTGCACGTGTGTGATCGGGCTGAATGCCAGGCCCCAAATATTGTAAAACGGCAAACTTGTCTTCCTATTAATGTTCCGATTGTCTTCAAAATATAATTTCAATTTAAATAAGTTTTTGCTCGATCATAACTGACGATCATAAACTGATAAGACATACAGATGGATGGACAGACGTGAACCAATTGCTTAACATAACTTTTTTGCTTCATGTGCACGGGGTAACACCAACCACTGCCATGACAACAACAATTGTGTGTTATAAAAGATCCTTTTTCGCATGTTTTTACTTCATTCTACATCCCCATTGACGCACAGATAAGCATGCAATATGTTTGTGAAGTACATCATGCTGTCTTTTGATTGGCGAGTAGTCACACCTTGGATGAAAAAAATGCATCCAGTCATTTTTTAAGTAGAGGGTCCTTATGGTCAGATTAAGCCGGGCTCATGCGCGTTCAGTGGATAAAAATTGATGAAACTCTGCTACTCCGCAGTGAGCTAGCCGGAGTGGTATGAGTTCAGAACGACTCCGGTGGTTGTTTCCTCGTGGCAGATTAGTCACCAATTCACACGCGACATCGAATGGCCTGTTTAGTGTGCAACCTGCCTCAAGAAGTTGTGATTCCTACACAGCACTTGATGATTCGTCTGTTGCCTCACAATGCCCTTGATCTGCACAAAATGTAGCTTACATTGCGTCCTCTCACATCATGGTTCTACCTCCACCACAGTATCAGTGCAACATCCTTTCTGAACTTTAGACACGATATTTAGCAAATCGTCCACAAGGATTGCATTGTTCTTTTTCCCCCACTGACGGCATGGTTCCTTCTCTGTGGCGGCTCAATGAGTCAATGCATTGACTCAAACCGGTGCAATCCAACATCATGAAGTCAATCCTAATTTGTGCCGTGTCTGCAGCAGCCTCCCTCAGTTGGGTGGTTTCGACCAATTTGCACAGGTTTTCTACACTGTGATTGGGAAAAGTCAAGTGTAGTGAGTTCAGCATCAGACAGAACTGACAAATGCACGCTGACCGAGATCATCACCATCTCCCTGACAGCCACCATCCTTTAGTCGTTTAACGTAAATATAATTGGCTCAGAGTTTTTGTTTTTGATTTGTTCAAATTAACAGCTGGACTTATCTCCCTGGAGCAAACTTCCAATGTGATGGGGACATGAATGAGATGCAGTCTTGTACACCGTAGGACATTCGGACGCAGCAAATGTCACAAGCTATTCGGGCTTCAATGCTACAATTAGTTTGAACATGGTCTCATGTTGGGCTTATGCTTCATTTCTGAAGTCTTTTCTTTTTTTATATACAGTATTAGCTTCATTAATCCATTTTTTTAAAAACTCTCGAGTCATGACATGACGATCAAGAGAACTTCAAAACACCAGCAAAAAGAAAAGTAGGAGTATTTTGACCAAACACTCGGCCTCCTGTTCGGTGAGCTTGTTATATGAAGTGACGCGTTAACGGTGGGTTAACAAGCTGACAGCTGCACAACGTGAAACCTTCACACCTTCTTTCAAAGTAGTTTCTTTTTGGCACAAACTATATTGGTTGGAAACTATGCTCTCTGGAGGCTCAACCCAGGACAATGTAATGGAACGATTGGCTTTCCAACATCAATAGTCTCTAAACACTTGGGATGTACGCGTGGCTTTTACATGGAAAATAAAAAAAACGTTTACTTTGCACTCTGATTTTAGAACTTTTACATCTTGTGTTTACAAAACCTTCCAATCCATTGTTTTGTTTCGTTGAGAAACCTTACGACGTCAGCCGTTATTGATGAAGCTGGATATTATCCGTGTTTTTATTCCACGTTTTACCCTTTGTATGTTCATTTCTGTTCTGCACACTGAGATTGTGGACTATTCTGCATTGGGAAAATAAAATATTTCAATGCAATGGGTTTGAATCGCAACATAGCCAGGACCTTCAAATACCCGTGCACAGTCCAAGCTCCAACCCTCCCGGCCAGGGGAGTCATGTGACATACGATGCTGATCGCCAAAAGCGCCATTATTTTATGGTTTTACAACAGTTTGATAAAGAATTTAAATTTTTTTTTTCTTTTGCCATTGACCTTCCGCATGTGAAAGTAATGCAGTACAGCAAATTTGGGTGAACGTGATGTCAGCATCATGTCATTTTGAGTCAGGGTTGTTCCTTTTGTTGTATACACACACACACACACACACACACACACACACACACACACACACACACACACACACAACACACACACACTGGGGTGTAAAAGTACGAGCCCACTTAAATCAATGCCAAGCTTTCTCAAATCACGATTTCAAACACAAATTTGTCATAATATTGAAGATATGTATCCATATCTTTGAATTTATTATTGGTATTATTGACTGATGCATTGTCTTAACAGAATAAAATGTATCGTTTTTGACCCTATCTCTCATTGGTGAAGAATCACTTAAAAAAAAATAAAATATCTCACATCCGGATCTTCACCAAAATCGATTCAATTATCACACACCCAACCTGTCCAACAAGTTCCATCAGAATCTGTCCATAACGTTTTGAGATATCCTGCTATGTATTGTTTTTGGTCCAGCTCTTCATGGTGAAGAATCACTTTTTAAGATTATAGAATCTGAATCTGGATCTTCACCAAAATCTTATCAATTCGTCTGTCACCCACCCAACCTGTCCACCAAGTTTCGTCCAAATCCATCCATAACTTTTTGAGATATCCTGTTCATAGACAGACAAACAGGAGTGAAAACATAACCTCCATCCACCTTTGGTGGTGGAGTAATGAAGGGTGAATACATTTGAGAGAAAAATAAAATTTATGTGAAGACTGACTATGCTTTGGAGTGCATTAGAACACTGTTGGGAAAAGATTGATTCACACATAATCCATAAACTAATTAAATCAATCCCAAATGAAGTTGAGGCAGTTCTCAAGGCAAAAAAAGGTCACACTGGTTATTGATTACTCGAAGCACCCCCTCCCTTAGGGAGCGGGCAGGGGTGTTATGTTCTTATCCTTATTCAAACATGTAATTCAAAATACCTCTCGCTGTGCAATTCAGAACACGTCACTGCACTGGAAATGTGGGGACAGGAAAACTGCACAATAAAGAGCAGGGACTTGTAATACCCTCACCCACCTGGAGTGGCGCTACATGGTACACATTTACATCGAGAATTTGCGCCCCCTTCTCGTCTTCTCTTCTCCTCCCCCCCCCCCCCCTCCCCCATGACCACCGGCAAAGATTAAAAACAAAAAAACATCCCGATGCACTAATTGGGGTCATGCTGGTCCTATGTAGAAAGTCTGAACCGAATCGGGTTCGAACTATACGAGTAGTGTGACAAATAACACCCACACTGGTCCGTTAATTATAGTAAGCATAAATAGACAAATTTGATTTTTTCCAAATGTAATAAGTTTGTTATATCCTTAAGAATTGATGGAAATTCCTTGAAAGTGCTTTTGCTTTCATATTACAATGACTTATTTTGTTATCACATCTCAATTAATAAATGTATGACTGGACTCGACTTTTGCACCCCAGTGTGTGTGTGTGTTGTATATATATACATATATATATATATATATATATATATATGTATATGTGTGTGTGTGTTAGGGAGGGGAGCTTCTAGCGGAGTCGATCTAGTTTTTTTACTTTTGGTTGGAAGCGCCTTCTTCTTCTTTAAAAAACGTGAAATCCCAAACACCCCAATCTGATACAATATATATATACAATATATATATATATATATATATATATATATATATATATATATATATATATATTATAGTTACGGCCATGGTACCGAGTGTATTGTGAGGGGTTAATCCCCATTTCTCCTCGGAAGAGCCGGACCTGGGGCCACCGCTCACAATTAATTTGTGGTGTGGTGGGTTGTTTAACAACCACGAACGCCAATCAGTTAACCACGAGTTCCAGTCTCCATCTAATTTTGCCATTTAACTGTAGGTCACATGGCTTCCTGAACGGGGAGCGCGCCCTCGGCGATGCACCAATCTTATCTTTATTAGATGTTAATTCGGGCGGCCGAGCATTAACCGCTGGTGTGTGCAGACTGTGACAGGCCAGTTAGTTTGGTAATTACCTCCCAGTCTAGGTTCGGATAATGCTTGATCAATGGAAGGAAAGGACAAGCATGGACAGGTTGAAACGTCAACAAGGAATTTATTAATAAGGAAAAAATATATATAAAGAAGATTTTTTTCTCCTTGTAGCGAAAATAAATTCAAATCAATCAAAATAATCTAAAGCAAATAAAGAGTTAATCAGGCATTGATAGAAAAACAGACACAAGAGCAGATGCTTATCACTATGCCTTACTTAACGATTAAACGCAGACAAGGGTACCCAGCAGATCAGTCGGGGGGGGGAGAGGAAATCCGGTCTCGCTTACCAAATAGAAGTCGTCGTACGTCAAATAAAATGTCCTGAAATGTGTGAGCGTGCCTTAGTCCGCTGCCAGCACCCTGCCTTGCCGTGCACCCACTCGCAAACAAGCTTGAACACCAATCGACGTCACATCATCTCCCCCAGATACCAGGGACGTCATGAATCAGGTACGCCAAGAGCAGTCTCGAGCAGAACCAGCATTAACGGTCCAAGCGTCACCCACTGTCAGGAGCCACCAGGAGTCACAACCAACGGACAGCTGCAAGGAGCTGTAAGGCACTGTGAAGCGCTGTGAGAAGCTGTAAGGTGCTGAAGTGCTGTGAGGCTGTCACCAGTGATCAAAGCTGCAAGGCCGTCACCAATTGTCACAAACTCAACTGTCGCCAGCTCACCAACCAACTGACAGGAGCTGAAAATAGCCGTCACCAGCTGTCACCAAAAAAAAAAACGGTCCTCTCGTCTCTT
>CM068960.1:90270193-90280564 GCA_035128595.1 Eptatretus atami
AACCTGTCCATGCTTGTCCTTTCCTTCCATTGATCAAGCATTATCCGAACCTAGACTGGGAGGTAATTACCAAACTAACTGGCCTGTCACAGTCTGCACACACCAGCGGTTAATGCTCGGCCGCCCGAATTAACATCTAATAAAGATAAGATTGGTGCATCGCCGAGGGCGCGCTCCCCGTTCAGGAAGCCATGTGACTACGAGATTCAATGGGCAAAATTAGACGGAGACTGGAACTCGGGTTAACTGATTGGCGTTCGTGGTTGTTAAAACAACCACCACACACAAAGTTAATTGTGAGCGGTGGCCCCAGGTCCGGCTCTTCCGAGGAGAAATGGGGATTAACCCCCTCACAATACACTCGGTACCCATGGCCGTAACTATATATATATATATATATATATATATATATATATATGTAATATATATATTGTATCAGATTGGGGTGTTTGGGATTTCACGTTTTTAAAGAAGAAGAAGGCGCTTCCAACCAAAAGTAAAAAAACTAGATCGACTCCGCTAGAAGCTCCCCCCTCCCTAACACACACACACATATACATATATATATTATAATATATATATAATAACAACACACACACACTGGGGTGCAAAAGTCGAGTCCAGTCATACATTTATTAATTGAGATGTGATAACAAAATAAGTCATTGTAATATGAAAGCAAAGCACTTTCAAGGAATTTCCATCAATTCTTAAGGATATAACAAAACTTATTACATTTGGAAAAAATCAAATTTGTTCTATTTATGCTTACTATAATAAACGGACCAGTGTGGGTGTATTTGTCACAACTACTCGTATAGTTCGAACCCGATTCGTTCAGACTTTCTACATAGGACAGCATGCCCCAATTAGTGCATCGGGATGTTGTTTTGTTTTTAATCTTGCCGGTGGTCATGGGGGAGGGGGGCGGCGGGCGGAGGAGAAGAGAAGACGAGAAGGGGGCGCAAATTCTCGATGTAAATGTGTACCATGTAGCGCCACTCCAGGTGGGTGAGGGTATTACAAGTCCCTGCTCTTTATTGTGCAGTTTTCCTGTCCCCACATTTCCAGTGCAGTGACGTGTTCTGAATTGCACAGCGAGAGGTATTTTGAATTACATGTTTGAATAAGGATAAGAACATAACACCCCTGCCCGCTCCCTAAGGGAGGGGGTGCTTCGAGTAATCAATAACCAGTGTGACCTTTTTTTGCCTTGAGAACTGCCTCAACTTCATTTGGGATTGATTTAATTAGTTTATGGATTATGTGTGAATCAATCTTTTCCCAACAGTGTTCTAATGCACTCCAAAGCATAGTCAGTCTTCACATAAATTTTATTTTTCTCTCAAATGTATTCACCCTTCATTACATCCACCACCAAAGGTGGATGGAGGTTATGTTTTCACTCCTGTTTGTCTGTCTATGAACAGGATATCTCAAAAAGTTATGGATGGATTTGGACGAAACTTGGTGGACAGGTTGGGTGGGTGACAGACGAATTGATAAGATTTTGGTGAAGATCCAGATTCAGATTCTATAATCTTAAAAAGTGATTCTTCACCATGAAGAGCTGGACCAAAAACAATACATAGCAGGATATCTCAAAACGTTATGGACAGATTCTGATGGAACTTGTTGGACAGGTTGGGTGTGTGATAATTGAATCGATTTTGGTGAAGATCCGGATGTGAGAATATTTTAATTTTTTAAGTGATTCTTCACCAATGAGAGATAGGGTCAAAAACGATACATTTTATTCTGTTAAGACAATGCATCAGTCAATAATACCAATAATAAATTCAAGAATATGGATACATATCTTCAATATTATGACAAATTTGTGTTTGAAATCGTGATTTGAGAAAGCTTGGCATTGATTTAAGTGGGCTCGTACTTTTACACCCCAGTGTGTGTGTGTGTGTGTGTGTGTGTGTGTGTGTGTGTGTGTGTGTGTGTGTGTGTGTGTGTGTGTATACAACAAAAGGAACAACCCTGACTCAAAATGACATGATGCTGACATCACGTTCACCCAAATTTGCTGTACTGCATTACTTTCACATGCGGAAGGTCAATGGCAAAAGAAAAAAAAAATTTAAATTCTTTATCAAACTGTTGTAAAACCATAAAATAATGGCGCTTTTGGCGATCAGCATCGTATGTCACATGACTCCCCTGGCCGGGAGGGTTGGAGCTTGGACTGTGCACGGGTATTTGAAGGTCCTGGCTATGTTGCGATTCAAACCCATTGCATTGAAATATTTTATTTTCCCAATGCAGAATAGTCCACAATCTCAGTGTGCAGAACAGAAATGAACATACAAAGGGTAAAACGTGGAATAAAAACACGGATAATATCCAGCTTCATCAATAACGGCTGACGTCGTAAGGTTTCTCAACGAAACAAAACAATGGATTGGAAGGTTTTGTAAACACAAGATGTAAAAGTTCTAAAATCAGAGTGCACAAGTAAACGTTTTTTTTATTTTCCATGTAAAAGCCACGCGTACATCCCAAGTGTTTAGAGACTATTGATGTTGGAAAGCCAATCGTTCCATTACATTGTCCTGGGTTGAGCCTCCAGAGAGCATAGTTTCCAACCAATATAGTTTGTGCCAAAAAAGAAACTACTTTGAAAGAAGGTGTGAAGGTTTCACGTTGTGCAGCTGTCAGCTTGTTAACCCACCGTTAACGCGTCACGTCATATAACAAGCTCACCGAACAGGAGGCCGAGTGTTTGGTCAAAATACTCCTACTTTTCTTTTTGCTGGTGTTTTGAAGTTCTCTTGATCGTCATGTCATGACTCGAGAGTTTTTTAAAAAAATGGATTAATGAAGCTAATACTGTATATAAAAAAAGAAAAGACTTCAGAAATGAAGCATAAGCCCAACATGAGACCATGTTCAAACTAATTGTAGCATTGAAGCCCGAATAGCTTGTGACATTTGCTGCGTCCGAATGTCCTACGGTGTACAAGACTGCATCTCATTCATGTCCCCATCACATTGGAAGTTTGCTCCAGGGAGATAAGTCCAGCTGTTAATTTGAACAAATCAAAAACAAAAACTCTGAGCCAATTATATTTACGTTAAACGACTAAAGGATGGTGGCTGTCAGGGAGATGGTGATGATCTCGGTCAGCGTGCATTTGTCAGTTCTGTCTGATGCTGAACTCACTACACTTGACTTTTCCCAATCACAGTGTAGAAAACCTGTGCAAATTGGTCGAAACCACCCAACTGAGGGAGGCTGCTGCAGACACGGCACAAATTAGGATTGACTTCATGATGTTGGATTGCACCGGTTTGAGTCAATGCATTGACTCATTGAGCCGCCACAGAGAAGGAACCATGCCGTCAGTGGGGGAAAAAGAACAATGCAATCCTTGTGGACGATTTGCTAAATATCGTGTCTAAAGTTCAGAAAGGATGTTGCACTGATACTGTGGTGGAGGTAGAACCATGATGTGAAGAGGACGCAATGTAAGCTACATTTTGTGCAGATCAAGGGCATTGTGAGGCAACAGACGAATCATCAAAGTGCTGTGTAGGAATCACAACTTCTTGAGGCAGGTTGCACACTAAACAGGCCAGTCGATGTCGCGTGTGAATTGGTGACTAATCTGCCACGAGGAAACAACCACCGGAGTCGTTCTGAACTCGTACCCACTCGGCTAGCTCACTGCGGAGTAGCAGAGTTTCATCAATTTTTATCCACTGAACGCACATGAGCCCGGCTTAATCTGACCATAAGGACCCTCTACTTAAAAAATGACTGGATGCATTTTTTTCATCCAAGGTGTGACTACTCGCCAATCAAAAGACAGCATGATGTACTTCACAAACATATTGCATGCTTATCTGTGCGTCAATGGGGATGTAGAATGAAGTAAAAACATGCGAAAAAGGATCTTTTATAACACACAATTGTTGTTGTCATGGCAGTGGTTGGTGTTACCCCGTGCACATGAAGCAAAAAAGTTATGTTAAGCAATTGGTTCACGTCTGTCCATCCATCTGTATGTCTTATCAGTTTATGATCGTCAGTTTATGATCGAGCAAAAACTTATTTAAATTGAATATTATATTTTGAAGACAATCGGAACATTAATAGGAAGACAAGTTTGCCGTTTTACAATATTTTGGCCTGGCATTCAGCCCGATCACACACGTGCAGAGAGGAGTGAGATTTTTTTTTCACTCTTTCTGCCCGTCAGAAGAGAGGAGTCAAACAAAATTGAAACTAATTTCAAACAGGAAACTTACTGTTTTAAGGACATTATAAAGGACTTAAAAAAGACAGGCACAAGTAACCTTATTTATTTATTCACATGCAGTCTATGGCTGCTTGACTGCATCATTTTCTGGGGGCACAGTTGTGCCACTGATGCAATGCCCCCTGTTACCAGTAAAGTTGTACTCATTTCACTGACCTAAGGAGGTCATAACAGGCTAAATCAACCCACCTGGTATTAATTCAACAGCACAACAGGGACTTGAACTGAAGAACCCTATGATCTTAAGCCTGCCACCTTAACCATTATAAGCCAACACCAGGCTTCACAAATAATTAATGATAATATGTTGGACAGGGTGATGTAATGGACACTGGGTAAAATGGGGGTAAAACCTATTATTTATTTATTGATACACATTTAAACCCCTTTATAAATTGAAATATATACTTGAACACTGCAGAACACAAATCACCTTCAAAGTACTTCCACGAACCATGCTGCAGTATACATCGATACTAGTATAAAAGGCCGTCAAAATGACAGGTTGGAGTTATTTTCTTCAAAATATTTGAGACTGGAAGATTTGATGTTTCGTAGCAAGAAAAAGCATTGTTTTAAAACACTACATGTACAAATGTTACCCTATTTTCTTTAGCTTCCGGGACGTTTCGTTTCAATGGTACAGCCTCATGAGTGTGCCAGTCTGAAGCCTCGGCTTAGCGTCAGGTGTGCTTATATCTTCTTTATTTATTAGACATCCTACAGACGGAAATGAACACTCATTTTACTCTGCATGCATTACACATCACTTGCAGTGAATTTCACCTCCTTGCGTCTTGTATTTATTGTTATGACAAAAAAAAAACACTTCTGTACACCGCTCTTGAAGCTCAGTTTACAAATCACCGTCTACATTTCCAATATAAGAGATGCAATTACTCTTTAATGGAAAATGTTTTTTGAGTTTTTTTAATCTTCGAAAATAGAATGTAGTGAACACACAGTCGTGTTAAAAGATTGGCCTTTAAAACCCTGAAACTCTGAAATCGTCCTCATGAAGGGGGTCCGACAAATACACAGTGTTTTATAGAGGTAGATATAGCATGAGAGGGCATGGCATGTGAGAGGGTACAGTATTGGGGTGAAGAAGAGACAGCACATTATGGCTATGTACAATGCCGATTGATGCTGCTTTCTATGGTGATTAATAAAGCCTCCATCTCCGAAACTGTGACTCAACATCGTGTTATTACAGTTTACTGCATAAGGGTTGTGTATAAGACCACTTCAGTCGTGTTAAAGTTCTGGATTTTATTTTTAAACAATCTTTAAAATCATTGTTTCTATTAAAATTGAAGTATATAATTCAACACTGCATGGGGTATTGCATTCTGTGAACTCTCTCGTTGTTTGTGTGCTTCTTCCATTTACTTTTATATACAGCATTGTGTTTGGTCAAAAATCTCACTGTGGAGTGTCGTCGGGGAACGTTGTTGGTACATCTTTCACGAATAAGCTCTCCAGGCCTGACGTTCGACTGGAGGTAACAGGAATTTGGAATTTTACTGCGATGCCGGCGGTGACTCACCTATTCTTAACAAAATATACGATGGAAACTTCAACGTCCACCAAATTATTCTGGTAGACAGTTTAACGTCAATCTTATGGACCACACACACATTGATACCTTTCCCTTGCCTGCAAAACACCAGAATGACAGTTTATAGCTGGGTCAAGATTTGAACCCAGACTAGACAGCTTAGATGTGAGTCTGCATACCTCATAGCTATCCTGGCAACACTTAATTTCATAAACCTACCCAGTATATTTTGTATTTTTGTATGTTTATTTGTTATTTATTTATTTATTCATTCAAAATTTGTGAACTCGTGATCATTTAACGTGTAGAATAAAGAATATACCCCTTTGTCAGAGGAAAGAGTGAGGGGGTTAACGCCTGAAACGCCAACTTCTCTTTGCTTCTCATAGCGGTTAGAAGCAAAGATGCCGTACCTTAAATTCTTCAAATTCTGCTTCTCATTCCGTACCTTAAATAACGTCCTGTTGAGTTGATCCATAATTTTATGTGTCAATGAGAAAGACATTTTGTAAAGAATTTACAAAAGAAAGTCAATTTGCCAACTCGTATCAAGAGTACTTTTTATTATGAGGATTCATAAAATGACATTAAAATCATTACTAGTACAGATGTAATGATGCAATTCCATAGCAAAGTTGAACAATCTTGTTTGCATACCTTTCTTGGGATTCTGGACATGTTGATTTCTATTTGAAGTGTATTTAAAGCGGTAGAGCTAACTTAGTTTTTTTAATTAATTAATTATTTTTTACAAAAATGCTGCTTTGTTTACATGAAAGTGAGCTTAATGAATACTCATTCAATGATCACACAATGAAGCAACAAGTATGAAGAAGAAAAGGAGGCAAGAAAACAGTGAAATGACGATATATATAAATGGCTTTTTTTGCACCACAAGTGTGCACATTTCCCTGATTTGCAACTTGCTCAGCTTTTGACACGTTGCAGAGTTAAAGTATGTGACTATTAAGTGCGTTCAAAAAGTTAAGTGCCATACCGTGTCTTTTTATTTATTATAAAATATCGGTGGAGATGGGAATTACTAAGAAAAATATTTTTGTAATCCTTATGCATATATCCATTGCTATGCTGTTTTTCTCCATGTATTGGACTCCTGTATCTTATTCATAGAATATTTTGAACGCCCGTTTGTGTATATTATGTGTACAATATATACACACAATAGTGCAAAAGTAGATGCCTCTTATTTCATTTCTAATTATCGCCACACCTGAAAAAAAAAAACGTCGGAGATTGGAATTGGCTCCGTCTCTCGGTCCATCCGTCACGCTATCTCCTCCTAAACGGTTGTGCAGAAATTCACTAAACTTGGCAGTTATGATCACCACACGGTGAGAAGGTGTGAGAACAGCATCATTTTGGTATAATACCAAAAACTGCAATTTCGAGCACATTTTACAACATTTTTAATGAAACTTTGTATATGATTTTTTTTCCCCCCTATGCAATCAAATCCCCACGCTTCCCACAATATGCAATCAAGATTAGGGGATGCATGAAATATATCATGATTTTTTGGATTTGACCCCCGGTTCATGCCTCCGGGGGTGGGGACTTTGAGTCACAGGGATAAAAACAGAAGTCAAATTTTGTAAACTCAAAATTAGATATTGGGTCATTCCTGGTGAAATTAATATTTTGCATTTTTAAACTTTGCTTTTGCTGGGGAGTGTGGGGATTTGAGATGGTATGCCATCGACGTCACTCTCGTTCCAATTACAATGAAAACTAGAGCATGAAATCAATGCTTGCAGATCCTTGCCAGGACTTGTTTTGTGTGGTTTTATAGTACGTATTTTACAGACGTACTCACATTCAAATTGTAATACTGTCTGACCCCGCAATTCAAGGGAGATATGTTCTGGGAAAATGCTGCGCATAGCAAATCGCGGGGCATTGCTTCAATGTAAAAAGGGGGGGAGGGGGGGATAGAATCCCGGCGGTTAGCGATTCATGAAGGAAAATCAAAAATCCCGTGAAAAGCTGTGAATATGCCCGTGAAATACTACGAAAATGCGAAAAAAAAACCATGAACACATGAAGCACCAGGTTGTGAATGTCGAAGCAGGTCGCATTTTATAAACCGTGAATACACGGGGTCCGTCAATAGCAAATCCGTGAATAGCGGGGTCCGACAAGACTTTATAGAGGTACTCGGTTGAAAAAAGATACTGTGGTCTACGTTAGCACATTATGTGTGGACAAACAAACAAACAGACCCAAATACTCTCCTTTGGTGAGGGTAGCCAGAGTGAAGTTGATGGCGTGCCATCACAAATCCCCATGCTTTCCACCTTAAGCAAAGTTTGGTATTTGATCTTTTCATCCCACGCCAGTGCCACAGGAGTTGGGGCCAAAAATGATGCTGCTCTCGCACCTTCTTACCCTGTGGTGATCATAACTACCAAGTTTGGTAAATTTCTGCACAACTGTTTAGGAGATTGCGTGACAGTCGGACAGATGGACGGGCGGACAGACAGATGAGAGCCAATTACACTATTCCTCCTGTAGTTTAAAAAAGCGTGGGGATAATTACAGGGAATATGCATCCATATGTGGTAAATATGAAGTTGTTTTTCCACATCATCTTGGTCACTTTAATGAGCACATTGATCTCACTCCTGTTTATTGAGATCAGACCCCATTACTGTCATGGGTACTTGGAAGCAAGTGCCACACCAGATATTGCTGCATGCATCCTGACCAACAGGAAATGCCTGGCACACATTAACCTGTCTGTGGTACACAAAACAGTTCTGGGAGCAGCCAGGAAGTCAGGAGTCACTCCGAGGAGGAGTTTCTGCTCCACACTGCCGAGGGCCAACACGTCTGAAACACGTGTCCATGGATGTTCTCTCTCCAGGGTGGACTGGTCTATAAAATTGAGAATTAAATTATCCTCCCGGTATTGGCTGCAGTACATTCCCAGGGAGATGTAGGGAGCGGTTAAGCTAAGCTCATGCATAATAGGTGAAGCCTTTGCAACTGTTTAGCCATATATACTGGACATCCATTCAGTGCAAACACTCAAAGCTACTATCATACTATCCATGTTTATGGATCTCAAGGAAAACCTTCATATGTATTATAGCTGATAATGATGTTTAAAATGTTTAGTGCATTATTGTGACAATTATTGGAGAAAATATCTGCATTTTAAAGTTATTGGATGGTACAATTTTCTCCTTTGTGCAGCTCCAACACCATGTATCCTAAGCACTGTGTTATAAAATCATTCACATTACTACGACTACTACTACTACTACTACCACTCGTACTACTACATTTAGTACTACCTCTTGTATTGGCCCCAATTAATCTAATCTCCTTGTCGGGTCGGCCAGAAAAAGTTTTTCATTCTAGTCTTTCACAAACAGGCTGACCAAGTCTGACGTTTGACTGATGGCGATTTGGGAAGGGATTTATAAATTATTCAGGCTGGGTGCCAGCAATAGTTCACCTACTCGTCATGAAAGACACCCTGGTAACTTTAACATCCATCAACTATTGCCAGCAGAAGGGACGCTCAGTTTAACGTCCATGTCCGATGGAAAACACACACATTAATGTATTATTGCATGTACAACACCAGACAGCTTGTAGCAGGACCGAGATTCGAACCCAAGCGAGACAGCTGAAAGACGAGCGCACATACCTCTAAGCTATCCTGCCAGCCATGCACAGACACTTGTCTAACTAGACGGGCACTCGGTAGAGCGCATACCTCCGCCACGCAATGCCTGATCTCCGAAAACATATCTGGCCAATACATTTTTGAGATATCATGCTACATATCGTTTTTGGCCCGATCTCTCAATGGTGAAGAATCATAAAAAAACATAAATAATACTCATATACAGCCAGATCCGGATCCGTATCTTCACCAAAATCTAATGAATTCCCTGCCTTAGGTGGCCACAGCACACGAACGCTGCCCACAGATTTCAATTTCCGGATCCGACACAACTTTTGAGATATCCTGTACACAGACAGACAGACAAACAGACAAGCCGGCAGGCGACATGGTGGTCGCTATATAATTGCATACTAGTCAAACAGTTTTTGACGGATCGGGCTGAAAATTTTTGACAAAGAGGTTCATTATAGTGCGCATAAAAACGCGGAAGCCGATTTTTGATTTTCGATGTTTTGTTATTTTTTTTAGGATTTTTCAAAAATTTCAAAGTCCCGTTGCTAGGCAACGGTGGCGTCCATAGCAACGGTGCTCTAAACAAAACAACTAGATTCCTGGTATGAACCTAACCGGTCAAGTTTCATCAAAATCGGTTGACTCCTCTGGCCTCCAGAGCTGTCCATTACATACGTATACGGACAGACGGAAAACCTGAGAATAAAGGTAGTCTAGCGACCACCCAACAGAAAGGGGTGAAAACATAACCTCCTTCACCTTCGGTGGCAGAGGTAATAAGCCCCCCTTGTTTGCTTGGGAGGAGTGAAAAACAACAAAAAAGACAGGTTCAGCTACACAGCCTCATTTCAAAAGCATTTCACATA
>CM068960.1:90280574-90305059 GCA_035128595.1 Eptatretus atami
AAGCAATACATTTTTGCAGAAGTAATAAGAAGTAAAGTCACTTAAAACGGAGATAATGAAGTCATTACACACACTTTCTTTCCAAGAGAGATCAGTGACATCGCCATAGAAGGTGGTGGACTGCAGCCAAAACGATTCCCAGGATAACGAACTTTCTTGGGCAAAAAACTCACGACGGGATTAAAAAGTGTTCGCTCCAAATATTATTCATCACAAGGGGCTCTCTGACATCATATTTTCATTCCACGAGTGGGAAAACCATTACGCACCATGTGTGCATGCACATTGGGTCGTGACCATGAAAGACAAGTGGCTAATCTAACCTTTATATGGAAGACAATTTTCTTTGGCTCATCCGATTAAGTCCATGTGATTCTCAGCATTGCTTTAGTTGATGTACTGTTTTCCTCTACTGATGCG
This sequence comes from Eptatretus atami, assembly GCA_035128595.1. NCBI lineage: Eukaryota > Metazoa > Chordata > Myxini > Myxiniformes > Myxinidae > Eptatretus > Eptatretus atami. Next base: position 90,280,995 of record CM068960.1, read on the forward strand.
TTGAATCAAAACAGAGCAAGCTGCAGTTGCTATTTTAAATAAATCCATCTAAAACAAATCGGGTTTTGGCCCGAAGGGAGAATTAACCTGGGTTCTTTGGAATCAATCAACGTTTTCTCTGAACAACATTCTGTTAGGATGTTATAAACACCATTTCCAGCAGTCAAAGGTTTTACAGTTGCCATTATCAAATCGGCCTTCATAGAGATAATGGTACCATTTGTTTTGGAGTACGTTTTAATGTGCTTAAAAAACAACAAAACAAAAACCCAACAAAACAATAGAATCGTTCCGTCACAATGCAATTCAATTGTAGGAAGAGGCCATTAGGGCCCATCATACCTATGCAATGGTTGCCAACATATGGTTGTTTGTCCATGCTCTATCCTCTTTAAATCCATCCACCGTACCATACTCTGTGCGGAGCGTTGGTGCTGCCTCAGCAGTCTCCTTGGCTCTCGGGTACAATCCTGGACGGGTCACCACTCCGATACAGGATAACAGCAAGCTGGTACTCATTTTGCTGACCTCAGAATGATGACAGGCAGAGTCCACCCCACCTGGTATTAATTCAACAGCCGAGGGGGATTTGAACTCAGGATCCTTGGATCCCAAGCCCACCACCCTAACCATTAAGCCAACATCAGGCATGCTGTTTAAATACTGAGCATAAAGCAAGAAAGCAGCACCTACCATTTTTAAAGTCTTTGGTGTTACTCGGCTGGTGTATGAACCGTCAACCTCGACCCAGCCTCCCAGCCTCGGAGCGGACGCTCCAACCACATTACATCACCGAATATTACTTGTGATGATCATAAAAAAATAGAGTCCTTCACTTTGTTGAATGAATCACCTGTTGTATCTTACTAAGTTAAGAGCTGTGACTTCCTGTGAGCTTTGTTTTAAGTTTGTGCAGCATCTTGAGTTTTGTGATGTCATGGCAGGATGGTAAGAATGGGATAACCTATAGGTGTGCATTTGGGCCTCTGAGCTGTCTCACCTGTGTTTGAATCTCCACCCAACTAAAAACTGTCATCCTGGTGTTTTACAGGGAGGGCGATGCATCACTGTGTGCGCCGTCCATCTGATGGACTATAAGCTAGAGGACACGCCTGCCAACACTGGTTGTTGGTGGACGTCAAAGATCCCAAGGTGTATTTTTTTTGAATACAGAGTCGAGGTTCGTGGAAGAGCGAGTACACTGAACGTAACGTAACATACAAAAACAGGACGGAAAACATGCATGCATATAGACAGAAGGACACTCCAAGGAGGGATAACTGGAAAATTGAAGGGAGGAGCGATTTGGGTGGGGTTAACGAGCATAGAAAATATCATGGTTTCGGATTGGGGACGATCTGCGATGGCGGTGAACAGCTGTTTCGAAGACCTGGATGGGACAATGAGATGGAAGAGGACGTGTAAGTTGATTCTACAGAAGGGGGTTGATGGTGGACCATGTGAGCCCAACAGAAACCATGGGGGGGGGGGGGGGGGGGGGGGGGGGGGGGGGGGGAGAACAAAGCATGGAAAGAGCAGAGGTGCAAGGCCAGAAAGGAGGTGGTAGAACACAGAGAAACCACCGATCTGTCAATGATGGCAAAGTGATAGACCCATAGACTCAGCTTCAGTGCGGAAGATTCCAATGATTTGAAAGCCTTGGTTTCCATGGCGTCAAGCTGAGCAAGATGTGAGGCAGGGGAGCCAGCCCAGATGGGAGAGCAGTATTCCATCAAGCTGCCTTGTAGATGAAGGCCTTGTAGGTGTATGGTTCAGGTGTACCAAGGAAGGTTGAAAGAACCTTCCCTGAAGGAGGATGCCCAGTCGGCGACTGGCTTTGGAGAGCAACGTTGAAATGTGGTTTGCCCAAGAAAGATCATGGCTGAGAGTGAGACCCAGGAGCTTGAATTACTGAACTTTCTCAAGAGGATTGTTAAGAAGGTAGATAGGAGGGTTTGCCAGACAGTCCTTTCCGAGAGAGATAGTGAGAGTGTGAGATTTGTCAGGATTGAAAGACACATTCCAAGTGTTTGACCAGTTTGTGATTTTTTTTCAAGGCCTGAAGAGAGGAAGGAGGCTAGAGCCTACCTGTCTGAAGGATAAGGGACGTCACGACACAGGGTGGAGTCATCAGCAAATAGATAAAGAGGACTTTCCAGAGAGTCAGAGAGATCATTGATGAAGATCAGGAATAGGATAGGGCTGGGAACACTTCCTTGGGGCACTCCAGCCTTAACAGGGATAGGAGATGAAAGGATTCAGTTGAAAGCCGCACATTGGCTACGAGAGTAGAGGAAGTCATTGAGCCATGTGTGGAGTTGGCCTTGGATGCCACAGGTGTACAGTTTAGAGAGTAAGGCAGGATACCAGACTGTATCAAATGCATGAGATATGTCAAGAGAGACTGCTCTAATCTCATATCTGACAATAATGGCCCCCATCCATTGTTGGGTGAGTAGAAGCAGCATGTCAAAGGTGGAGTGACCTGGTCTGAAACCAAATTGGTGACCTGAGATGAGGTTATTGGAGAAAAGGAAAGATTTCATATCAACTGTGATGATGCCTTCAATGACCTTGAGGATGATTTGAAGTAAGCTGATCGGTTCATAGTTGATAGGATCAGTTTTTGCACCTTTTTATGTAGTGTAGTGAAGTTGGTGGATTTTTTAAGCAGATGGAAGATGATCTAGTCAAAATGGTAGTGCGAAAAGGACAGAGAGAGAGGATGTGCAAGAGCAGGTTTTTGGGACACGTGAGTTGATGCCATCCGGTCCAGTTGCAGAGTCAGATTCGAGGGTTGAAAGAACCTTCCCCATCTTCTCATGTGCAAAAAACACAGAGTCCAGGAGGAATTGGGTATGACAGGGAAGGAAGGGTACGGAGAGTGAGGGGTTGGAGACACAAGATTTGGATGCAAACACAAAAATGAGGCTTTCGGACTTCTCACGAGCGGAGTCGGCTGTGGTGCCATTTGAAGAGAGGGAAGGGATGGAAGTGGAGCATACTCCAGAGACAGACTGAACGAGGTGCCACCAGGTTTTAGAGGAGGGAGACAAGTTTGAAAGTTCATTCTTGAAGTTGGACAGACGTTGTTTTCTCGCAATCCTAAGAGTGGACACATACTTGTTGTGGACTTTTTTTAGGAACGCACTGAGATTGCCTTTGGTCAGATTTGCCTTCCAGGAAGAGAAGGCAAGTAGTTTCAGAGCAACTGTCTCACGACAGGATTAATATTACGCACAGTGTTATACAGAGTGTAGGCGAGTTATCGCCGGCATGCTGGCCAAGTCCCAAATTCCTGCCGCAAATTAGTGGTGACCCATTCTTCGTTCCTCACCTTAACCAACAATTAATTTTATTGCTGGACAGTACGGTGTTAAGTTTATGGTGAAGGTGGTTGGATGATTGTGATGCCGATTTATAAACAGTATAAAAGAAAAAAACAAAGAATCACGTTCATTATTTTATCAGCATAGACGCCAATGATTATGCCATGTCAGAAGCTTCTGGGTCAGTTCAGGGTGTGTAATTAGGAAAATCAATTTATTACCTCCACCACCGAAGGTGAAGGAGGTTATGTTTTCACCCTCTTCTGTCTGTTTGTTTGTTTGTCTGTTTCTGTGCAGGATATCTCAAAAAGTTGTGGACGGATCCGGATGAAATTTTGTGGACGGGTTTGGTGTGTGACAAGGATGAGCTGATTAGATTTTGGTGAAGATCCGGGTTACGGATCTGATAATTTTTTTAGTGATTCTTCATCATTGAGAGATTGAGCCAAAAACAATATAGTACTGTACAGCATGATATTTCAAAAATGTATTGGGCCCGATATGTTCTCGTGGATCAGGCATTACGTAGCGGAGGTTTGCGCTCTACCGAGTACCCTTCTAGTTTCAGTGTATGTTGTGGGTAAAATAACACTGATACTGAAGATAGCGAATGCTTACGTGATGGTAACCCCTCCAACATTACACAACTTGCAATTGAAAATGCAGCAAAAGGTTTCTTCACTTCAACAATATATGTCATGACAAGGACAAATCGGTCTTCAAACGACAACAGCGCAGAAGAATGGCTCCATGCTATGCAATGAATCATTACTCCAGCAGGGATTTTTGAAGCAATAATTTTTTTCTCAAATGAAAAAAGTAAATTAATCTGCATGAGGCACAAGTAAAGTTTAAGAATTACTTGCACAGAAGAAAAAAAAAAAAAAAAAAAAAAAAAGAGACTAATTCAGATAAATAATTCAATTGTCTGGGTCCCAGGAATGATCTGATAATAAAAGCTTTTTGCTGTTGTTTTTTTTGTTTAAGGATGGGCCTGGATAATGCATTTATCAAGTTTTTTTTTTGTCCTTAAAGGTCCACAGAATCAGAAAATCATCATATTTGGTTTAATGGTGGTGGTGGTGGTGGTTGTATGGCAGCTTGGCTGCCAGGGTAGCTATCATTTCTTGAAGCACGACTGTGTCGCTGATGCAGTGCCCCTCTACCAGTACACACACTGGAACTGGTACTCATTTCGCCGACCTCCGAAGGATGACAGGCTGAGTGAACCCCCTGGTGTATTCATTCAGCGGCCGACGGGGCTTGAACTCAGGACCCTAGGATCCCAAGCCACCACCCTAACCACTACTCAGGACCCTAGGATCCCAAGCCACCACCCTAACCACTGAGCCAACACCAGGCTCTTTGGTTTAATGAATAGATATGGCTCAACTTAACACTTAATCGTTCTTTTCTTGAATAATTATCTTCAAATGAAGATTTTAATGTTATTTGGTGCCATTTTTATGCTAGATTGGCCCTGTCCCTTCCATGACGTCATCTTGACCTCGGGTTCATACATGTATGGTCTGACAGCACCTTTTACATCATGATTTTGACTATCGTTGTAACCTGGGATTCTTGATCACAAAATTCTTCGTCAAATTCACTTTCTGACGAGTCTGAAGCGAGTTGTACAGCCATTATCCATTGCGTGCTGACAATCTTTCCCTCTATTACGTCATGGCAGTTATATCTGGAATTTTTAGGGGCGGTACCTGCCGGGTTTGCTTTTTTAACTGTAACATCTCAAAAAAAATTATAATTTAAAACCACATTCAGTTCTGTATTTATTACTTAAAAATCGATATAATCACATCAAATAACTAGAGGGGGAGCACTCGGTAGAGTGCAAAACCTCCGCCGCCAATACTGCTGGGTCACTCAAGGTGAACCTGATATCCTATTCATTCAATTTGACGTCAACAGTGCTCACAGAGTTATAGTTTGCAACTTTCCCTTTTACTTTTAACTTTTACATACTCAATTCATTCGTCATAACTAGATTCCGTGAGACAGAAATTGATTTTACGTGGTATATCCACCTGAAGTTCCAAAATCAGCCGCAATTATAATTTTGGCATGTTTTTTTGTTGGAAATCACTTATAACATGTAGAAATGCAAAAAAAAAAAAATCGAAATTTTGTTGAAAAAAAAGTTGCAATTTTTTTTTTGGGGGGGGGGGGGGGGGTGGAAATCACTTAAAACATGTAGAAATGCAAAAAAAAAATTCAAATATTTTTTAATTGGCCGCCATAGCGGTCATATTGGACTTTGGACCAAGTCCAAAATCTAATGCATGATCCTTGGACCAGACCTTATCCCCCACCAAGTTTCGTCGAAATCCGTCGAGGAGTTTTTCCGTAATACTGTTCACAAAAACAAAGAAACAAACAAACAGAAAGGGGTGAAAACAGTAACCTCCATCCATCTTCGATGGCGGAGGTTAAAAATTATATATTTATTTTTTTCTGATCCTGTAGACCTTTAAAACACAGACAAATACCTATTTTTCACTGTTGAGCTTTCAAAATACTACACGAGCATAAGATAACCCTTTTCCCCCATAGTTATTTTACAGTGATCTAAGGTTAATGGGGGCTATCATCCTGGTGTTTCGCAGGCAGGGTGCTTCATCATGGTGTGTGCCGTCTGTAGGATCGACGTTAAACTGGACGTCCCATTTGGAAGCATTAGTTTGTGCATGCTAAGGATCCAATGGTGTCCTTTGCAAAGAGTAGGTGAGCTATCACCGGTACCCTGACCAAGTTATAAATTCCTTGTACTGAGTGCTGTTAGCTGTTGGCATAACCCTAACGCTTGCTCAGGAACTGCCTTGGCAGCATCGATGCTCTGCAAAGAGTCTGGCACACATGATGATGAAGGCTAATGCAGGAATTTGTAAATAAACTACATGGGGGACTCAGTAAGGCACCAGTGTACTTTCACATGAATTACAAGGACATGAGTACACGTTGGACAAATACATTTTGTATATATTTTTTGTGTAAATTTTTGCATTAAAAAAAAATAACTTTTTGCATTTTTTGTTTTTTTGATCTGCTGTTGATACATTGGACTGGTGTTGATGTTGCGCAGGCATGATGGAACAAATGGTCTCCACCTGCATCTAATTTTCTTCTGTATATATGGGATTTGAACAGTTGTGTTCTGAATATCATCAGCCATTGGTTCAAATGGGAAAGCGAAGCGGGGCAACTCAATGAAAATCTTTGATGTTTCTTGTTAGTTAAACAGATCAACCATTTTGATGATTATCTATGACTGATCTTTGAAAAACTTGTGTATCAAGAACCTCTCCAATTGGGGATTTCAAAAGACATTACAGAACTGACAGTCACATTTTTGAACATAATGGTGGCAAATATAATCAAAATGACACATCAACAAATAATGAGGCACAAGGTCGGAAGGAACTTGTCACTTGGAAGGCATACGATGTAATTTGTCATGCTGCAACGGAGTAGGCGTTTCACCTTCTTCCTCCACTAGGTTCTCCAGTGAGCCCCATCGTCTCTGCGGTGCCCGGGAACCTTTTTGGTTTGGTATAGGAGAACCTCCGGCCCAGCTAGCCCGATTGCCGCCGCCAGCATGCACAGAGCTCCGTCCCGCTTTGAGGCCGGGGATGGCAGACAGCTTCCGAGAGCGCCTCTCAGCACGTCTTTCAACTGCAAATAAGTGCAATGCGGACCAATTTGAGGATGAATGGCTACATTTTTGCTATTTTGATACAACTTCTGGCTTCATTTTTTAAAAAGTAATTGAAAATCATCAAAGTTAAAAATTCAGGTAAAGGTTGAAGGCCTTAGCGGCAAAGGTGAACAGCACTGCACAACCCAGAGGTTGTGGGTACAAATCAAGATAAAATCAGCAGTGTGAAAGATTTGTATTCTCAGCTTCTATAACCTGATCAAGTCCAACCAGGTTGTTGATGAAAACCCAACGGGCTCATTATTGACCCAAAGCGAGGAGATCATCTGCCTGCCTCAACGAATCTGATTAACACATGGCTCCAGTTCACACTTTATGATCGATTCTTAATGCCAATACAACAGGCACTAAAATGCCACTTGTAAAAAGGCCGTGTTAGGCACATTCCCCTTGCTGAAAAAAAACTAATTCTACGTATTATTGCTTTATTCTTGCAGAAGTTAACCACCACATTTATTGATTTCATGCAAATAAGCACATTGTGAAAACTTGAATTCAGAACTCATGTGACTGATGCATAATTGCAACGGAGATGTCATTAAAGTTTTTATTCTTCCCCTTAACCCTATCACTAATTGGAAAAAACAAAATCAGGGGAACAGTAAAATAACAAGCATTCATTCATTTTGTATGGAGCCTATCGCTCCTGGTTGCATCATTGCTGAGAGAGTAGCTGTGCCGCTGATGCAGTGCCCCCTGTAGGTTAGAGCAGGAATTTGTAATTTGTTCATGGTGCCGACGATAGGTCGCCTACTCTTCACAAAGGACAATGTAGGATCTTTAATGTCCACCAACTAATGCTAACAGCCAGGACACCCAGTTTAACCCTTATCCGAGGGACGGCACAGACGTTGATGAATCGCCCTGCCTACGAAACACCAGGATGGCAGTTTACAGCTGGGTTGGGATTCAAACCCAGGCTTGGCAGCTCAGAGGTGAGTAATAACAAGCATCGACATTTTTTCTTTGTATTAAATCCTCAATACTAGAGAAATCTGGAAAGCAGACGAAGAAATCATGTTGAATGAAGATACAGGAAGCATTCCAGCTCAGTAAGGGGCCAGCAAAGTAAAATATAGTACTGCCAGTCAAATTACTGACTTGGTGGGTTATCCAGATTCACAGCATCCCACCTCCTCAATCTGAAATGTTCATGTCAAAACCTCGAAGAATGGCACATCTGTCAACCCCATGTGGTAAAACAGCAACTCTTGCAACAATCATTAAAATACCATACACTATGTGATCTGCAATGTAGTAAAAGCCTGCACCTGCCATTTATGTCACCAATGACACAAGAGACATTACCTTCAGACAATAGTCCTCAATGTAAAAAAGTACTTTTTTTTCCCTGTTCTCAGTGACATTGAAATGAGGTATTTTGTTCTTCTACAGCAAGTCACAAGCATGTAAGAGCGTGGCTGTCGTGACTAATCCTGCGTTGGTAGTTCCATGAATTGGTAAAGTTAAACATTGCTCATTCACGAAACCTCAAATCTTAATGCGTTTTGTATTGAGTGTTAAGTTTCTGCTATACTAGCGGGGTGTGCTTACACATTGTGGAAGCACACAAACCGTGCTTCCCCATTGTCTTGGGTCGCTCACCTGAATTTTTTCATTTATTTATATTTTCATTTACGGACGCTTTCCAATGGTTCTGTGATTTTCCCCAATTTATGAGCTTCGATGTCCGTCGGCACACACAATTACCGTGCTTCCCCATTGTCTTGGGTCGCTCACCTGAATTTTTTCATTTATTTATATTTTCATTTACGGATGCTTTCTGACGGTTCTGTAATTTTTCCCGGTGTATCGGCTTTGATGTCCATTGGCATGCAAAATTTCAGCTTTCTACATCACCTGGAAGGTTCCGATCTTTAATATCAGTCAGTGAGTGAGTCAGTGAGTCAGTGGTTAGAAAGAGCTTTATATAATAGATAAAAAAAATCAGTAAAAGGTTTAACATACCTTTCGATACATCCTGCTGGCTACCTGCAAGCAGAGGAAATGTCAGAAAGTTTGATAGCAAGAAGTTAAATTAGTTTGTATAACTTTATGAATGCACAGGGGAAAACAAGGATGAACTTAAGCACTGGAATCAGGGGGACAGTCAGAGGTTTGAGGGATGGAGGAGGTGAAGGGTTGGAGGAGAAGACCAGGGAAAACCAAGTTGAAATACAATGCAAGTAAAGACTGGTTGACAAAACCATAGAATATTTTCTCGTAAAAACAAAACCACAGAATACGAATTAAAGTCAAGAACGCACATGGTGTTTCTCCCGAGGGCAGCATGCTATCTGTGACTGGCTTCAGGTACTGCCGGGGAAACTTGCCACTGTGGTCCCGGATATCCTGCCGTGCATCTGAGGGTAAGAAAAGGTGATCGGTAAGGTGAAGGTGGCGAATGAACTGGGATCAACAGAGCACTTTACATTGAAGGTCATGATAAGTCGGGTTTGAAGTTTAAACGAGGACGTGAGAACAACTTTGGGGTGTGATGCTAGGGTTCCCTTTCCTATCCATAATGTAACCTTTGAACTTTGAACCAAGAAGCCATGCACACATTATGTGTGCAGGAGAGGGGGTTGGAAGAAGGTGGTGGGGGAGTTTGTGAAGGTATAATGAGGTTTCACAGTTTTGTTTTTCTCTATGGGTAACAATAGGTTTTAACTGGATTTGGATAAGCACTCAGAAAGAATGGGTATAGATGGGTACAGAGATATTGGCAAAAATTTTTGGTAGCTGAAGATTAGCCAGGAATGATCAAGTTGTGATATCTACGTTAGAAGTGTCCGATTGTTTTGTGCTTGTATAATTTCAAGTGGAATGTATAGATAGTTTGTCTTATGTCGTTCGGAAAAGAAAAGAAGTGGAACAAGTATAGTGTTGTGTCCCTTGTAGAAGGCCCAAAGGGTCTACACTCATGGTGAAGGAGTTAAACAAAGGGAAGCAGGTTTACAGACTGCCAAAGGGTATTGTGAGAGGAGTGGAGGTATGGAGGAAATGGACGTACATGGGGAGGAATAAAATAATAACATAAAAACGAGTAACAATGGCCCAGAGAGGAACAGAATGGGAATGATTCATCGTGTGTAGAAGAGATGGTTGATGTTCATGGGTAATCACTTGAGGTAGTGATGGGTAGCGCATTTGAAAGACTGAAGTGAGGTGAGGACGACGAGACAGCGGATACTATTCCACAATGGGGGAGAATGAGAGGATGAGTGAATACAGGTGGGTAACAAGTCTTGACTTTGGGGAGGTGGAGATTACACGGGCATGATGGACTTTGGGAAGGACACGGTCTCCACCTGCATTTGGGTTTTCCTGTTTATTTCCTTGTAAGATATGGTGCCAAAAATGTTAATCATTATGACTTTCAAGTGAAATGCATTCTTATACATGATAAATATCCATCACAGCAGAAAGTTGAATGTGATCATTGTTTCAGTGTTTGTGCAGAGGAAGGAAGGCCATTAAGCCAAATAGAATGCCATGGTGACATGAGCTATGTAATTTGAAAACATGAACCTGGAAAGTGAATTTACAGAATGGCTCAGAGGAAGCTCACTTGCCTATGACTTCTCCAGTATGACTTTGATTCAGCAAGATATTATTATTCTACAAATTGCCATGAAGGCGGTTCACAGGCAAGGTGTTGCGTCATAAAGTATATAATCCTTTAAATGTGGATGCCATCCAATCGCCTTGTCCCATATGCAAGGATTTACTTGCAGAGGTAAAGATCGTACATTCCAAATTTCCAAAAAAAAAACCCAGTGCATGACAAATACAAACACACACACACACACACACACACACACGGAAAGGAACACATTCTTTCTCAGATGCTGTTAAGGTTTGTGCCTTCCCAATTGTATCCAGCTGTGCACCCTAACATGTAGGCCTGAGCTGAAATGGGAACTAGTTGTAGCCAGGAATGAATTAATTTTCCCTAGTTATGGTGATGTAAAAAAAAGTTCTTTCGTTTAAGTATAACGACAACGATTTTCACCAAGTATTCGCCATTCAATGAGAGAAAGGCAAGAGTTGAAGTAAAGCTTCAAAATGGAAGGCATCATTACAACGAAGGTTATAAATCCTGTTTTCATTTCACACTTTGAAGTTTCCCCCTCAGTGTTGTTTCAGGAAGCATGTGCTTGAGGGAAAATAACGGTGTTTTTCAGACACTCCCATGAAAATCGTACGCAATCCTCTGGCTGTAACCACATCCATGAAAGTAACACCCACGGCAAAGGAGAATCAAAATGAGGAATAATTTCCTTTTGTGTCTTTGTCAACAGGATATTTTCTGATTTAGAGGTCAACTTTTTCCATTTTTTTTTTTTGCCTGCACAGCAAGATAAACATGTATAATTTTTTGCTTCATGCTTCACCATAAGGATTGCACAGTTGAGCTTCTGAATGTGGGGGGAAGGGGGACGGAGGTGTAAATTCAAATATATTATTATTTTATATAATTTTATGTACAGCGGATCATTACAATGAAATATTTTGAGTCCAATTTTAATAGCTTGAAACAACTAGAGAGTTCCTAAAACACGAAACCCAGCGCAGTGTTACTTCAATTTAAATAAAATAATGATTTTAATGATCGTTAAAAAAAAATCCAAAAGTTTAGTGCTATTGAAGTCGTCCAGAAGCAGTCCCAAAAGCACCCTTATACATCACCGATTGAACCTCTATTTAATTTGAACGCCAATACAGTAAACCCTCAAATATTTTAGGGGTTAGATTCCTGGAAAATGAGTGATAGTTTAAAACCGTGATTGTGAAACCAAGGGCCAATGGGAAAACGGGGGTTTGGTTGTGGTGGGCGCAGCTAAAAATAAACATGTAAAATAAATATATTATTATGTATATATATATACATATATATATATGTATATATATATATACTATATATGTATTATATATATATGTATATATACATATACATATAATATATATATATATATATATATATATATATATATATATATATTGTTACGAATTTGGGAATTTGATTGCACACAACATTCAGGTTCCTTTAGTACAGTTATGCCGATAAGTGCTTGTTCCCTTGGTCGTTCACCTTCCATTGTTTAATGGGCAGAAATCGATTAAGTGAGCTGCGAGATTCAATTTAATAGTTAGGGAGCGATCATAACACAATGGAGACGCCCCTCCCCCTCTTCTGCGAAGAGGAAGAAGAGCCCTCCCGTCCCATGATTCATGATGTCAACCACTCCCTCCCACCCGTGGTTGAGCGGGGGATGGAGCACGAGGGCATGAGTCACGCCGGGAGCGGGGGAGGGGGCCGATAAGAATAAAGAGAGATCCTCTGCTTTGTTCGGCTGGCTTTTTCAGTAGTAGGCCTTCGGTTCTGCTTGCTTGGGTTAGGGAGGAGGCTTTTTGAAGGCTTTCTGCTTTGGCTGGGCTTTTAGTAAGCTTTTTGCTTCGGCTTGACTTTTGTTCAGTGAGCTTCGGTTCTGCTTGGCGAGGTGGAGGTTTTTGGAGAGCTTTTTGCTTCGGCTTGGCTTTTCAGCAGACCTTCGGGTTCTGCTCGGCTCGGAGTTCTTGGTTCGTGTTGAGAGAGGCTTTTTCATCGGAAGAGAGTTGAGCTGGTTGCTCGGCTGGCTCTTCTTGGTTCGTGGAGCTCTTTTGTCTCCGCTTGGTTCCCCGCTTGGTGCGACTCATCGGCCTCATCTTGGAGGTGTTCTTCGAGATAGCGACGCATCGACGGGAAGGATCGGGAGCTCTCACGGCGATTGGGTCCAGCTCGCTCTCGCTGGAGCCCGGGTCCGAACAGCTTGAAGACCACACGAGTTGGAGAGGTTTGAGATAGGTTCTGGGTTTCAGCTCATCTGTCCTCTGAGCTGGAGTCAGTTATTAAAGGCATCAGCCACCATTTTTTGGGTGTGTGTGTGTGCGTACGTGTGTCCGTGGGCCGTCTAATAAGTAGGAAACGTTTAAGTGCTTTGTGTGCTGTAAATGATTGCATTGTATTTCGTATAGTCGGTATAGTTCTGCTCTTACGTGCTTCCCTAGTTCCCCATTATTATTAATAAATACCCCATTGTTAAATGTTTTCAGTTCGTCGCGTCGATTCTTTCATTGACTGAGCATTTCGTGTGTTGGGAGTTAGCCGTTGTTTGCCGTAAAAGGGGACATTCGGACCGACGGTTCTCGGAATCGCGCACGGGACAGGCTCGCTTAAGCGGCCTGTCCCTACGAGTTCCGACGAGGGTGGAATACCCCGGTAGTTGGATCACGTGGGTATTTAGGTAAATTGAAGATTGGCAATCGACCCTGCCCCACGTGGTCTGCCCATTGGCGTATTTCGGTTCTTGCACAAGGACCCGTCAGCCTCGAGTTATCGGCGGCGATCTATATTCCGGGCGATCGGTCGGGCCGACTCGACTTGCGGCTCCTCAGAGCGGTCGGCTCGCGCGCCGACGCACGGCATTGTAACATATATATAATATATATATATATATATATATATATATATATATATATATATATATATATATATATATATATATATATTGTGCGAATTGCGCCCGCCGGCGTGCGATCGGCCACGTGACTCGAATCGCGACCGCCTCGCCCCGGACGGACAATTCTGTCGTGACCCTCTCGGACTAACGCCGGATCTAGTCACGGGTGGCCTTTCGGCCTCACCACGATCGTGCCAATCGGCCACCCGCGTGGATAGGGTTGTTCGCCAAACTCGACCTACCTAAGTACCCACGCGGATGGTAAACCGGGCGACCGCACCTCGCCGCAGGTCGACTTCGGACACGGGCCGCTTAAGCGATCCGTTCCGTGCTATCGGGATAACCGAGCGGTGTTATCGTCGGCCTCGACGGTTCCTGATTAATTATCGGGCGTCCCGCGCCCACTCAAACCCTTTACGTAAAGCAAGATGGAGACCCACAAAGGAAAGGACGCAGCGAAACGGGGGAACAATTCAACAAGCACACATTTATTACACACCTCACATAGAGCACACATATAGCACGTATTTACAGCCACAATTGGCAAAATGCACATATATCACATAGAACAAAAGCAACACAATGAAAGCAACGCAGAGCTACGACCGACTAAACGCGAACACTCGGCAACACTTATACAATACTACTTTCGGACATGGCGCCACACACCACGTTCACACAGAACCCAAAAGAAAATGGAAGTCGCGACTTCCCTGCGTTTGAGTCCTTGGCGACCATCCTCCTCTCGCGGTCTGCGAGCTCTCTCCGCTCCACTCGACGCGAGATCCTCCGCTCCACTCGATGCGAGATCCTCCGCTGCCACTCGGACGCGAGATCCTCCGCTCCACTCGACGCGAGATCCTCCGCTCCACTCGGACGGCGAGATCCTCCGCTCCACTCGAGATCCTCGCTCCACGTCGGCCGCGAGATCCTCCGCCGCCTCGCCGTCCCTTTTACCGCGCGCGATTCTCCTTCCCTCTTTCTCTTACTCCGTCGCCTCTACCGTCCCTTTTCGAGCGCCCGAAATCCTCCTCTTTTCTTCCTTCCTACTCCGTCGCCTCTTTTATCGCCCGGGGCCCCGCCCCGTTCTTGGCTCCACCCTCCTTCGAGGCGCTTCGAGAAGGGGGGCGTTCCCTCTCGTTCCCCCTCCCCCGCCATGCGGGGGGCGAGGAGAATCCGTCCTGGCGCCGGGCCAGGGAAGAAAACAGGCGGGAAAACCCGTGCGCCTCGCTGTGGTGATTTCTTCTTTCCCTTCTCGCGTTGACGGTTTCCAACGCGGAAACCGTCGTACGTGGACCGCGGAGGATGGCGTTCGTTGGTGTGGGTAGTGGCGAAGATGGTGGTGGTTGTTGTGAGATGGCGGTGCTGGCGTTGTTGAAGTGGTGGCGGTGGTTTCGAAATAAAGCAAGAACAGAAAACGCCTAACTCAGTGTCGCAGCCCGAATTAATCACATAATTCCCTCTAAACAATGGGTTTGGGCTAACTACACATGTACTTAAAAAAAATCTCCCTACGGGACCTGAATGGTGTAATGCGAATTTCCACAGCCGTAACAATATATATATATATATTAATATATATATATATATAGCATGTTAACATTGAAATAAACATGTATATAAAATAAATACAGCATAAAACTACGAAATATCGTTTTTGGCCCAATCTCTCAATGGTGAAGATTCACTTTAAGAATTAAATAAATCTCGTATCCAGTTCTGGATTCAGATCTTCACCAAAATCAAATCAATTCGTCCTTGCGACACACCCAACATATCCACCAAGTTTCGTCCGAATTAGTCGACAACTTTGTGAGATAACGTGCTGTATATCATTTTTGGCTCCATCTCTCAATGGTGATGAATCACTTTTAAAATTCTCGTAGTCGGATCCGGATCCGGATCTTCACCAAAATCTAATCTGTTCGTCCTTGTCACACACCTAACCTGTCCACAAAATTTCATCCGGATCCGTTCACAACCTTTTGAGATATCCTGCACACAAACAAACCAACAAACAAATACAGAAAGGGGTGAAAACATAACCTCCTTCACCTTCGGTGGCAGAGGTAATAAAATAAACAAAAACACAACACTTTTACCTTTTAAATTTATTGGAAAACAGCGAGGTGGTTTTTACAAAAACAACAAGGTGGGTGAGGGTAAACATATTGGAGAATCAGTTGTATTGTCCTTTGCCATAATTAGAAAACACAAGATTTAGCTCGGGATGATGATGCTGTGAGTAAAGAGAGGAGGGTGTTGGTTAAAAGATGTGGATTGGTTGAACCCATAATTTCTCCCATATGGATTTCTCCCATAAAAGCAAGTTGGTAGAACTTGCGATGGCTGTTTGATCATCAGGAGCACGATGAAGTTGTCCGCTGCCTTGCCACGTACAAGAAGGGTAAAATGATCCTTAGCTACATTGACCTGGAGCAGATCTTTCCTGCTTGGAGAGGAAGGTATCAGATGGCATGCTCTTGCAAAATAATCCCGTCTCTTTGGTATCTGC
This sequence comes from Eptatretus atami, assembly GCA_035128595.1. Lineage (NCBI taxonomy): Eukaryota > Metazoa > Chordata > Myxini > Myxiniformes > Myxinidae > Eptatretus > Eptatretus atami. The sequence continues at coordinate 90,297,075 of CM068960.1, forward strand.
CATGGTTGAACTGGAGCCTTCAGTCCTGGGTGCATCAAGGAATCATTGCTAAATCCGCAATGATTTCTCCTGTATCACCGGTCCACTCAAAGAAGTAAATCCGCAATGGTTTCTCCCGTGTTACAGATCCATTCAAAGAGGTAAATCTACCATGGTTTCTCCCATATTAGCGGTCCACTCAAAGAGGTAAACCCACAATGGTTTCTCCCCATATACGCGTCCACTCAAGAGGTAAACCCACAAAGTTTTTCTCCCATATTACCGGTCCACTCAAAGAGTAAACCCACAAGTTTCTCCTGTATCACCGGGTCCACTCAAAGAGAGTAAACCCACAATGGTTCTCTCCATATTACCGGTCCACTCAAAGAGGTAAATCTACCATGATTTCTCCCATATTAGCGATCCTTCAAAGAGGTAAATCCACAAACGTTTTCCATATTACCGGTCCACTCAAAGGTAAACCCACAATGGTTCTCCTGTATCACCGGTCACTCAAAGAGGTAAACCACAATGGTTTCTCCCATATTACCGGTCCACTCAAAGGTAAATCTACATGATTTCCCATATTAGCGATCCTTTCAAAGAGGTAAATCCACAAACGTTTCTCCATATTACGGTCCACTCAAAGTGGTAAACCACAATGGTTTCTCCTGTATCACCGGTCCACTCAAAGAGGTAAACCCACAATGTTTCTCCTGTATCACCGGTCCACTCAAAGAGGTAAACCACAATGGTTCTTCCCATATTACTGGTCCAATCAAAGAGGTAAATCCACGATGGTTCTCCCATATTACCAATCCACTCAAAGAGGTAAATCCACAATGGTTTCTCCCACATTAACCGGTCCACTCAAGAGTAAATCCACAAACGATCTCCCATATTACCGAATCCATCAAAGAGGTAAATCCACAATGTTTCTCCCATATTACCGGATCCACTCAAAGAGGTAAATCCACAATGGTTTCTCCCATATTACCAAGTCCACTCAAAGAGGTAAATCCACAATGGTTCTCCCACATTACCGTCACTCAAAGAGGTAAATCCACAAATGGTTCTCACATATTACCGTCCACTCAAAGAGGTAATCCACAAACGATTCCACATATTACGGCCACTCAAAGAGGAAATCCACAAACGATTCTCCCACATTACCGGTCCACTCAAAGAGGTAAATCCACAAACGATTCTCCCATAATACCAATCCACTCAAAGAGGTAAATCCACAATGGTTTCTCCCAATTACCGGTCCACTCAAAGAGGTAAATCCACAATGGTTTTTCTCCCATATTACCAATCCACTCAAAGAGGTAAATCCACAATGGTTCTCCCATATTACCGGTCCACTCAAAGAGAGAAATCCACAAACGATTCTCCATATTACCAATCCATCAAAGAGGTAAATCCACAATGTTTCTCCCCATATTACCGGTCCACTCAAAGAGGTAAATCCACAATGGTTTCTCCCATATTACCAATCCACTCAAAGAGGTAAATCCACAATGGTTTCTCCCATATTACCGTCCACTCAAAGAGATAAATCCACAAACGATTCTCCCATATACCAATCCACTCAAGAGTAAATGCACAATGGTTTCTCCTGTATCACCGGTCCACTCAAAGAGGTAAATCCACAATGGTTTCTCCCATATTACCAATCCACTCAAAGAGGTAAATCCACAATGCGTTTCTCCCACATTACCAATCCACTCAAAGAGGTAAATCCACAAACGATTCTCACATATTACCAACCACTCAAAGAGGTAAATCCACAAACGATTCTCCCATCATTACCAATCCACTCAAAGAGGTAAATCCACAATGTTTCTCCCACATTACCGGTCCACTCAAAGAGGTAAATCCACAATGGTTTCTCCCCATATTACCAATCCACTCAAAGAGAAATCCACAATGGTTTCTCCCATATTACCGGTCCACTCAAAGAGATAAATCCCAAACGTTCTCCCATATTACCAAATCCACTCACAAGAGGTAAATCCACAATGGTTTCTCCCATATTACCAATCCACTCAAAGAGGTAAATCCACAAACGATTCTCCCATATTACCAATCCACTCAAAGAGATAAATCACAAACGATTCTCCCATATTACCAATCCACTCAAAGAGGTAAATCCACAAACGAGTTCTCCATATCACCAATCCACTCAAAGAGGTAAATCCACAATGGTTTCCCCATATTACCATCCACTCAAAGAGGTAAATCCACAATGGTTTCTCCCATATTACCAATCCACTCAAAGAGGGTAAATCCACAAACGATTCTCCCATATTACCAATCCACTCAAAGAGGTAAATCCACAATGGTTTCTCCCACATTACCGTCCACTCAAAAGGTAATCCACAATGGTTTCTCCCCATATTACCAATCCACTCAAAGAGGTAAATCACAAATGGTTTCTCCCATATTACCAATCCACTCAAAGAGGTAAATCCACAATGGTTTCTCCTGTATCACCGCGTCCACTCAAAGAGGTAAATCCACAAAATGGTTTCTCCCATATTACCAATCCACTCAAAGAGGTAAATCCACAATGTTTCTCCCATATTACCGGTCCACTCAAAGAGGTAAATCAGCAATAATTTCTCCCATATACCAATCCACTCCAAGAGTAAATCCACAATGGTTCTCCCACATTACGGTCCACTCAAGAGGTAATCACAAACGATTCTCCCATATTACCAATCCACTCAAAGAGGTAAATCCCCAAACGATTCTCCCAATTACCAATCCACTCAAAGAGGTAAATCCACAAACGATTCTCCCATATTACCAATCCACTCAAAGAGGTTAATCCACAATGCGTTTCTCCCACATTACCGGTCCACTCAAAGAGTAAATTCCACAATGGTTTCTCCCATATACCAATCCACTCAAAGAGGTAAATCCACAATGGTTTCTCCATATTACCGGTCCACTCAAAGAGATAAATCACAAACGATTCTCCCATATTACCAATCCACTCAAGAGGAAATCCACAATGGTTTCTCCCATATTACCAATCCACTCAAAGAGGTAAATCCACAAAACGATTCTCCCATATACCAATCCACTCAAAGAATAAATCCACAAACGATTCTCCCATATTACCAATCCACTCAAAGAGTAAATCCACAATGGTTTCTCCCATATTACAGGTCCACTCAAAGAGGTAAATCCACAATGGTTTCTCCCATATTACCGGTCCACTCAAAGAGGTAAATCAGCAATGATTTCTCCCATATTACCAATCCACTCCAAGAGGTAAATCCACAATGGTTTCTCCCACATTACCGGTCCACTCAAAGAGGTAAATCACAAACGATTCTCCCATATTACCAATCCACTCAAAGAGGTAAATCCCCAACGAATTTCTCCCATATTACCAATCCACTCAAAGAGGTAAATCCAGCAAACGATTCTTCCCCATATTACCAATCCACTCAAAGAGGTTAATCCACAATGGTTTCTCCCACATTACCGGTCCACTCAAAGAGGTAAATCCACCAATGGTTTCTCCATATACCAATCCACTCAAAGAGGTAAATCCACAATGGTTTTCCCAATATTACCGAATCCACTCAGAGGTAAATCCACAAACGTTCTCCCCATATTACGCAATCCACTCAAAGAGATAAATCCACAAAGATCTCCCATATTACCAATCCACTCAAAGAAGGTAAATCCACAATGGTTCTCTCCCATATTACAGGTCCACTCAAAAGGGTAAATCCACAATGGTTTCTCCTGTATCACCGTCCACTCAAAGAGGTAAATCCACAATGGTTTCTCCCAATATTACCGGTCCACCATCAAAGAGGTAAACCCATCAATGGTTTTCGTCCGTACGACCGGTCCCATTTCAAAGAGGTAAATCCATAATCGTTTCTCCCGTGTTTTTTCGTTTTTAAATCGTTTTAAAAAAGTATTAATTTGTCTAAAGTTGACATAGTTTGGACATTCGGACACAGCTATTGCTTGCCAAGCCAGCTGTCCTTAACAACCGTTTAGTTGGAGTGCTTGCTTGAGTGCTTAAACCACTTGCCGAGTGTTCTACAATATTTGCACTGTCACTGAATATATCGATCGACTTGACCAAAGTTCAGGGCACACTCGCCTGTGTTTGACCGTGCGGTGCTTCGGGCGGTGGTTCGCTCGCTGAAAATAAACGTGTATGTATATATGTATGTTTATGTGTATGTATGTATGTATGTATGTATGTGTATATGTGTATGTACGTATACTTGTGTATATATATATATATATATATATATGTAAGTAAAATTTGTTTTTTTGAAAATACGGTATATATATATTATATCGGCGTGCGAGCAGCACCGCGTACCGTCGGAATGGCAGCCGCGTCGCCGCACCCGACAGACCAATCAGTCGTGACCCTCTTGGACTGACCCGTCGCAGGAGCTTAGTCCATTGGGTAGGGGTTTAAACCTCACCTCGACGATCGGCCAATTGCCGCACCCGCCAGCAGGATACGGGTTGCTCGCACAAATTTCAAACTACCTAAGTATTCCTGCGCGAGTAGTCGACCGGGGATCGCTACTCTCGCAGGAGGTCGGCCTAGGACACGAACGCGCTTAAGCGGTCCAATACCGTGCTACAGTGATAACGCGAGCGGTGTTAATCGCACCAAACGCTCCGAGCGGATGCTGATTCTGGTTTACGCGCGGCGTTTGCAAAACCCACTACTCATTCCACGATACAAGAATGGCTACTTCACAAGGGAAATGGACGCAATACGACACGGGGATAACGTTTCAACACAAGGACATTATTCATACCAGCACCCACGTCTCTACGTATATCATGACAGCAAGGCAGTCATGCAATCATACAAGCAAGAAAAGAGAAACCAAGAGCAAGTAGAACGACCGTAGCTATTAGCAAGGACAATTTACATGCCAGTTACTTACACAGTTTCTACTTGCCAGGACATCGGCGCCACAGGCATGCTAACAAAAAACAAACAGGAAAACCCTCCCCATAGGCCAGGGAGGTAGAACCGGGGTCGCCGCGGACCTTTTATGCACGGGACCTGGAGGACGCGAACGGGTCCCGCGTGAGACCGGAAGGGTCTTACCGCGCGCCCTCTGGGCGTGACGGTGGGCAGGTTCGGCGGACAGTCGACTCCGCGACGGCCTTGCGAGCGCGCGCCTGACCTCGGGCCCCTGACGGTTGGTGCAGCGCAAGCTCTCTTCGGCGTTGCTGCTGGTGGCTTCCACTGACCCGACGACCAAGAGAAGGCAAAGACTGAAGGGCAGTAAGGGGGCTTCAAGGTACCACGAGAGAGAGAGAGAAGCCCAAACGAAAGCGTCGCAAACGAAGAGGTCCAAACGAAGGGAGGGAGTAGAGACAGCCCAAGGGGTGACCAGGACACCACGAGACCAAAGAACTAACGAGCCAGCATGAACGCAGAGAAGAAGACCCCGAGCTCGCTCTGTTTCGCGTCTTTTGTAAAGCGGGCTCCGCCCTTGTGCCCCGCGCGCATTTCTGGCTCGCACCCCCTTCTGGAAAAGCTATCCCAAAAAGGGGCGTACCCCTCGCTCCCCCCTCCCCGCGCCATGCAGGGGACGAGGAAAGTCAGTTTGGCTGCGGGGCCAAGGGAATGTATTCCCCCTTTATTCAAAATCCACGACCCCTCCTTTACATGACCATTTGACCCACGCTCAGATCGCACGCAGCCCGCACCCAAGCCGCGGGGAAGAACACGGCGGGAGAATCAGGTGGAAAAAACCCCACAGGCTTCAACAAGTGCTCTCTTTGTTTCCTGGCATATCGAAGGGCGGTTGTTGAGAGGGCGGACGTTGGTGGTGGTGCTTCGGTTGTGTTGTTGGTTGAGGCGATCGTGGTTGTTGTGATGGTGGCAGTGGTTGGCGTTGTGGGTTAAGGTGGTTGTGTTATGGTCGGTTGAGACGTGGTGGGTTGCAAAATAACGACAGAAAGAAAAACGGCTATCTCCAAAGAGGTCGCAGCCCCGGTGAACACGAAGATCGCCCTTTAAAACAACGGTGGGGACCTATCTGCAACATAAACTTAGCGTCATATCCACTGATCTGAAGGAACCTTTATGGTGTATTTGCGAATTGCCACAGCCGTAACAATATACAGGGGTGGCCTGAAAGTGCACTTTTCAACTCCTATCCCAGTCAGCATTGTGTCTTGAAGCTCTTTAATATACAGGTTTTATATGTAACAGTACTTACAAATAATTGAATTTGTCATTGTATCTGTATGTGCTACCATCATTCTTCTAAGCCAGTGTATTGTCTGCATACGCATAGCGGGCGAGGGGGATGAGGCAGAGGGGAAGGGACAGAGGAAGTGCGAGAAATTATCAGGGGTGAAAGAACTGTTCGGGGCTTGAACCCTGCATATACTATATACTATATATATATATATACATATAATATAATATATATACTAATACTTATGTATATATAACAATATTACATGTATATACTAAACATATATATATAACTAATATGTTAGTACATTATACATATATATACTGTATATAATATGTAATATACATAATTAAGTGCATTATATGTAATAACTATTTGGTATATATAATAATATATATATTATATATATATATATATATATATATATATATAATATATAATATAATATATAAAATATTATTATATGGCATATATATGTATATACATATGTAATGTGTGTGTGTGTGTACTATATATATATATATATATATATATATATATTACTACTAATTAGAAGTGATAAAGATCCAGCGCATGTATATATGTATATACATATTATATATATATATATATATATATATTATACATTCAGATTGGAAAAAAATAAGACTACTAACTTCCATAAAAATTTGAATCAACATGCTCTGCATGTATGCGCAGCCGATTCCGAATTCCAGTGTCTGTGTAATTCCAAACAACAGGCACACCTCAATTCTATTGTAGTGAGGTACTGATTAGGTGAATCACCTGAAACCGAATCTTATTTAACAGAAAAGTATAAGAGCGACTGCTGTGGTCATACATATCCTCTTGCAAATAGACAGCTGGATGGCAAAACAGTGCTAGTAGTACCTGCTCAAAGGTAATTGGAATCAAAAAATAAGAACATTTGACCCATGGGCAAGAGTTGAAGAAAAAGTTTTTTTTGAGTTGAGGAAAAGAAGGTTTCAATTCTGGGCTCTTTGCCTGGCAGAGGGAAACAGTGGAGCGTCATTCACATCATATCACGGTTTGCGCCCTTGCTTCATCCTTGAAATTTCAAAGATGCGGTGGTTCATAAGAAACAGGTAAAGCAGAGCAGACAAGTGGGACACAAGATAAACAGACTGGCAGAGGGGGCGAAAACGACTTCCAACATCAACTGACCGAGGGATGGACCCGCCACCTGCATTTTGATGTCACTGACTACACTTCAGCTCACAGACAACCATAGGATGACAATCAAGTGAAACACCAACAAGAAAGAATGGCAAAAACGCGGTCGGCGCTGGGGCAGATGCTGGGGTGAAGAGGTGCAAAAGAAGAAAAAGCCAACAAGAAACGAAAAATAGAAAAAAAAAAGAAACGAGCGAGGCGGTTTCGACAAAACAGGCTCCTAGGGGCAAAACAGGGCTGAAGTCGTTTGCAGAAAGGCTAGAAGAAAAAAAAGAAAAAGGGCCATCATCAATGAGAAGCAGAAAGAAGAGCCAGGTGAGGGTTTCGGCAAAAGACCATAAGGATTGGAAACCATAGAGAGGACGCAAGTGTAGGGGTCATCTTCTCCCCTCTGAGATGAGGGTTCCAATTTTTCAGCTTTGCCCAACACCGACCCAAACCCTCCTGGTCATCTAAATGGTTATACGGAGACCCGTGGGAAGAGGCCTGTACAAGCGCCACAGGTGGTCTCGCAAGCAGGTTGCCCGCTAAAGTGTCTCGCAACTCCACTTGAAATGTTGGGTGGAGAGGACGGTGAGAAATTCTCCTGGG